>CM056946.1:23844603-24379603 GCA_029856935.1 Cyclocarya paliurus | reverse complement strand
TTTCTTTGCAATTAGCAGACCAATCCATCAAGTATCCACGTGGAATCATAGAAGACGTATTGGTAAAGGTGGATAAATTCATTTTTCCTGCTGATTTTGTGGTGTTAGATATGGAGGAAGATGATGAAGTCCCACTAATTCTTGGCCGATCATTCTTGGCTACAGGAAGAGCTTTAATTGATGTTCAAAAGGGTGAATCAACATTGAGAGTAAACAAGGAAGAGGTTATGTTCAACATCTACCAAGTCATGAGAATTCCAGAAGAGCCAAGCACTTGTTTTCGGGTAGATATTATTAAGCAATGTGTAGAAGAAGCTTTTAAAGAAGATACACCAGCTGATCACCTAGAACGAGCCTTGCAGCAGGATACATCACTTAGCAATTAAGTGGAGAGGAATTGTGCACTTATTCCACTTGGAGATCCTGATTGATGAAGATTGAAAAGTCTGGCTGTAGACTTTAAAACAAGCGCTTATGGGAGGCAATCCATAGAACTTTCTTTTATTCTTTTATTTTTATTATTTTTTAATAATTTGGATTTTGATACAAGTTTATTTAGCATGAATAAATGGCTGAAAATTACAAACTACGGCTGATTCACCATGAAATCAGGGAAGTTCCTTTCATTTCTTCAATCTTTCTCACTTTTGAATTACAATAAGGACATTGTTTAGTTTAAGTTCGGAGGTGTAAACTCCTATAGTTATTTTGTCTTCTTGATTGTTGGTTAATTTTTATTTTTATTTTTATGATTTTATAAGTCTTGAGTTGTTAGATTCTCTTACCAAACATGTATTTGAGTATGATTGAATTCTCTATGACCCTAAAATTTGTGATTGAGGATGGTATTGAGAAAAATTTTCAAAAACTTCTTTTATGTCAGGCTGAATTTTGTGGGTACTTTGATTTAAATCTTTGTCCTTGAACATAATTGAGCACATAGTCGTTTCTTTATTCCATTTTGCTTATGAAGAGAATGAGTTGAATTAACTAGGTCAGGAAAATTCAATCTTACTTTGCTCTGGAATCCGTTGATGGATCCTTGAGGTGAAATCCTAATTTATACCAAATATTAGAGAAATGATCTAGGTAATTTTTTTGTCATAAACAAAAAGCTTTCCCAGTCGTCCTGATTATCATGCCATCATTGCATGGTGCATTTCCATATTCAACCCCCTTGAGCCTTATTTTACATAAGCCTTTATTTATTCTTTTAACTACATAAACCATTTCCATTCTAAGCCTAAAAAACCATGAATTTTCCTTTTACAGTTTGAGAAAATACTTTGGTGGAAATTTACGTTAAAAAAGAAAGTTGGTTCAAAGGAAATTATACACATTATGTTTGCTCTATTTGATCAAAGTGTGAAAAGAAAAGAAAAGAAAGTGAACGGCAAGAATCGAAAAAGGCAGAAGAAGAAAAATATATATATATTTTTGCTAGGTTTGTCTTTTACCCAGAGGTGAATTTGTCATCATGGCAGGAAGCATAAAATAGAGAAAACTCAATAAGTGGAGTGCAAATCACTTCAGTTTTTGCTAAAGGTGTAGTTGGTATTGCTTCATTGATTAAACGATAATATCACTAGTATGAGCATATAGTCGAAAAAGAGTTATGATTTGAATCCTGTGGAGTTCTATTTCATTGTTCTTTCCACTAAGTATTTTTTCAGTATGCTTTGATTTTTCATATCTATTTCTTTCTTTGCCCTCACTCTGTGGTCTGTCATTACAACTTGATTAAAGACTTTTTTATCTCTGATTTTGGTGTTTGACTACATTAGTGGAGAGAATTTCTGAAAATTGGACTTATGGGGTTAAGTTTTGAGAGAATTATTTTAGTTTCAGTTGTTCTACTTTTATCTGAATTTGCACCTAGTTTGGAGCTGAATTGACTATATCAAACACATACACACTCAAGGCCTTAGCTTTAGGTTGAAGTAAACGCTTAACTTGTGCTTGACAAATTACTAAATTTTTGATTGATTTTCCTGCTATCTTTGATGTTAAAAGAGTAAGATACTAGCGATGAAATCTAATTTCAGACCATGGCTTGGTGAGTGATGAGACTTCTCTATGGGTTTAATTGATAGTCTATAGTGGTCTTTTGTTTTATTTTATTTTATTTTTGTTAGAGGACAAACAAAGTTTTAAGTTTGGAGGTATTTGATGACTTGCATAATTTTCTATATTTTATCACTTCTAAATTTTAAACTTTAATGTAATTTTATTATTTTTTGTTGATTTTAGTCTTCATTGTTGTTATTTAAATTTTATTTCAGATTTGAAGAAAATGAAGATCCTAATATTAGTAACTCATCATCTTGGGACTCTCTCATTTAAATGAACATTTTATTTGAATATAGTAGCTACTAAAATCAAAGAGACATGGGCAGAAAGTTTGAGCGGCATGTGAATTTATGCGAGATGCATGTTGGGTTCTCTTGGACGTTAGACGCAGCAGCTCATGTTATTCTATGGGTTTGCAATTGAACAAGCATGTAATGAGGAGTAGCAGGAGTTTTGACTTGGTAAAAGGAGTTCAAGCGGGGCCCTTTGGTTTTGATTTGGAATGAAGACACATGACGCAAGACGAAAGCAGAGGAAACACAGCAGCTTTTGATGAACTACGGGCTCTTATTTTTTATTTTGAATGAAGACGTAAGAGAGCTGGACTCTTGGACGAACAGCACACAAAAGAAAAAGCTTGGAACAGCTAGGAGCAAATCGCGCGCACTCACAGAAGAAAAAAGGAAACTTGGAGCCTTTGGTTTGACTCAATCAACACAGTAAGGACGGGATTCAAAAATTCAAATTGGTTTTTGGCTTTGGACGTAACACGGACGAAAAAAAAAAAAGTCAGAAAACGGAAGAGAAGTAGAAAAGAGACTTGGTGGACGACACTTCGAACTGTGAGAACATTTTTTAAGTGTTTATTTTTTTTTATTCTCTCAAAAAAATTATGTTAAATTTAATTTTTAGCATCAACTAAATTTTCTTTATTTTAAGAAAATGATATAATTTAGTTTCGAACTATGATTACTTTTCTATGCTAATTTGAAATAATTATCTTTCAGGTTTATCTGTTTTATTCTGAGCTTATTACTTCTAATTAACTGGTCATTAATTAGATATTTTGATTTTGTGATTTGATGTTGAAAGAGGGAATTATAAAATAGATCTTAGATATTTCGATATAAGTAAATATAGAGATTGAAAGACTTATATGAGCTTATGTAGTATTAAAATTGTTGGTCTTAATGCTTTCTTGCTTTATTATTTTGCATACTCTTGTGTAAAATGATGAACAATAATATTTCCATTTGACTGTCGAGAGAGTCTTTTGGATGAGTTTGGAGATTTGCTAACAAACAGATAGAATTAAATTCAATTAGTTAGATGAGTAAAGTATAGTGAGGGATTAGGTGAAATCGATTTCCTAAAAGTTTTCTTTTCCATTAATTTGATCTTCGAATAACAGTTTTCTTTTTCTTTGAGTATTTTCTTTGAATTAATTTTATTTTAAATTGCAATTACAAAAATCTCAGTGATTTTTCTAAATAAAGTCGAGGTTAGTATAATTTTGATATTTGTCAAAAGTAAGTTACCAATCCCAGAGGACGATATTCTTCTCATCACTTTACTATAAAATTACGATACTATGCACTTGTAGTTTTGCACCGATCAAATAACAATAATAATTTTATGAATATAATAATAATGTCACATATTTATGCTAAATCAGTTGATGTGTTCGATGTAATGTTATTTTAGACAATTTATTAAGAACATAATATATTCTTAAAATCTAATCAATTATTGCTAATTAATTTTTACATTTTTAACAAATTTGAAATTACTAAAAATATTAATGTTGTTACTAATATTATTACTTATAGTTAATAAAAAAAATAATAGTTTCATTAATATTTAATTTCATTACTTTATACTTTAATAATTTATCCAACATTATTAACACCATTAATAAGAAGTTTATTAATTACATTTGACTATAATATATAGTACTATATATTAACTATATAAAATATACGTTATATATATATAATATACTATATAATACATTATATATATAATACACTATATGTACTATACTATACTATATATATTATAATATAATATTAGATATAGTATGCTATATGTTATAGGATATATTATAATATATAACATATATTAATAATATGATATATTATTAATATATTTTTAGAAATTCAATCGCAAAATGTTCAAATGTTTCATGTATATAAGCCCAAAACCATAATGGGAAACGTCATTTTCAAACCCTTACCGTTATCTCTCCAATGTTGCACGCCGATATCGTCAAACCCTGCCACAACCGTCACAAAAAGGTAAGCATCCCTCTTTTATCCTATTACATGTTTTGTTTTTAAGATTTAGTAGGATTTTTTGTAAATCGAACGTTAGCGGTAGCTGGATTTTCAACTCCATTTTTCAGCCACCACGAGTTGCTATTGGCCAAATGGTCACCGTAGAAAAGTTTCTTAATGTATACTTCATTTCTATGGTGGCATTTGGCCACTTAGAACTGTTGTACTTGATTTTCGAGAATGGTTGAGTCGTGTTGTAACATTCGATCGTTTCGATAGAATGTTCAAACATACGACGTTTCAATTACATAGTCGTTATGCCTTCCACGTTTGAACGTATATTTTGTACATTCGAATATTACTTTTCGTAACATTTACGTTCGAACGTTGAATACTAATGTTCGAACGTAATACTTTTCAATTTATTCACCGTTTTGCCTTTCACGTTCGAACACGTATATTTTACGTTCGAACATAAATCTTTACGTTCGAACTTAAAATACATATGTTCTAACGTGGAAGACATAACGATCGAATGTACCATATTTCAAAATTCTTAGTCGTTATACCATTAACGTTCAAACATGTATATTATACATTTAAACGTTAATTGTTATGTTTGAAAGTTAAATACATGCATGCGAAAGTTTTATCTGAACATTCGAACATATGTTATATTATGTTCGAATGTTAATGCAAAGCAATTTAAAATTAATATGAAAGATGCATCAATAGTATTAATAATTTTTTTTTCCTTTTCTATTTTCAGAATATAGCTCATCCTTTGCATACCAGGAAATGAGGGAGGGAAGGAGCCACTCAAGACACTGCTCGAATCGGGGCTCGTACTGTTATGGTGGAGCGGGAGGTCCTAATCAATGAGTTCAACGAGCTCAGATGGAAGGAAACGAACCTCAGAGATGTCTTCATCAGTAGAGGGTGAAGAAATATCTGCACATTGAAGGAGAAGGTATAACCCTCAATGGTTCGGGAGTTCTATATAGTAACATGCTTCATGTCTGGGGATGCATCCTCTCTCATCGTGACTGTACACGATGTTTTGATTGAGATTTCGACTACAATTGACTCTCAGACTAGCGACGCAGTCGTGGTTCGCACATCAACATCTGCACATGGCACACTCAATGTAGATGTAGGCACTTCTGCATCATTTACTAGCCTAGTTAAGCCAGAAGATTGAGATGAGGCTGAGGGTACTGTTCGTGAGGCTCGGGATGATGATTAAGATGAGGATTTCTACATCCTCACCGGGAGAGATTGCACCCAGATCGAGAATAAGAACGCCTTCAACCAAATACATCTGCTACCTTCTTCCTCATGTTACAACTTGTTGTTGCAACAAACCTGGATCCTATGGTACATAAGACCACATTTAATAGGATTCGGGCACAGTTTTATATATGAGTGGCATGTGGAGATCCCATCAATTTGCCACTACGCATCTTTGAGAGGATTCGTTACGAGGCGAGTATCGTCTCCACGAACGACCTCCCATACGGGTCACAAATCAGATGAGCCCCATCGACATGAGCATGCATTGACATAGCATTGGACAAGCGAGGGGGTATCCTCGATGTCAGCCACCCCTTGTAGCGGATCTAGTTCCTCTGATGCAGCCAGGGCCTGGTGTGGGGATTAGTAGTCAGCAACCGATACGCAGCC
Organism: Cyclocarya paliurus; assembly: GCA_029856935.1. NCBI lineage: Eukaryota > Viridiplantae > Streptophyta > Magnoliopsida > Fagales > Juglandaceae > Cyclocarya > Cyclocarya paliurus. The sequence goes on along the minus strand of CM056946.1, from coordinate 24,373,574 downwards.
TGCTTAGGTTGATGCAATGATCTCACAGCTGACTGCGCATCTCGATCGATAGAACGTGGTTGTAGTGGAGTCTATCGCCGACATAGCCCATTGTGTAGATATCCTCAACGGTAAGGTTGATACCTTGACTGAGGAGATACGGAGTATGAATTTCGTGAACAATGCGTTTGTCTAAGTGTTGTTTACGAAATTCTACCATATTTTGTATTTTACTTTTAATATATGTAAGGAACAATATTATTTAATATATCTATTGTTTTTTAATTTCAATTCTCAATCTTCTTTAATGTTAGATTTTTCAACTTTAATACTAAATTACTGCACTTTAAATATATATAAACATAAATATATATTTATATATAAATTATATAATTATATTTTACAAATTGTGTATATATAAATATATATTTACAATTTTTTAGACTTGTTCACAAATTTTACACTATAAAAACCACATAATTTTTAAATTAGAGTCATATTTAATTTAAATTTAACAAAAAGTTGGGTGCCTTCATACACCTCCATGGTGAAGATTGTATGGAATCAACACTACGGGCCAAGTATTATAACTTGTATTCATATTCCCAAAAGGGATGAATCCATCGGTTGTGAGTCCCAAGCATACGTTCCAAGCTTCTATCCCAAACTCTAGGTATTGATCAACCATGCAAGTAAGTCAGCTGAGTGCCTCATAAATGCGTCATCCTTAACTCTTTTCTCCTCGTGCCACCTCATATTGTGAGTTGTTTTCTTACACATATATTGTCTTTGCAACCTAGGTTTCAAGGAAAAATATCGCAACACATTAACCGGCATGTTTTTCTTACCCTTCCACCTCGACTCTCTGCATACAGGACATACTTGTTTCTCCTCACTCTTCTGCCAGAACAAAACACAATAATTCGTACATGCATGTATGGACTTGTACTCAAACCCTAATCCATTTCTCAACTGTTTCACTTCATAAAAGTTATTTGGCAATGCAGACCCTTCGAGAAGCACCTTGTTAAATAATTCAAATACCATGTTTATTGCTTTCGTCGACATCCCACACAATGACTTAATGTGAAGCAACCGCATAATAAATGACATTTTGGAATATTTTGTACAACCTGGATAAAGCTCACGCTTTGCATTTTCCCACATTGCAGCAAAATTTTCAGAATCAATCATTTGGCGACTTGAGGCATTATCGTCAACTTCATCCATAAACATTTCAGCTCCAACGTCACCCAACATCTCATCAATCTCATCCCGCTCATAATCATCATCCATGTACCGCAAATAATTCGAATGACCGAACAATGCATCCTCTGACTATACACACGGCTCACCATGTAGTACCCATCGAGTATACCCTATCACACACAAATGTTTACATCCTCGACATGAACACTTAATGTAACCACGACTATCAGCAGAAGCCTGAGTAAAATCAATGAAGGTTCTTACTCCACGCGCATAGGGTGCGTAATCCTTTCTAAGTCTATTGTCTAGACGCATTCAACTTTTGTCCATTTCTAAAAACATCTATCGATTAGTAACGCGTACATAGAAATTCACATGCATGTCATGCTCCAATACTCACTGCTCTTTTAATAAGGTAGTTGGTCCTATCCCATTCAATATTATATTATCCATAGTGTATATATTTCGTCACTCTATTACTTTCCACGTCAGTAGAAATTTCAGCAGCACCTCCTCATAGTTCTCCAAGTATACATGTTCATATAGAGGGATTGTGACCTTACGAACTGTATACCCGAAGAATAGTAGAGGAAGATACCGAAATTTCATACTAAACGTGTTTAGTAGGAGTAACAAGAATGTGCAGTACATATAATATAATCCCAAACTGTCCACACTGGACAATTTAGAAATTAGTAGACACCTAAATGTACACTAATTTCCAAACGAGTCTAAGGTTATTTATGCAATGTCACACAATATCTATCAAAAAATGCTACAAATAATATTTCCATGTTGTTTGAATTAACAATGTCAATTAAATAGTAGTGTTATATTGTTAAACTAGAGAGAGATGGAAGAATATGTTCACAAGTTTCCTGTCAGTAGACAACGAGGGAGAATGATCTTAAAAAAATGTCTAAATTTTAGTATAATTACTTAACTATCACAAACTCTCCGGTCTTGACAACTCTCAAGGCCGGAGAAACTTTGACAGTCAAGTAATTTGACAGACATTTCTTCAAGATAATTCTATCACGCTGTCTACAAAACAAGAAACTTGTGAGCATATTCTTCCATCTCTTTCTAGTTTAACAATATAACACTACTATTTGTTCGGCATTATTAATTTTTAAAAAAATAAAAATTATTAGTTATGGAAAAGAAGCTTCAGATTTTTCAACAGGAAACAAAGTATTTTATAGTGATCTTGGATTGGCTAGGGCTATCCTATGCGAAATACTATAATGATTGATATTGGATTATTATTCCTAAATTATAATGTTAATTGTTATTATATATCTTAGTTACTTATTAATTGATACCTACGTAATTTTTAATTTTATTATATAATTGTTATTATTATTATAATTGATATTTATTTATTTCTTATTATTTATATTATAACTTAGTATAAGTTGATTTATTTTAATTACTTACAAAAATAAGCACATATTAGTTATAATTAGTTATTATGTCTAAAATGTTTACTAATATTTATATACTTAATTGATTGAGTTATTTATTTATATAGACAATAAGTATATAATTTCTAATTAAGCATTTATTTAATCCTTATTTATTTACTCTCTATTTTATTTTAAAAAATGATATTTAATTATTCTAACTCTCAACTTATTTGGTGGGTTCAAGACTTCTTTCTTGAAGAGTATTTTACTTTTTTTATTTTTATATATTATTATACTTAATAATATAATGATTTGGAACCTCACAATGGTAGGAATATTTAATTGGTTATTATTAATTATAGTTATTATATATATATATATAATACTTTATATATATTTAAGTTATTTACTTATAAGTTGCATAATAATCATATTCTAATTAAACTAGCATGAATATATTATATATAGTTATTAAATATTAAATATTTATTCCCATATTAAATGTATATTAATTTTTTAAAATTTTAACTTAAATTAAGTTCCTAAACTTATCATTTTCTTAAGAAAGAACAAATTCAAAAAACATCAAAAAATATTATATAAAAAATTCACATAAATCCACAAACTAAACACAATATATTTCTAACCATATAAACATATTCAATAAAAATTCATAAACAATAATCACAATATTTCAAATCCATAACACAACATATTCACAATATTTCCACAACAATATTTCTAAACATATTAATTCATCAATCAACACCATAAACTCACAAAATATTCACAAAATTCATAAACAATAATCACAATATTTCAAATGCATATCACAATATATTCAAAATATTCCAACAACAATATTTCTAAACATGTTAATTCATTAATAAACACCATAAACTCATAAAATATTCACAAAATTCACAAACAATAATCACAATATTTCAAGAGTAAGCATAAACACAACACAATTATTCATTTTAATTCATCATATTACACAATTCATATCACAAAGATTTCCTTCTAATTCATCAATATAAAAAATTTAATTCCTTCTAATTCATCAATACCCAATTGAAACATATTCACTATATATACAATCAAAATTCACTACTCAACTCACAATATTCTACCCATATCCAATTCATCAAAATCTACAATCAACTCTCATATTCATCATTAGCCACAATAAAATCACAACAAAATGTATAAACATATTACTAAACTTTAAAAATATAACTAACACTCACAAAATTTTCTTACAAATCAAAAGCTTTCAACTTTCCAAAACAATCAATCCTTCAAAAAAATACAACACTAACTTGTTAGAGACATAAATAAAAAAACCACAAGACAAATATAATAAAATTGCAAAAAATAAAAAGTAAAAAGTAAAAAAAAATTTCCTTACCAAAATCAATGGAGAGTTCCAAAATATTAACCCCCTCTCACTCTACTCTCTCTCTCTCACTCTAACCCTCTCACACCCTCTCTCTCTCTCTCACTCTCTCTCTTTTGCGCACGAGAAAAGCAGCAGAAATGACTCTGCTTCCTCCTGTGCATGTGTTCATTTAAAAAATATTTCATTTGATGGAATGTTAGAACATTTAAGTTGTACGTTTGAACGTAACATATCCTGCCCAATTTTCATATGAAACATACGAACGTTCAGAAATTTAAGCTCAATTTTCAACTGAAACGTTCGAACATTACTTCTTATGACAGAGCCTGAAATCAAGCAAAAAATTTCCTGCATTTTTTTTTCACGTTCAAACGTAAATAATGTATGTTCAAACATGAAGGGAGGACATCATTCAATAGTTAGTATTTATTAATTTACTAGTTATAGATATACACATTATAGTATATATATATAAATATATATTATATAACACAACATAAATATATTATATTAAATTATATAATATATTATATACACTATATTATAACTAATATACTATATAATACATTATATATAATACACTATACACTATACATATACTATATACTATATATATATATACTTAGTGTATATAGATATAGTATATATATATATATATATATATATATCAAATGGATTTTGAGAATCCATCAGATGTATTGGATGGTAAGGTGAGTAACTTTGATAAGGAGAGGCCGAGTTGCCTTGATAAATTACAAATATTGATAAATGATATAAAAGATGCTAAGTAAAAACTTTCATTAATGAAACAAGATAAAGATTCAATGATAACTAACTATCTTCTATATCAAAGAAGAAAAGGGTTATTATAATTACTTTATTATACAGTAATACTATATATTAGTATATTAGTATTATATATTATGTAATTACTATATTAATGTTAGTATTATATACTATATAGTAATATTAATATTAATATTAGTATTAGACAGCTAACCAAGAATTAGGGTTTGGTAATGGCCAAAACGGCATAATTAATAAAAATAATAATAATAATTTTATGAAAATAATAATAATATCACATATTTATGCTAAATCAGTTGATGTGTTTGATGTAATGTTATTTTAGACAACTTATTAAGAACATAATATATTCTTAAAATCTAATATCAATTATTGGGAATTAATTTTTACATTTTTAACAAATTTGAAATTACTAAAAATGTATATGTTGTTACTAATATTATTACTTATAGTTAATAAAAAAAATAGTTTCATTAATATTTAATTTAATTGCTTTATACTTTAATAATTTATCCAACATTATTAACACTATTTCAGAAGTTTTAAAATTCTTAATAGATTGCTTTATTTAAAATTACTTATATGATGTCCACATTTAGAAATAAAACATTATATATTTAATTAATGAGGAACAAATTAATATACAACATAGACATTTGGCTATAATTAATAAAAACTAACAACAACCATATACTATATATAGTATAGTGTCTATATATAATATATACAATACACTATATTCTATATATATAGTATATATTATAATATATACTATAAAATATAATATTTTATATTATATATTAACTATATATAATATACCTTATATATATAATATACTATATAATACATTATATATATAATACACTATATTATATAGTACACTATATATATACTATATACTATATATATATTATAATATAATATTAGATATAGTATGCTATACTATATGTTATAGTACATATTATAATATATAACATATATTACTAATATAATATATTATTAATTTATTTTTGGAAATTCAATTTCGAGACGTTTGAACGTGATTCAGAATGAAGTTCGAATGTTTCATGTATATAAGCCCAAAACTGAAAGGGGAAACGTCTCTCCACCGTTGCAAGCTGCCACTAAATCGTCGCTGCCGTCGTTAACCCCGCCACAACCGTCGCAAAAAGGTAGGCATCCCTCTTTTATTCTCATGCATGTTTTTTTTTAAGATTTAGTAGAATTTTGTATAAACCGAACGTTAGTGGTGACTGAATTTTTAACTCCATTTTTTGGCCACCACGGGTTGCCAATAGCCAAATGGTCACAATAGAAAAATCTTTTGAAGTGTATACTTCATTTCTATGGTGGCATTTGGCTACTTAGAACCGTTGTACGTGATTTTTGAAAGCCATTATGTATCATAAAGTTCAAACGTTTCGAATGTACGATGTTTCAATTACATAGCCGTTATGCTTTCCAAATTCGAACGTATATTTTGTACATTCAAACATTACTTTTCATAGCATGTTCGAACGTACTACTTTTCAATTTACTCGCTGTTTTGCCTTCCACGTTCAAACATGTATATTTTACGTTCGAACGTAAAACACATACGTTCTAACATGGAAGGCATAACATTCGAATGTACCACATTTCAAAATTCTTAACCTTTATGCCCTTAACGTTCGAGCGTGTATATTATACATTTAAACATTAATTGTTATGTTTGAACTTTAAACACATAGGTGTGAAGATTTTATCTAAACGTATTATTTTTGAATGTTAATGTAGAGAAGTTTAAAATTAATACAAAAGATGCATCAATAGTACTAATAATTTTTTTTCCTTTTCTGTTTTCAGGATATGCCTCATCCTTTGCATACCAGGAAAAGGGGGAGGGAGGAGCCACTCAGGACACTACTCGAATCGGGACTTGTACTCTTTTGGTGGAGCAAGAAGTCCTAATCAATGAGTTCGACGAGCTCAGATGGTAACAGACGAACCTCAGAGATGTCTTTATTAGTAGAGGTTGGAGAAATATCTACACATTGAGGGGGAAGGTATACCCCTCAATGGTTCGAGAGTTCTATATGGGGATGTGCTCCATGTCTCAAGACACATCCTCTCAGACCGTGACTGTACACGATATTTCTTTTGAGATTTCACCAGATGTTATCGCCAACTCCTCGGGATTCGTCGAGTAGTAGAGACATTGACTACAATTGACTCTTAGACTGGCGACAAAGCCGTGGTTCACACATCTACATCTTCACACGGTACACTTGATGCAGATGTAAGCACTTATGCATCATTTACTGGCCCAATTGAGCCAATAGATTATGCCAGAGATGCAGATCGGTCAGAGGCTGAGGGTACTGATCGTGAGGCTTAGGATGATGGCCGAGACGAGGATTTCTACATCCTCACAAGGAGAGACCGCACGTAGATCGAAAGGAAAAACACCTTCAACCAAATACATTTGCTACCTTTCTTCCATATGTTGTAGCTTTTTATTGCAACAAACCTGGATCCTGTGGCACATAAGACCACATTTAGTCAGATTCAGGTACAATTTTTTATACGAGTGGCATGTAGAGATCCCATTGATTTGCGATTGCACATCTTTGAGAGGATCTGTTACAAGGTGAGTATCGTCTCCACGGACAACCTCCCATATGATGTCATCATCAGCTAGCTATTACTTGTTCGGAGAGTGCCACTCCAGCCGGAGGAGCGGGTCACAAATCAAATGAGCCCCCTCGACATCAGCACGCATCAACGTAGTATTGGACAGGCGAGGGGGAATCCTTGACGTCAGCCAACCCCTGTAGTGGATCTAGTTCCTCTAGCGCAGCCCGGGCCCGGTGTGGGGAGTAGTAGTCAGCAGTCAATGCGCGGCCTACTTTTGTTGATGCAGTGATCTCACAGCTGACTGTGCATATTGATTGACAGATCGTGGCTATTGAGGAGTCTGTTGCCAAGACAACCCATCGTGTAGATATCCTCAACGAGAAGGTTGATACCTTGACTAAGGAGATACGAAATACGAATTTCATGAACAACGCGTCCGTCTGAGTGTTGTTTACGAAATTCTATCCTATTTTGCTTTTAATATATGTAAGGAACAATATTATTTAATATATCTATTATTTTTTAATTTCAATTCTCAATCTTTTTTAATGTTAGATTTTCTAACTTTAATACTAAATCACTACACTTCAAATATATATAAACATAAATATATATTTATATATATAAATATATAATTATATTTTACAAATTGTGTATATATAAATATATATATATTACAATTTTTTAGACTTGTTGACAAATTATGGATTATAAAAACCACATAATTTTTAAATTAGAGTCATATTTAACTCAAATTTACGATTAATGTTCGAACGTGGGCACCAAAACATTTCACCTTCGCACATAAGTAGCCTCAATGTTCGAACGTATATGTGATGTTCGAACGTAAATTTCCCTCTGTTCGAACGTCAAAAAAATCTCATCTATCTTAAGTGACATCACAGAAAATACTTTTTAGTAACGATTTTGAAACTGTCACAATTTTTCAACCGACACTAGAAAGCAATTATGTTGTAGCGGCAGTTACAAACCTATAAGGAGGCTTTTTCTGTGGTCCGTGGAGTTCATATTCTCTTCATATCTAGATTCCATGGTTAGAAGCCTTTAGCTAGGAAGCTGGACCATTAATCGGACCCATACGATTTTTTTTTTGGTTGGCCCATTAATTAACATGGACCCAAAATGGTTTGGAAACCCCATGATAGGTCTAATTAACGATCAAAACGACTGAATATGGAGTCAGACCGGGAGATAAATTTCCAAAAACAAAACAAAAAACTTCAATCAAAGTCGAACGATCAGATTATCATCTTTTTTTCTTTTTTTGATTATTTGAGACGGAACCTCAGGAATCGATCCACTGTATATGGAATTTTGGAAAACAAGAAGAATAAATAGCATATTTTATATACAAAACTTGGAAAAAAATCCTATTCCTTGAGAAAAAGCAGATCACAAGTATATACATATCTGTTATACTCCAATATGCATGCACGCAAATGAATCTGACAGAAACTACATCTTGAGTTTGGTCTCGCATATGGATTCAACACTCCTAGTAAAAACAAAAACAGATATGGTACACCTGTTATAAACTGTAGCATGCTTCTTGAAGATCTTCAGCAGACTCGTTTTCCCAACCAAAGTGGCCGTCGATGTCAAGTTCAGGCTCCCACTTTCCAAATCAGCAAAAAAATGTGGATTCATCACCAAATTACCAGTCATGAGAGTCACGGAAGTTGTCATGTTAAGCTTGCCGCGTGCCGGAACATATCGTTCCCCTATCGGAGCCTCCCCGACCAGGTCTCCGTGGAAATCAACGTACGCGGTAGAGTTTTTATACCTGAAGCTTCCATAGTTTCGATTCTCGACGGTAAAAACAGTGCCCAAAGTGACATTCGCTGTTGCATTCATCAGCATTGACAAATCAATGTTTTGGAGGCCTTCGAGGTGGATGGTGATTCTTGGGTCTATAGGCTTCAACATGGTAAAAGACAAGGCTACGAGAACAGCAGCAATGAGAACTAAGAAAATCGCCGTTACAGCACAGCATATTTTGAGACCTCTGTGAGAAGTTTTGCCAACAGCCATTGTTGATTGACAAGTTTTAGAAGAAGAAGAAGATCGAAGAAGATAGATAAGTTGGGATCGAGGAGATTGCAATTGATGTTGGTATTTAAAGAGTTAATCAAGGATATTGGATGAAGGAAGGAAACGTACATACGTGGAAGTTACAGAGATCTCATTTAACTGAATTTCATTAGTACTAGTCTTGTGCGTTGAATCCTAATTGGTGTGGGAATCAAAGAAACAACAGTTTAAGTGCATTAGAAGACTCGACTGGAATTTCGATGTACTTAAACTTACGGTTAAAACATGATAAATAATTAAAACAAAGAATTAATAAAAAGTAGCAACTTGGAGTTTTATGTAGGCCCTCCAAGTACATGGGGTTCTGAGAATCTTAATGAACATAAATATATAAGATGCTGAATTTTTTAAATGAAAAATAAAAACTTCGGATAGATCTATCACTAATTGTACGTAACTACTAAATAGAACTCAAACCCTGATCACAAGGAAAGTCGAGACCTAATCAAAATGAGATTAAAACCACGAGTTCTTTCTTAACTCAACCTTAACAATTAATGACAAAACTGTAAGAGTTTTATTTAAATTTTATATCCCACACATCCATTTTAATAGAGTTTGAAATACCTCAAAACTTATCAGTTAATAAATAAGTTATAACGGGATAAGAAAACTCCTAAAATATAAGATTAACTCTATATCTCTAATCACAATCAAATACAAAGTTTTAGATTTCTTGATAACTAGAAGTCTATAAATAGTACTGAGGGGTTAAATGGTTCTCACCTACAACATTATTGTGTCTCTAGCCATCGGGAGGTGCTTGGAAGTAAAATTGTTAAGATGATCATTCTCTCATAGTTATGTCAGATTCTTTATCACACTGTAATGGAAGGATGTACGTTTTCTAATCGTTATTATTTTATTATTCTGGATTATAGAAAATCAAAGACCCAATTATTAATATTTATGTTAATATATTTAACATGTGGTATCAGAGTTTTAGATTATAGATTTTTTATGATCTTGATAAAATATATAGTGAATAAATATTCAGTTTTATATGCTTTCATGTATTGTGATATTGCGAAAGACTAAAAATAATGCCTTCCAATCTGACAAAGAAATTTATAATGGTGTTTTCCTTTTACATCAATTATGTGTTTGTCATTTAAGAGAGACTCACGCAGTGACATTATATACATGTATTTCGGTTTTTGAGTGTTCTTATTTTCTACTTTGGTCGTATTGTGTTTGAGCTGTAGGAAGAGAAATTCTCATAAATTGTTCACAAGATATTGATACATCCTTTCGAAGCAGATACTGCTTTGATTTTATGTTTTTTGTTTTGGGCTTCAGGGCTGGGCCGTGAGCTCTGGCCCAGTCCAAGAGAGAAAGGAATACCAACGGGCTGAATAGGCCACTGTTGTGGCCCAGCCCAATAATAAAACCAAGAAAAGAAAAAAGAGGAAGGCAACCCATTGAAAGGAACCGGGTTCCTTCCAGTTTACTAGACCGGTCCAGTTTTGAACCGGACAGGTCAGATTAAAATAATTATATTATTTTATATTATTAAAAAATTAATTTTAATTAAATTCTCTTATGCATATTATTGTTAAATACATGTATTAAATTTTATGTACATGCTATTATTATTAAATGCATGTATAAATTTTATGTACATGTTATTATTATTAAATACATGTATTGAATTTTATGCATGTTATTATTGTTAAATACATGTACTAAATTTTATTAAGTTTTCTATACATGTTATTATTGGTATATACATGTATTAAATTAAATTTTATGCATGTTATTATTGTTAAATACATGTCTTAAATTTTATTAAATTTTCTACACATGTTATTAGTGGTAAATACATGTATTAAATTTTATTTTATGCGTGTTATTATTGTTAAATACATGTATTAAATTTTATGTGCATGTTATTATTATTAAATACATGTATGAATTGTTTATTTTGGCTCTTATTATCATGCCATATATATTTGTTTATCCAATATGAGGCAAATGATTTACATAATAATCAAAGAAAAGATCAGTTGCCCAAAAGTATAAGATTTTTTTAATTTTGGTGAAAAATCATTAAACTCCATAGTAAGGTGGATATGATGGAGTGAATACTTTGTATGTCAAAATTTACTCCTAAAGGAGAATTCTGATGATACAACAAGTTCATTCATAGAATTTAATACTAGTGGAGTGAACAATTTTATGTGTTAAGATATATTCCCAAAGGAAGGTCTTGATGATACTACTAGTTCATACATCAAAGTAAAGTTGGGGTTGAAGAATTTGTATGCCAGAGTTTATACCTAATTCTGATGATACAACTAGTTCGTCCACATAATTTAAGGTTGAAGAGAACACTTTGTATGTCAGAGTTTACTCTCAAATGAGAATTCTGATGATACAACTAGTTCATTCCCAAAATTTAATATTGGTGAGAACACTTTGTGTATCAATATCTACTCGCAAATAAGGGTCTTAATGACACTACTATTTCATTTATAATTGTTTAAATTCTGATTATTATTTGTGAGTGTCAAACTCAAAGCATTAATGTGATTAAAATGTTTTTCTTGCAGTAAGTATACGAATATCTTTACAAGGTTTTCTGTACGAAATGGACTCTAGTATAGAGAAACATGAGTATGCCAAATTTACACTAAGAGTTTTAGACCCTGGTTGATCCATTTTAAGTCCTAACATCAATTGTTATTGAAGATAGTGATAAGGGTCAGAAAAGTACAATGTTTAAGAATATTGGATTAATTATTACATATCAAACTATAAGAATTTCTTAAGTTGTATATAATGGTTTACTTCAGAGGCATTATTATTTAATTAAAATAATGAGATATGAAAAAGTTGATAGCATGAATGTTAGCTAGATACAAATTTATTTTGCTAATTTGTATAAAAAATCATTTGTATCTTTTGGAAAAATAAGGAAATGATGGTAATGAAAATATAAGAATTGAACCAATTGAATTTTGAAAGAAACAATTATACATGAAGGTTTAGATGCCCTAAGCATAAGACATGATTCGAAGGGAAGAGTAAACATTTTTTCTGTACAAGTTTCAAATCAAATCTTATACATATGTATACATTCATTTTAGATTGAACTTGAGTGCAAATGTTCATGTGTATTCTATCTATATAAGTTTCAAATCAAAATCTATAAATGTTGATACTTATTTTAGTGGTTGAACTCGAGCACAAATGTTCAAAATTTTAAATTGTTTCAAAATTCCATTTATGTTTTTTCCATTTTTTCTTCCAATAAAATGTTTATTTGCCTTTATAATAGTGCTTTTGTTAAAAGTTGTAGAGGTTGTTATATAAAATATTTTCCGTATTTAAATTTTCTAATCTTAGAATGTGTGTTGATTTGTATAAAAGGAAAACAAATCTATCAAAAAAAGATGATATAAGGAATAGAGAGTTTCTTGAGATAATATGTCACCACCCCGCCCTAATAAATGGAGCGAGACAGGACACTTACTTTCTTCTTTCATTTCCTTCCCTTTTAACATCTGTATATATATATATATATATATATATATATATATATATATATATATGTATTATTATATTTCTTTCTTTTTTTTTCTACACTACAGCGTTAACATGGAAAACGCACGGACATGACATGCTTGCACTATGGGCTTCTAGCCAAAGGGATGAAACACCTGATAGGCATTTAATTCAACATTTTCTTTTTTCTAAAGGACTCTCAGAGTCCGTCATCCAAACATTAATATAATTAGTTTTAAACAAGAGGGAACTCAGTCCCCTTATTACAAACCAAAAACGGTGCCGGACCATCACATGAGGGGTTACCATCACCCCTCCATAGAGGTCCCACCATTACCATCACACCATCATAGAGTTTACAACATACCCAAAAAGGTACCACATTGTTTAAAGGAAATAACACAAAATGCCCCAACATGGGGCCCATCATAAATACTAAAACTAAAATCATCATCCAAACAACGAACCGGGGAACCTAAGCATCAGGCCCTCCCTCCTTAGCAGTGCCAGGCTCCATAGCTTCATTATCATTACATGGACGTTTAACACATAAACACAAGAGTGAGTCTAATACTCAATAAGTAGTATACCATGCTGTTAACTTATTGTTCACATAACTTTCTTTGAAAACATGCACACATGAACCTTTGCAAATTCTTGACAATGCTTTCATGCATAAATATCCATAAGAATATAAATCATACATTTCATGCATAAACATGCTTTTTAGACTTTTTAGCTTTTCACTTGCTTAGGCCATTGCATACTGTTACGCCCCGTATGCTAGGGTTAACGGTCTTTTGGACCAATGGATTCGCCCGTGACCGCGGGTTGGAATCCCATTCCGTTAGGGCGCAGCATTGGGTGCACTACCAGATACTACTACTCGGTATTGCCATCTGCCCATTCATTCATTGGGTACCCCTTTTTATTTAAGTGGCCATTACGTATTTTCATACATTGAACATTCATTTTATTCTTTCCTTTCCTTTGCATTCATTCCTTTTCATTATCTTCCTTAGTCCGATGCATATGCTTTTATTAAAAAGGTTTCATGTCATGCTATATAAATAAATAAGACATTAGCTATTTAAACGAGAGAATGCATAAAAATCTCATGATGCATTACCTTATACCATACACACAATTATAAGTATTATGGTGCTTAACAGGGGCTATCAAGAAGGGCTTATACATAATATATTTTCATATTTACTCTATTTCTATAAGAACATTTGAAAAGAGTAAGAGAGACATTCTTTCATAAAAGCACTTGTGTAAGGAGCATGGTTGTAGCTACTTACCTGTGAGTTTTACTTAATAAGTTCATTTGATCTTGCAAATAAACTCATATTCAATAAAATGAGATATACACATTAATATCCACTTTACTAGAAGCTTCGCTAATTGATACTCTTACATGCCCACTTAAATTCCAGCTTGGAATCAAGTGTTTCCTTAACCCGTTAATCTACCCAACATACATAGCGTTAGATCACAACATTAAAATCCTTATCCTATACCATTTAAAGAGATTTATGAAAGCACATTGCCCATTGGTTGTCCCTTTTTTTTAAAAAAAGTTATTGTTTACCACATAAGGATGGGTTGAAATCATAGGTTAAAACACACAATTGGTAGGAATTTAATTAAAAGGGAAAGGCACCAAGGAAGTATTTCAAATCTGAAAATTTTTCAGTGAAGGAGCATTGGACAGTTTTTTTTTGCAATACCATTTTAGGAGATAAATCCATCAAAAGGCCAATGTTTGCAAATTAATTTTTTGTCACTTCATTTCAAAGGTTCCTCATACTATCATCCATCTTTAATTGAGCCAAGGTAAATTTAAACAAGGAATTACTGGGCTGATTAGGCTTCAACAGAAGGGTAGAAGAAAAATTCTGAAACTCTTGAACAACTAATAGCCTTTGCACTTTCACACTCTTAAAGCATCCTTTACCTAATCCCACCTTAGCTACATAATTAAATCACACTTAGGTTGTAAAAAGCTTAGGAGAACACCTCTTATCTTCTAAGAACAGATCATAAAACATGGGTATAGCACAAGGCAAACTCAAGGTTTCCAAAGAAATTCACTAGTTTAGATTAAACTTTTAGTGGCTTACTTAGGCCAAAATTTCAAGGAAGATATGTTTAAAATTTGTAACTTTAACTCCATCCATGTAACATCCAAAAGCATGGCTTTAACAAAATTATATCATGGCTAACTTGATAAAAAAAAAAAAAAAACAAGAGACACTACCACAAGATGCCTTGAAGTCACACGGCTGGAACCCAAAACAGGGCACACACACGGCTGGAATTTTCAGAAAACATAGCATGGTTCGACACACACACACACAACACTATTATCTCTCCATCCAACTTCACTTAGATAAGACATGAAATAGGAAGAACAAAGAGGAAATCAGCCCAGAAAACACTACATAGGAATCGGCTTGCACAGAAATTCCGAAACCCCCAAATATAATGCATAACCCACTAAGCATGATTCCAGATTTCACAAGAAATCAAGAGAAATAATTGGAGTATTACCTAGCTTAGCTACCATAATGGGAGAAGGAGAGGAATCCGAAGATCCGAGCCACTAATTCGTCCTCTTGAAGGAGCTTCAGCCGAAACCCAAGTTGAGAAAAAGATAGAGAATTGGCTTAAGAAGGAGGAGGTGCAGTCGATCGATGCTAGAGGAGCTGAAAGGGTCCTTCTTTGTGTGGTTAAAATGGCTGTACTCTAGAGCTTGAAGGAGATTTGTTCTTGGCTTAGGCTGGAAGTCGAACTAGTGTGTAGGAGAAGATGAGGAATGAATACTTGAATGGCCTAAAGGGGAAAGGTCGATCAGCACTTGAGGAAATGAGTCAAAGCTTCCCTTGGAAGATAAGGAATAGATGGTAGAGATTAAGTCATGGGAGATATTTTTTCTCGGATGCTCATCCTACGATGGAGAAGGTTTGGGCCACTTCTTCAATTAAATAAAAAGGTAAAGGCTTAAGGCAATTATATTATAAGATCTAAAAATATTTCCTTAGGTTATTTTAATGACCCACATAAAATATAAAATCACACATCTTAAAATAAAATCATAAATATTAAAATCATAAAAATATTTAGCTCAAAAATATTTAACTTAAGAAATTAAATTAAAGAAATGACGTAAGAACCTATGTAGTAGGATGCGGGTATTACAACTCTCCCACCCTTAAAACAATCTCGTCCTCGAGATTGAACGTACCTCAAAGGAAAAGGGTGGGATATTTATCCCTCATGCCGTCCTCGTGCTCCCAAGTTGCCTCTTGCTCAGTATGGTGGTTCCAAAGCACCTTAACCATCAGAATCGTTTTGTTGCGAAGCACTCGAACTTCCCGATTTAGGATTCGGACTGGAGTTTCCTCATACGAGAAGTCCTTGTGCACCTGGAAAGGCGCATAATCCAACACATGCGTAGGATCATGCATGTATTTTCGGAGCATCGAAACATGGAAAACATCATGTATGGCTGAAAATTGTGGAGGTAGCGCAAGCCGATAAGCTGCCGCTCCAATCCTTTCCTGAATCTCGAATGGGCCGATATATCTTGGCGTTAGCTTGCCCTTCTTGCCGAACCTCATGATCCCTTTCATCGGAGCCACTCGTAGGAATACCTTGTCTCCTACCTCGAAGTATAGCTCCTTTCTCCGGCGATCGGCATATTTCTTCTGTCTCTCTTGGGCCAAGGCAAGTCTTTTCTGATGATAGCTACTTTCTCTTGCATATTCTGAACTAAGTCGGGACCCAGCATCTTTTTCTCACCAACCTCATCCCAATAAAGGGGCGACCTACACTTGCACCCATAACAAACCTCATATGGCGCTGCGCCGATGCTCTCTTGGTAGCTATTATTATAAGCGAACTCAACTAGTGGCAAATATTTTATCCAACTTTCCTTAAAGTCCAAGATACACGCTCGTAGCATATTTTCAAGAATCTGAATTGTCCTCTCAGACTGGCCATCTGTTTGAGGGTGGAAAGTGGTGCTATAGGTCAATTCAGTTCCCAAGTTCCTTTGCACGCTCTTCCAAAAAGTTGACATAAACCTTGAGTCCCTATCCGACACTATCTTGGACGGAACTCCATGCAGTCCAACTATTTCCTTGATTTATAACTCTGCTAACTTACTCATCGAGTAGGTCATCTAAATTGGTATGAAATGGGCTGACTTCGATAATCTATCGACAATCACCCACACCGAATCTTGCCCTCCTTGGGCTTTAGGAAAGCCCGATACAAAATCCATACTAATCTCATCCCATGGCCAAACTGGGATTGGAAATGGTTGAAGCGCTCTCGAGGGCCTTTGATGTTCGGCCATAACCTGTTGGCACGTCAGACACCGACCTACAAAGTTGGCCACATCTTGCTTCATCCCATTCCACCAGTAGTGTTGTCACAGGTCTCGATACATTTTGGTACTACCTGGATGCACTGTATAAAGAGACCTGTGTGCCTCCCTCAGTATTAGGTCTCGTAACCCCTCTTCAGTTGGTACACACAATCTTCCTCTAAACCGTAGGGATCATCTGAAATCATCTGAGACCTCTGTCTTAATCTTCTAGAGGTCAATGTCTTCTCTTTGAGCAGCTTTAATTTGGTCCAGTATTGTCGGGCCAAGAACTAAGCTACCCAGCTTTGCTTGCACGTCCTTCATCATCTCCACTCCCAGCTTCTCCATATCCAGGATGATAAATTTCTGTGGAGTGTACATACTCATAAGAGTGCCAGAAGCAGACTTTCGACTAAGAGCGTCTGCAACTACGTTAGCCTTGCCAGGGTGGTAGTTGATACTGCAGTCATAATCTTTTAATAGTTCCAACCACCTGCACGGTCTCATGTTTAATTCCTTCTAAGTGAAGAAATATTTTAGGCTTTTGTGGTCCGTATAAATTTTGCAGTGCTCCCCATAAAGGTAATGTCACCATATCTTCAAGGTGAACACCACGGCAGCCAACTCTAAATCATGGGTTGGGTAGTTGCGCTCATACTCTTTAAGTTGACGCGAAGCGTAAGCTACAACTCTTCCATGCTACATAAGAACGCATCCAAGCCCTTTGTGTGAGGCATCACTATATATCACAAATCCAGCTGTACCCGAAGGTATAGTGAGAACAGGTGCCGTCACAAGTTTCTCCTTGAGCTCCTAGAAGCTCTTCTCACATTCTGCAGTCCATAGGAATTTCTCACCCTGTCTAGTCAACTGCGTTAAGGAAACTACGATGCGAGAAAATCCCTCAACGAATCTTCGATAACACCCAGCGAGACCAAGGAAACTCCTGACTTCCGAGACGGTCTTTGGTCTAGGCCATTCTACCACGGCCTCTATCTTCGTAGGATCTACAGAGATACCTTCTTTTGAGACTATATGGCCGAGAAATGAAATCCTTTTTAGCCAAAACTCACACTTACTCAACTTGGCATACAACTTCTTCTCACGCAGCACTTGCAAGACAATCTCTAAATGCTTCACATGCTCTTCTAGAGTCCTCGAGTAAATGAGAATATCGTCGATGAACACAATCACAAACTAGTCAATGTATTCCCTGAAAGCGCGATTCATCAAGTCCATGAAAGCTACTTGAGCATTGGTTAAACCGAAGGACATCACTAGGAACTCATAGTGACCATATCTCGTTCTAAAGGCAGTTTTTGGGACATCCTCCGCCTTAATCTTCAGCTGACGGTATCCTGAACGGAGATCAATCTTGAAAAATACTTGGGATCCTTGAAGTTGATCAAACAAATCATCGATCCGCGGTAAAGGATACCGATTCTTAATAGTTACATTATTCAACTCCCTATAGTCGATGCAAAGCCGCAACGATCCATCCTTCTTCCTTACGAAGAGAACTGAGTTCCCTTCGTAAAGTCTGTAATTTCATCTAAATTGTTTGAAATGTATAAAAAGTCGAATGTAAATGGGTGTTGGAGACAAAACTCTAACTTTAAAGGTAATGTTGAAAGATTGTGTTAAATTAAGTTACTGGTGTTATGGTACATGGAAGAGAATCTATTGGTTATATAACAGAGGACTGTCATGACTCACATTGGTAGTTGGTTTGACATTGATATTATGGAACTCATGCAATGTATTCTGAGATATGAAAATTTTCTGAAAATAAATTTGTGCAGTATGGTTAATTTCTTGTAATAAATTCATGAACAAAAAATATTATTTTATGGGTGTATGGGCCAAGTGGGAGAATGTAAGATTTTTATTTAAACTCTATGTCCCACACATCCATCTTGATAGAGTTTGGAATAGATCAAAACTTATCATTTAATAGATGAGTTATAATGGGATAAGAAAACTCTTAAGAAATAATGATATGAACCCGTGGGAATTGAATCTCTTAAATTTACAATCAATTTGAAAACTCACCCAAGAAAGCCAAAATCAAACCAATGAAAAATTTAGACCCGTTGCGGAACTTGTTTCAAGAACCTAGATTATATGAAAATCTAGACCCGTTAAAGAATCTGTTTCAAGAACCTAAATTATAAGGAAAAACGTCACAAAGGTTGTTATTTGCCTTTGATAAGTTTAAAAGTTCATTCAAGAACAAAAGTAAATAAACTCAACTCACAATGAATAAATTCATCAAATTTCATAAACTAATGAAATGAGGCTACAAAGAGTATTTAAACTAAAACCTAATTAAAACTCTAGCCAAAATAAAGTCATTTCTTTCAAAAATATCCCTGAATGAATAGTGTCACGGCTACATTAACTCGGCTACAGTAACTTCATGAAATCCTAGTTCAACAAAATAAAAAATATGTGGGCCAAGTATCCTCAAGGCCAATTATTTTAAACTAATTCCTATAACTAATAAAATAAGCCCCTTTAATGAAATAAACAAGTTCAAAGCCTTCAATCATGTAAACATAATAATAGACCGTAATTTATGTTGTACTATTTCATAGATTGTATCACGTGGATGATCACTGGACTCGTCCTACGTGGATTACACCAATCCTTGCATTACTTCCTTTAGCTCTTGATCTTGTGATTGCCCCATCTAAAACTTGCAAAGGGTCTTTACGACTTGGTCCACCTTGGTGTTCATAATTTTCCCTCTCCTCAAAAGAATTCGACCTCGAATCTCCATTTGCATCAGAGGGAAAAAGATCAGAAACATTAAAAGTAGCATAAATATAATACTTACCTGAAAGATCCACTTGATATGAATTTTCATTAATTTTTCCAAGCATTTAGAAAAGTCCATCCAAGTTACTCATGTCATCAACAAGCAAAAGTATCAAAACTAAAAGAGTAAGTGAATTAAAACTATAAACAATTTCAAAAGAAGAATAAGAAATAATAGTATGCATGGTCCTATTATATGCAAACACTAATAAGGGAAAATGATACTCCCACAAACATTCATACAATAAGTTAATGAATGGCAAATGATACTCCCACAATTGTTCATAAAACACATTTAAAGTCTTCCTTGCACCAAAATGACTACTTCAATTATATACAAACTCAATGAATGGCAAACAATACTCTCACTCATGGTCACACAACACGTTTAAAATTCTTTTTACACTATAATGACTCAACAAACCACATCCATGCACTAGCATCTCATGCATAAGACTAGTAGGCTCACAAAGTTTAGTCTCTCTAAACAAATACTAATCTAGTCTATAAAACTTACCAAACAATGCCTTCTCACATGCTCCATACACACTAGCAAAGTCATCATCATTAGCATGCAATTCTTTATCATATTCAAATCTCAATAATTTTGCATCTAAAATGAAGACAAGAACATACCTTCTTACTAAAGTATCAACCACAAAATTTTCCTTACCTTGTGTGTATTTGATTATAAGAGGAAAGGTATCAATGAATTCCTCTCACTTGGTATGCATTCTAATCAACTTACATTGTCCTTTCAAATACTTCAAGGACTCATGTTCGTCAAATAAAAGTCGGGTAGGAATTGTCGCACCTTGTACAAAATCAATGTAATGCTTTATCTCTCTAATAGGTGGTAATTCACTAAACACACCACTAGGAATCATGACCTCATATCCCTGCAATAAAGAGACAACAACACTAGGCAATGGTTTGTCAAGTTCGTTAGTAGTAAAACTTGCCTTAGCATAAAAACTTACTTTTCTCTTTGTTTTCTCTCATTTTCTTCACTCTCTCTTTTCTTTTCACTTTCTTTTTTCTTTTCACCCTCTTTTTTTCTTTCACTCTCTTTTTTCTTTTCACTCTTTTTTTCATCTTTTTTTTGAACTCTCGCCCTCATAAGTGTTTTTCAACTCATTCTCTCTTTTCAATTTCACTTTATCTTTATACACTTGTCTTCGAGTCAATAGTACAAGAGTAATAGTCTTATTGTCTTTTACCAAAGTATACCTATTCTTGAACCAGTCATGAATCACTTTCCTATCATACTGCCACGGCCTTCTCAACAAAATATGGCTAGCATGCATAGGCACTACATCACAAAGCACTTCATCCATGTATTTTCCAATTGAAAAAGAAACTAACACTTGCCTATTTACCCTAACCTTCCCACAATCATTCAACCATTACAACTTGTATAGTCTAGAGTGTTTCAAGGTAGACAAATTCAATTTCTCAATTAAAATAGTGCTAGCAACATTAGTACAACTTTCCCTATCAATGATCATACTACATACATTGTTGTTGATGTGGCATCTAGTATAGAAAATGTTCTCTCTCTATTACTTCGTATCATCCACCTTGATTTGTGTATTGAGAGCACATCTGACAATAAGAGATTCACCTGTCACGGGGTACTTCACTCCATCATTATCATTAGTATCAACCAATCGGGGCAATCTCCTCACAATCACCCTCACTCTCAGTCATCACCTCTCCATTGTCACCCATAATCATCACCCACATATTTGGACATTGGGATGCAATGTGCCCTGGTCTCAAATACTTAAAACACTTAATATCTCTATTTCGTAAAGGTTGGGATTCTATCTCGGGTTTGTTGCTAGATCCCTCATCTTTCCCCTTAGGTGGTTTAGTCTTTCCCTTTGTTACAGTTTGATCATTTTTGTCTCACTTTGGTTTTCAAGAAGTACTAGAAACCAAAGTATACCTTGTTGTACCATTTTTCTTTAATTGCATCTCCACCTTCATAGCCATGTACACCATGTCCTCTATCTCCACTTAATGCAGCAATTCAACTACATTGGATATTTCCTTATTCAAATCACTCAAAAATCTAGCCATGGTGGCCTCCCAGTCTTCCTCTACATTAGCCCAAATTATCACCATTTCCATCTCCTTATGATAACCTCCACACTCCTAGACCCCTGTGTAAGATTTTGTAATTTCTGGTAAAGGTCTCTATAGTAATGGCTAGGTACAAATCTCCGCTTCATGAGAGCTTTCAACTCTCCTCATGTCTTTACAAACCTCTCATAATTCCTCCTCCTATTGGTCACTTATTGATCCCACTAAATAATAGGACAATCAGTCAACCCAATTACAACCAACTTCACTTTCTTTTTATCTGAATAATTATGACAATCAAATATCAACTCCATCTTTTTCTTCCACTCTAAATAAGCTTCAAGGTCAGTTCTACCTTGGAAAGATGGTATTTTCATTTTGATGCTCCCAAGGTTCCTATCTATTCCATCCCGACCCCTTGGATTTCCCTTAAGTCCTTTTTCACACCTAACTCCTCTATGTATGCCCATTCTACCTATCTCAACTTCTGATGTTACATCTTCCTCATCATCACCATCTTCTTCATTCTTATACCCATTTTCAACACTAGACTCACATCGCCTCCTATCTCTCATGCCCTGTAGATTTCTAATTATCAATAGTTTTCCCGCTTAAGTTCTTTAAGAACTAGTTGAACTAAATCAAGACAATACAACCTTGTATTATTCCAACTAGTAATAGATTCAAGAAACAAGAAGAAAAAATAAGGAATGAATAAAATGACACGATACTCAAGGAATTTATATGAGAAAAAGAATAATTATAAAATAAGATACCAACTTGAAAGATGTATTCAGCCCCTTTGATGATAAAGCTCAATAAATAAATGTCTTTCTTTCTTTCTGTTGTAACTGTGTAGCAACCTTTGAATATGCTACATTTTCTTTTTCTTTTCTTTGCTCTAATTCAATCACAAACAACAATATACAATTGAAAATCAAACAATTGAATTCAAACACATAAGAGTTGACAAGGAATTATAATAGAATCAATTAAACGACACTCCTAGTAATTGACAAGCTTAAAGATGCAAGAAACCCTAGAATTTTGAAACTCTAAAATCAAGCACACAAAACCCTAATGAACAAGACATTTCGGCAACCTCAAGATGGTGTAATTCAGCCAGCAACCTTTTTTCTTTCTTTTTTTTGTACAACCCTAGAACAATGAAACCCTAGAATTAAAGATGCAAGAATTAAAAGATACAATCAAACTTGATTGGAAACTGAGTTTTGAATACCAAATGATATGAACCCGTGGGAATAGAATCCCTTGAACCCACAATCAATTTGAAAACTCACCTAAGAAAGCCAAAATCAAGCAAATGGAAAATTTAGACCCTTTGAGGAACTTGTTTTAAGAACTTAGATTATATGATAATCTAGACCTGTTGAAAAACCTGCCTCAAGAACTTAAATTATAAAGAAGAACGTCACAAAAGTTGTGATTTACCTTTGATAAGTTTAAAAGTTCATTCAAGAATAAGAGGAAATAAACTCAACTCACAATGAATCAATTAATCAAATTTCATAAACTAATGAAATGAGGGTACAAAAAGTATTTAAACCAAAACCTAATTAAATCCTAGCCAAAATAAAGCCATTTTTTTCAAAAATACCTCTGAATGAATAGTGTTACAGCTACAGTAACTTTTTGAAACCCTAGTTCAACAAAATAAAATATATGTGAACCAAGCATCCTCAAGCCCAATTATTTTAAACTAATTCTTAAAACTAATAAAATAAATCCCTATAATGAAATAAACAAGTCCAAGGTCTTCAATCACGTAAACTTAATAATATGCCCTAATTTATGTTGCACTCTTCCATAACTTGTATTACGTGGATGATCATTGGATCTCCTTCTCTCAAGTCTATCTTGAATATTCGGCTCTTGCTAGACTCGTCCCAAGTGGATTACACAAATTCTTGCATTGCTTCCTTGCACTTCTTAGCTTTCGATCTTGTGATTGCCCCATCTAAAACTTGCAAAGGATTTTTAAGAATTAGTCCACCTTGGTGTCCATCAGATAAGATTAACTTTATAACTCTAATCATAGTCAAACACAAAATCTTAGATTTCTTAATGGTCAGAAATCTATAAATAGTATTGAGGGTTAAAGGGTTCTTACTTACAACATTATTGTGCCTCTAACCATCAAGAGACACTCGTAGGTAAAGTTGTTAGGGAGATCATTCTATCATAATCAGGTCAGATTCTTTATCACATTGTAATGGAGGGATGTACGTTTTCTAATTGTTATTATTTTATTATTGTGGATTATAGAAATTTGAAGATTCAATTATTAATATTCATGTTAAAATATTGAACAAAATCCTTAGACCAGGTTGGCTCAAGTGGTAAAGGCATTGGGCTTGGGGGTATGCTCCCCCAGGTCTAAGGTTCAAATCTCCTTGAGTGCAAAATAATCTTTTTTTCACCTTGAATTATCTGAGATGCATTTGCGGGAAACTCACCCCTGGGGGCCGAGATTAGTCAGGAAGCCATTCACGGACACCCAATGCTCATAAAATAAATCATCAATGAAAAATATTAAAATATGAGAAATGATATTTGCAGTCAATAGTTTCGCAAGCGCTAAACACTTCTTTCGAAAAGTGAGTAAATATGAGATATATATTAAAAAACTAATTTTTTAATGGTAGACCCTACTCTTTTTCAAAATAAGTGTGTAGCACTTATACAACCCATGATTGTATATAGCATTGCTCTTAAAATATTAACTCCTAATTAACGTGTATTAACTAATGAAATTCAAACTAAATTGTACAAAGCATTTTTTTCTTTCATAAAACAACTACGTTTTATTACAAGTAAACATAAGTTCATAGTAAGAATCCTGCACTCTCGCAACTCACCGCTTCTTTAAGTCTTAAGCCTCTGCGCCCTATTTTGATCTTCTTTGTTGCATTCTCCTTAAATGCACAACTTGATTTATCCCTACGCATTGTTTCATCCTTTGTCAGTTAAAAATGTTTCCTTTGATTCTCCCCAATACTTCACTTCACTTCAATTTCTACATTCAGCTTAAAAACCCTCACAGATTACCCCTTACAATCTCCTCCCCTTTAAGGTCCTTGACTTCAAGCCCCCCCTCCCCCCAAACACCACTAAAGAACCTTGCCCCCAAGGTGTGGATAAAGGTGGTTGAGCTGCATTATTGCATTTTGTATACATTTAAAACCAATATAATTTTAATTGTTTTATTGTTTTATTATTGGTTTTAAATAGAAAAATTGATTAAGAGGCATAAATCCAAGTTCTTATTTAAATTGATTAAAGCATATTTTATGTTTAATTTTATAACTTGCGATTTAATTTTGTAATATTTCCTCCTTGCACAACACACTTTTAATATTTAGTCTAGTTTTATTTTATCTGTAATTATTTATTTATTTTATTTTCTTTATCTAATTTTATTTTTGTTTCTTTGATTATTTATTATTTATTTTGCTTGCTTAAGTTTTACTTTTATTTTTATTTTTTTATTTTTATTTTTTGTTTTTACAGGTACTCTAAACGACATGTCGTTTTTCCTCCAAGGAAAAACGACTTGTCGTTTTCCATAGGAAGACAAAACATTTGTTGCCTAAACGACATGTCGTTCACGTCATCTTCAACCTTCGACCACATGCATAGTGCATCACTTCATCCACCATCCGAAGCCTCAACAGCACTGCAGTGCTCCTCCGCACGTCCCATGCACATGTCCAACTGCCCCTCCACCCAGCCACCATTCGAAGGCAACCTGCATCACCAAGAACCACCGTTTAGGCCGTTCATCTTCAACCTCCAACGTAGCCTCACCGTGCTCCATCTCCACCTCTGTACAGGCCACCACTACAGCTCACAACAACCTCTGTTTCACTTCCATAAAACAGAGTACTTCATCCACAACCAACGCGGCACCTCGCTGCCACCTTTCATCCACCACCCATGCTTATCCGCTGCCACTACATCGCTACTGCCCATCAACAAGGCAGCACCAACCCCATGCATGTCGTAACCTTCTCCTGCGCAGCCATGGCAGCACCATCTCTCTTTCTCTCAGTAAACGCTGCACTGCTTCTTCGTCGACATCCAGTTTTGAGTTCCTGTTACAGGTGATCCAACTCTCTCACAAAGATATACAGGTCACGCAGCAGTTGCGTGTTGAAGGCCTGCAAGAAGAAAAAGAAGATATATCTTTCAGTTTTAATCCAAGACAAAGATAGAATGATGAGCAGAAGAACGAAAAAAAATAAAATGGAAATAAGAGAAGAGAGAATGGTCGCGAGATGGAGAAGCAGATGAAACCAAAAGCACATGAAGAAACACGAGAAGCCAACTGGGCGACAGACACAAGAAAAAAAAAAGAAATAAAGAATTCACCCATTCACGCGGACTGCTTTCCGTAATAGCTAGGTGGGGAGCATAAGAAAAAGGATAGCAACGAAGAAGACGCTGGACAGTGGGTAGAAAGAATAAAAAAAAACTGGGCAAAGGGATTGAAGAAGAAGAAAAAAAAAAAGCTGGAAAGGAAATGAACTCACAGATGAAGTCTAAAAAGTAGGGGACATGGGGGACATTGACAGCACGGGCGTATGCAAACCAGAGCCTTTTGAAACCTATGTAAGAGCTTGTAAATGGATGGAGAAAGGGGTGAAGAGTGAGAATAGATTTAAGTGTTAAGTAAGAGTTAGATGTTAGAGTGAAAATCTAGAGTCATCAGTAGAGAAAACAAAACAGTCCGTGAGTTTTAGAGTCAGTCTTTATTTTTTGTTTAATTGTTAGTTTCGTGTAATTCATTCATCAGTTTCTTTTAGTTAGTTTTAGTTTATGGCTCAGCAAACTTCATTTTCTTAAGCCTTCATTTTTAGTCTTGAGTTTGTTTAATGAGTAAATTTCAGTCCTCTTTGATAAATGTTGAGAGTCCATTTTATTTTTGAGAGTTTATTTTAATTGGAAGTTCAGATTTTTGGGTTGGAGAATGCAGTCTCCATTTCCAAATATCAAGTTTATTCCTTACAATTCCTGTTCTTATTTAATTTCAAATTAATGCCATTTAAATTCCTCGCACCTTTAATTTCTTGCAATTTAAATTACTGTCATTTAATTTTCTCGCAATTTTAATTTCTTGCAATTTAAATTTATGTTATTTAATTTTCTCGCACTTTTAATTTCTTGCAATTTACTTTTATGTCATTTAATTTTATTATTCCTTTACAATTCAGTTATTTAATTTTTCATAATTTTAATTTATTGTCTTGTATTTTAATTTCTTACTTTTCATCATCCACTCAAAACCAACAAACATGAATCTAGTCCATGACTAGTAAATTTTCATTTCCATTGCACTCCCCCATTCATTGTACATATCATCACTTTTATTTTTATTCTCTCATTGTAACTATTTCCACCATTTTACACGAGTTTGATTTTTAAGCACTTTTCCTGAGGAGACGATCTAGGAATTTATTCCTAATTATTACACGACACGCTCCTGCACTTGGGATAGCCTTTGCGCTGGTCATTTTTGAGTGAGTCAAGTTTTTGGCGCTGTTGCCGGGGAAGATGCTTGTCGTAAATTTAAACTCGTGATTTTCATTTTTATCTTTTTTTTTTATTTGTTGTTCTATTAAAAAAAAACATTTTCACCTTCTACTCAGTTGCTTGAATCTTCTCTTTTCTATTTTGGACTGATGTTTCATGTATTGGGTGAGTTCAAATAGATTGTGTAGAGTTGCATCAAGCACCGATAGTAGTTTACACAGCTTAGAGACAGACACCCTTCTTGTCTCCTCTACAAGCAACAACTCTGAAACCGAACAAGCCATGGCTGCACCTGCACCACGCACTCTTAAAGAATATTTGCAACCCACTCGCACCACTACACCTTCTTGCATTGTGTTACCTAATGATGCACCTAATTTTTCCATAAAGCATGGCATGATGTCAGTAATACCTCAGTTCCATGGGATGGATTCTGAAAGTCTTTACCAACATCTGACAGATTTTGAGTTGGCTTGCACTACTTTCATCAATAGGATCAATATTGATGAATACATTAGGCTTCGATTATTTCCTTTCTCTCTAAAGGACAAAGCAAAAATTTGGTTTAACTCTTTGAGGTCTAATTCTATTTCTAGCTGGTCTGATATGCAACGTGAATTTTTAAAGAAATTTTTCCCTTTTCAAAGAACTCAATCATTACAAGGGAAAATCAGTCATTTCAACCAAAAGCCTGACGAAACTTTCCATATCAGCTAGGAAAGGTTTAAGGATTTGATGAACATCTGCCCACATCATGGTTTCGAATCCTGGAGACTGGTGAATTATTTTTACACCGGTCTCACTCCAGAATGCAAGCAATTTGTCCAAACCATGTGCAACGGAGAATTCTTTAGCAAAGAACCTGACGAAGCACTATCATTTTTTGACTATCTTGCTGAGAGTGCCCTACAATGGAACACTCAGACTGATCGAGTTTCATTGACCACACAACCACTAAGAGCTATTACTAGTGGAGGCAAATATGAGATAAAGGAGGACACTGATGTTCAAGCCCGAATAGTTGCACTAACAAGAAGATTGGAGGTCATGGAGACGGAAAAAGTAAAGGCCGTAAAAGCCGTAGAGGCGTGCTCTTTATGCGCTGATTCAAACCACAAGATTCAAGACTGCCCAATTATGCCCGTAATTTAGGAAAATGAACCAGAACATATGCAATCAGCTAACTGGGTCAACAGAGCAGAGAATCAACCTTTCTCAAAAACATATAATCCTGGGTGTAGGAATCATCCAAATTTCTCATGGAGAAATGATCAACCTGGCCGATCCCTTCCATCTTCACACCAACCATTTCATCAGGCTGTTCCTCAGCCCCAGCAGCCATTTCATCAGATTCTTCCCCAGCACCAGCAGCAACCATATCAGACTCCTCATAACTATCATTTTGCAGCACCTCCAGGATTTCAGCCTCATGTAGCTGCACAAAGTTTTTAGCCTCAACCACCTGCAAAAAAATCTCTAGACGACAGTAGGACACATATGACCAATACACTTCAACAATTTATGCAGATCCAGGCCACCACAAACAATCAAAACACTCAGGCCATAAATGAATTGCGAGGCACCATGAATAAGATGAACATAGCACTGAGCACTCTAGAGAAGGGGAAGTTCCCAGCACAGCCTCAACCCAATCCTCAAGTGTACCGGCAACAACCACAACAGGTACATAATGTCTCAGAAGATGTTATTGAGATAGCAAAGGCCGTTCTTACTCTAAGAAGTGGAAAGGAATTCCCCCAACCGGAGATGACCACAGATAAACAGGAAGCTGCTCCTACACCTAAAAATGTAATGAAGCTTGAAGAAGCTGGAAAAGAACCAAAGGTAGTGAGACCGGAGTCGAAAGAGCCTGTAATTGTAGAGGTTGAATCAAGTAAGGGGTACAAACCTGTGGTTCCCTATCCTCAGAGATTAGCAGCTAGCCAAAAGAATAAATATCACACTGAGATCCATGAAATCTTCAAGCAAGTGAAGATTAATATTCCATTCTTGAATGCCATACAACAAGTTCCTTCATATGCAAAATTTCTAAAGGACTTGTGCACAGTGAAGAGGAAGTTGCATATAAAGAAGAAAGCTTTCCTAATGGAGCAAGTCAGAGCATTGATAATGAACGAGACTCCACAAAAGTTTAGCGATCCCGGCTCTCCCAACATTCCCATCATGATCGGTGAGTCATGCATTGTGAGAACTCTACTTGATTTGGGGAGTAGTGTGAACTTGCTACCATTCTAGATCTATGAGTAGCTGGGACTGGGAGAGATGAAAAAGACCTCCATCATGCTACAGTTGGCTGATAGATCAGTCAAGGTGCCGAAGGGTATTGTTGAAGATGTGTTGGTCTAGGTAGACAAATTTTACTACCCAATAGATTTTGTAGTACTTGATATGCAGCAACCAACCTCCACCATTTACCATGCACCTGTCATCCTTGGGCGCCCATTTCTTGCTACCTCCAATGCATTGATTAATTGTCGAAGTGGAGTACTGAAGCTCACATTCGGCAATATGACATTGGAAATGAATGTGTTCAACGCCTGCAAAATGCCTAGTGGATGCGATGATTCAGAGGTACATGCAGTTGATATGGTATATGATTTTGATATTTCAGAACTGTTATCAGCATTTGATTCTGAGAGCATATTTGGAGATGACTTACAAGAGCAATCTAAGACTCTTGTTGAGACAATTCCTTTGTCATTAGAGTTGGTAATTTCAGAGGAGCAGTTGACAGAAGCAGACAGGTCTTCTTAGTTATCAAATATGAGTTACATGAGTAGTTGGCGTAGGCCAGTCTTTGAAGCTCTTGATCTACCAGAAGTCATGAAGACATCAAAAGAAGAAGTCCCCACATTGGAGTTGAAACCATTACCTAAGGACTTGAAGTATACTTTTTTGGGCCCAGCTGAGGGCACGTTTCCGGTAGTCATTTCCTCTCAGCTCACTTCAAAGCAGGAAGCTGAATTACTGGTAGTGCTGAGACAACATCGAGGAGCGATAGGGTGGACTATCACAGACATCAACGGCATTGATCCTTCAATATGTACCCATAACATTTTTCTAGAAGAAGATGCGAGACCAACTCGTGATGCACAACGGAGGTTGAATCCCACCATGAAGGAGGTGGTGAAGCAAGAGGTACTAAAATTGCTAGCTGTCGGCATCATCTATCCTATCTCCGACAGCAAGTGGGTAAGTCCAACACAGGTAGTCCAAAAAAAATCTGGTTTAACTGTTATTGAAAATGCTAATGGTGATTTGATTCCAACTAGGAAGGTAACGGGATGGAGAATGTGTATCGACTACCGAAAATTGAATTTGGTTAGTCGAAAAGATCATTTCCCATTACTCTTCCTAGATCAAATTTTAGAAAAAGTGGCTGGTAATTCTTTTTACTGCTTTCTGGATGGATTTTCTGGCTATTATCAAATTGCAATAGCACTAGAGGATCAAGATAAGACAACCTTCACTTGCGCCTTTGGTACTTTTTCCTTTAGAAGAATGCCATTTGGTTTATGCAATGCACCTGCTACTTTTCAACGCTGTATGATGAGCATTTTTTCTGACATGCTTGATGACATGTGTGAAGTTTTTATGGATGATTTTTCTGTGTTTGGCAAATCTTTTGATGTCTGTTTACAAAATCTTGCTGCTGTTTTAAAAAGATGTGAGGAGAAAAACCTGTTGTTGAATTGGGAGAAATGTCAATTTATGGTAACTAGTAGTTTGGTACTTGGACATTTGGTTTCCAAACACGGCATAGAAGTCAACAAAGCCAAGATAGAATTGATATTTCAACTGCCTATTCCTAAGACAGTGAAGTACATTCGTTCTTTTCTTGGCCACGCTGGCTTTTATCGGCGTTTCATTCAGGGGTTTAGTACCATTGCAAAACCACTATGTACCTTATTGCAAAATGATACTGCTTTTGTTTGGACTAATGAGTGCCAACAAGCTTTTGAGACTTTGAAGGAACACTTAACAGTTGCTCCAATTATGCAATCTCCTCGGTGGGACTTGCCATTTGAGATTATGGCTGACGCTAGTGACTTCGCTCTTGGTGCCGTTCTTGGGCAAAGAATAGACAACAAGCCTTCGGTCATATATTATGCAAGTCGGACTTTAAATGATGCATAAAACAATTATACCACCATAGAGAAGGAGTTGCTAGCTGTTGTGTTTGCCTTAGATAAATTCTGTTCTTACATTATTGGGTCTCCTATTATCATTTTTACTGACCATTCTGCTCTCAAGTATTTGTTGGCAAAGAAGGATGACAAGCCCAGGTTAATTCGTTGGATTCTTTTACTCCAAGAGTTCAACATCACCATAAAAGACAAAAAATCAGTTAAAAATGTGGTGGCTGACCATCTCTCCAGATTACCACCATCCTCCACTTCAAAAGTCATCCTTCCTCTTGATGATAGTTTCTCGGATGAGCAGTTATTTGCAATTCAAAAAGCTTCCTGGTTTGCTGACATAGTCAACTATTTGGTGACTGAACAAATGCCTTTTGAATGATCCATCCAAGATAAGTGCAGATTCCTCTCAGAGGTAAGACATTTTTACTTTGATGATCCATACCTTTTTAAATATTTTTCTGACCAATTAATTCGAAGATGTATTCCTGATAATGATTTTTCTTCTGTTTTGAGATTTTGTCATACGGGTGCATGCGGTGGCCATTTTTCAGCAAAGAAAATTGTTGCTAAAATTTTGAAAAGTGGTTTCTACTGGCCTTCCATGTTTAAAGATGCTTACAATTTTTGTAAGGCTTGTGAGCCTTGTCAAAAATTGGGATCCATTAGTAAAAGAGATATGATGCCTCTTTCCCCTATTCTTACTTTAAAAATTTTTGATTGTTGGGGAATAGACTTCATGGGACCTTTCCCGGTTCCCTTTGGAAACACATATATTTTATTGGCTGTAGATTATATTTCAAAATGGGTAGAGGTCGTCGCTTGCAAAACTAATGACCATTGTGTTGTCCTAAAATTTTTGCAATCTCTATTTGCTCGCTTTGGCATGCCCAAAGTTATCATTAGTGATGGGGGTTCTCATTTTTGCAACAAACCATTTTCTACACTCATGAAGAAATATGGTATCACACACTGAGTTTCTACCCCTTATCACCCCTAAACCAATGGGCAAGCTGAATTGGCAAACAAAGAAATCAAAATCATTTTGGAGAAAACTGTCAATCATAACAGGAAAGACTTTTCAGTTAAGCTTCTTGATGCTTTGTGAGCTTATAGGACAACTTTTAAAACTAATCTAGGGATGTCCCCTTATCGATTAGTTTATGGGAAAGCTTGTCATTTACTTGTTGATATTCAGCATCGAGCTCTTTGGGGGATAAAACATGTTAACATGTCACTTGATGAAGCTTTAGGGTTGAGAAAATTGTAGATCAGCGAATTGAATGAAGGTCGTTAGGATGCTTATGATAATGCCCAACTAGCAAAAGAAAGAATGAAAAATTTGTATGATAAAAAAATTCATTCCAAGCAATTCACAATAGGCCAGGAAGTATTTCTTTACAACTCTCGTTTACATATTTTTCCTGGTAAATTGAAATCTCGTTGGGATGGTCCCTATGTTGTAACAAAAATTCATTCTCATGGGGTGGTGGGCATTCAAAATCCTAATAATGAAGGTACCCCTTTCACTGTGAATGGCCAGCGCCTTAAACCTTTTATTCCAATGTATGATCCAGGTGAAACTCTTCTTGTCCAGACACCTTGTGATTTTTTAGTGCTATTTATTTGTTTATTTGTTTATTTATATTTATTTTTTGTGTTGTGTGGTTGTTTATTTACTCTTTTTTTTTTTCCGTTTTGCGTTGTTTTCTCTTTACATTGATTTTCTTCTTCGTTAAGCAGTGAGGACACTGCATTGTTCAGTTGGGGGGAGGGAATTGCATTCTGTAAAAACAAACTTGCATTTGTCTCCCCACTTTGCGGCTAAAAAAAAAAATATCAGTGTCCAGGATTTCCTCGCATGATGAAGTGATACCGACACGCAATTGCACAATGATCTCAAGTGTCCGCTTTGGCAAAGTAGTTATCTTGCCTGTTATACCATTTGTTTGGCGGTATTTCTTTAGGGATATTGAGTCCTAGAAAACCCGCTTTTGAATGAGTCATTTATTTTCTATTTTTGTTTCATTAAAAAAAATAATAAATAAATAAATAACGTATGTGCATGTGATAAACAATATTTTGCCTTAATGCAATATGTATTGTTATACACATTATTGACACTCTATTATGTGAAATTTGAGCATCTTGGTGGTGTAGTTGAGTGGAATTATTTTTATGAATGTTTATTTTCAACCCTGAGCATAGAACATAATTCTTAATGCATCATATTTTGCTTGATGTGTGACTTGAAACACCAGGATGCTATATTTATTGAGATAGACTTGGCATGATTTATATATAATGAAGGAAAAATATTGAAGGATATTTTACACATGCTTACACTTGTAGTGTTCTTTATTACTATTCATTGATTTAACACTCGAGTAGCAAACTGCAAGACTACCGAGCCTTTTGAAAAAAAAAAAAAAAAGCATGGATCTGCCTCAGTGGTAAGGGCGAACTTGGGAATGTGTGGGTTAGGCGCACGGTCCTAGGTTCGATTCCCCATTGTTCGAATCCGTTTGAAAAAAAAAAGAGAAAAAACAAAACAAAACAAAACAAAATTAAAGGATGAAGCGGTGAGCTTTCCTAAGTAAATGGATAGAAACAGTTACCCAAACTTTGGGAGTTGAGTATTCAACTTTTAAATAGAGTTTGTGTGAAAACTGCTAGTCCTTTGGGTTTTGAGGTAGTTAGAATCAGAAATGATTAATTTTAAGGTTGAAAAATCCTATGACGAATCATGGCTAGTAATGAAGAATAATTTAGCTACACACACATCTGAGTTCTGAGATTTTTTTCCCCAATTCTTAATGAAAGATTGTTGAGACAGTCTTGGTGAATATTGTTCTCGGGGGTTGATAGTCATGTGTTGCATTTTGTGAGAATTCATTATTATGTTTGATTGCTTTTGTTTGGATTTCGAGCTTTATGCAATATTCATCTCAATTAATTTTCACTATTTCGCTCAGATGCTAGCAAAATGCTAGTTGGGGGGTGTGATTGAGCTGCATTATTGCATTTTGTATACATTTAAAACCAATATAATTTTAATTATTTTATTGTTTTATTCTTGGTTTTAGATAGAAAAATTGATTAAGAGGCATAAATCCAAGTCCAGATTTAAATTGATTAAAGCATAGTTTATGTTTAATTTTATAACTTGCGATTTAATTTTGTAATATTTCCTCCATACACAACACATTTTTAATATTTAGTCTAGTTTTATTTTATCTGTAATTATTTATTTATTTTATTTTCTTTGTCTAATTTTATTTTTGTTTCTTTGATTATTTATTATTTATTTTGCTTGTTTAAGTTTTATTTTTATTTTTATTTTATTATTTTTATTTTTTTATTTTTATTTTTTGTTTTTTGTTTTTACAGGTACTCTAAACGACATGTCGTTTTTCCTCCACGAAAAAATGACTTGTCGTTTTCCACAGGAAGACAAAATATTTGTTGCCTAAACGACATGTCGTTCGCATCATCTTCAACCTTAGACCACATGCATAGTGCATCACTTCATCCACCATCCGAAGCCTCAGCAGCACCGTAGTGCTCCTCCGCACGTCCCATGCACACGTCCAATTGCCCCTCCGCCCAGCCACCATTCAAAGCCAACCTACATCACCAAGAACCACCGTTTAGGCCATTCATCTTCAACCTCCAGCGTAGCCTCACCGTGCTCCATCTCCACCTCTGTACAAGCCACCACTGTAGCTCATGGCAACCTCTGTTTCACTTCCATAAAACAGAGCACTTCATCCACAACCAGCGCGGCACCTCGCTGCCACCCTACATCCACCACCCATGCTCATCCGCTGCCACTACATCGCTACTACCTAGCAACACGGCAGCACCAACCCCATGCATGCCGTAACCTTCTCCTGCGCAGCCATGGCAGCACCATTTCTCTTTCTCTCAATAAATGCTGCACTGCTTCTCCGTTGACGTCCAGCTTTGAGTTCCTGTTGCAGGTGATCCAACTCTCTCACGAAGATATACGGGTCACGCAGCAATTGTGTGTTGAAGGCCTGCAAGAAGAAAAAGAAGATATATCTTTCGGTTTTAATCCAAGACGAAGATAGAATGATGAGCAGCAGAATGAAAAAAAATAAAATGGAAATAAGAGAAGAGAGAATGGTCACAGGATGGAGAAGCAGACGAAACCAAAAGCACATGAAGAAACACGAGAAGCCAACTGGGTGACTGACACAAGAAAAAAAAAAGAAAAAAAAAACTCACCCACTCACGCGGACTGCTTTCCTTAATAGCTGAGTGGGGAGCATAAGAAAAAGGACAACAACAAAGAAGACACTGGGTAGTGGGCAGAAAGAATAAAAAAAACTAGGCAAAGGGAATGAAGAAGAAAAAAAAAAAAAAGATGGAAAGGAAATGAGCTCACGGACGAAGTCTAAAAAGTAGGGGACATGGGGTACATGAACAGCACGGGCGTATGCAAACCAGAGCCTTTTGAAATCTATATAAGAGCTTGTAAATGGACGGAGAAAGGGGTGAAGAGTTAGAATAGATTTTAGTGTTAAGTAAGAGTTAGATGTTAGAGTGAGAATCTAGAGTCATTAGTAGAGAAAAAAAACAGTCCGTGAGTTTTAGAGTTAGTCTTTATTTTTTGTTTAATTGTTAGTTTCGTGTAATTCATTCATCAGTTTCTTTTATAGTTTTAGTTTATGGCTCAGCAAACTTCATTTTCTTAAGTCTTCATTTTTAGTCTTGAGTTTGTTTAGTGAGTAAATTTTTAGTCCTCTTTGATAAATGTTGAGAGTCCATTTTATTTTTGAGAGTTTATTTTAATTGGAAGTTCAAATTTTTGAGTTAGAGAACGCAGTTTCCATTTCCAACCATCAAGTTTATTCCTTACAATTCATGTTCTTATTTAATTTCAAATTAATGCCATTTAAATTCCTCACACCTTTAATTTCTTGTAATTTAAATTACTGTCATTTAATTTTCTCGCAATTTAAATTTCTTGCAATTTAAATTTATGTCATTTAATTTTCTTGCACTTTTAATTTCCTGTAATTTAAATTATTGTCATTTAATTTTCCTGCACCTTTAATTTTTGCAATTTACTTTTATATCATTTAATTTTATTATTCCTTTACAATTTAGTTATTTAATTTTCAGCAATTTTAATTTACTATCTTGCATTTTAATTTCTTACTTTTCATCATCCACTCAAAACCAACAAATATGAATCTAGTCCATGACTAGTAAATTTTCATTTCCATTGCACTCCCACATTCATTGTACATATCATCACTTTTATTTTTATTCTCACATTGTAACTATTTCTACCATTTTGCACGAGTTTGATTTTTAAGCATTTTTTCTGAGGTGATGATCTAGGAATTTACTCTTAATTATTACATGACACGCTCCTACACTTGGTATAGCCTTTGTGCTGCTCATTTTTTAGTGAGTCAAAAGGTTAGGCAAATTCCAAAGTAACTCCCAGGAGCTGACTTCTACAAGTGCTCCTAGCCACTTCACAAACACCTCAGGGTGGGTTTGGATACACAAACTTTCTTATCTTATCTCATCCCATCTTATTTCATCATTACAACTTTTTCAAATTTTCATACAAAAATATTATAAACAATTCAACTTTTTCTAATCTCAAAATAAAAATAATACTAAAAAATTATATTCTAATAATATTTTATTCAACTATTATTCAAAATATCTCATCTCATCTCATTTGAACTGTCTATCCAAACCCAACCTGAGTAGCTGCATGGTGACCCACATTTTTCAATCTCCTTTCCAAAATCAACTTAGGCTCACGTTGTATTTGCCCCTGTGAATCCAGATGAGGTAGTGTAGGTAATGGGGTGACATTCTGGCCAAGTTTTGTCTTCAAACGAGAGACATGGAACACTGGATATAGTTTTGAAGAATGGGGCAGATGCAATTTGTAAGCTACTATCCCAATCATCTGCGCCACTTGGAAAGTTCCAAAGAACCTTGGAGCAAGTTTCAAATTATGTCTCATGACCACTGACTTCTACAGCCTATATTGTTGAAGCCTAAAAAATACCCAACTCCAACTTCAAAAACTCTTTCAGTTCTTCTTTTATCAACAAACAATTTTTTCTTTGTTGAGCCTTAGTCAGATTCTCTTTCATCAAGTCCAAAATCTGCTCCCTCGACTTCAACTATTGATCCATTGCAGCATTAGCAGTGATGCCTGGAATGTAAGACAACAATTTGGGTGGTGGGCACTCATAGAGGGCCTCAATAGGACACAACCTAGATAAAGAATGACAAGTGGTGTTACAACACCATTCTACCATAGGAATCCACAAACTTGATTCCTTTGGTTTGCACTGGTATAACACATCAAGTACCCTTCCAATGTTTTATTCAAGGTCTCGATTTGTTCATCAGATTGTGGGTGATAGGCATAGCTAAAATTAAGGGAAGTGACATGTAACTAAAATAGTTCTCTCCAAAAATTAATTGTGAAAATGGGATATCGATAAAAAACAATGGACTTAGGTATTCCATGTAACTTAAAGACCCCAGCAAAAAACACTTCAGCAACTTTAGTGGTTGTGTAAGGATGAGCCATAGAGAAGAGATGAGCAAACTTGGTGACTCTATCCACCACTGTAAAAATCACTGTGAAACCACTAGAAGAAGACCTATGAAATCCATAGAAATATCCAACCATGGGGAAGTAGGGATAGGTAGTGGTTGTAAGAGTCCAATTGGATGAATAGTTTCATTCTTACTTGCCTGACAAATATCACACTCTTTCACCAGCTTTCCAATGTCTTTTCTCATACCCTCTCAGAAAAATTCTTGCTTGGCTCTGTGCAATGTCTTGTGATAACCCACATGCCCAGCCTGAGGGTTATGATGAATGTATTGTAACACCTTAAACTTAAATGTAGAATCTTGCACGACCACCAACCTTTCTTTCAGCAATAAAAATTCTTGTTGAATAGTGTAGTGCTTTGGCCCATCCTGACCTTGTTGAAGCTTCAGGTAAATATCACTGAATGTTGGAGAAAGTTGGTAGTTTTGTTTCAATTCTTCAATCCAAACAGGAGTTGGAAATGTAATCAAAGCTGTGACGCCCAAACTCCCACGTACAAAATGCCTCGGGAATCGTGACGTTAGGATGATGACAATACTGTCACGCATCCCAACGACAAGTGTCAAGTATGTGCAACAAATAAACAGTGCACAATAAAATAAGCAGCGGATAATAAAATAAGTCACTAGTACCAGAATTTTAGTTTAATACAAATATCCAAATACAAACCTCTTAAAACAAAAGCCAAAGTCCCATAAAATAATACAAGTCTGAAAATAAAAGCATAGCACGAGTGATCCTAGATCACTCCTCCGGCTGAGCCAAATCCTCAGACTCAGCATCATCAACAAACTCTGCAATACCATTAAATGGTACCACAGGTAAGTTATAACCCAACCAATCCTGAGATAAAAATACATTAAAGCAACTAACCATGCATGCATATGATGCAATATGCATGAAATCCAACACATACCAAAAATCCCATTTGGCCTAAAATATTTCCATCAAAACATTTCCACCATTTTTCCAGAAAATGGCCCAAAACATTAACCATCATTTTCCCAGAAAATGACACACAAAATCATATCCAACTCACGCTATTTTCCCAGAAAACAGCCATTTCCATTATCCATTAATCCATATGCACCATGGTCTCCCCTATGAACCATCCGCACGTCCTGGCTGCATAACAAGCGATGCCCAGTTCCGCACCCAGTACGTTCGTGGTCAGGCCATCCTCTAGCCCCCCGTCAGCAGAAGGGCCACGGAGTCGGCACGAAACTTGTCCAATCCCGTTGTCACCCAGCGACAACCCAGGGGACGTCACTCAGTATATTCTGCTCCCGAGTGACCAGAGGAGCTCCACCGAGATAATGCCCCATCTCGGCTTGGGGTCGTGATACACACACACCCACAAATCCATTCCACACATGAAAACTCAATTTTCAAAATATCCACATGATCATGAATGCAATTATACAAAAACCCAGTTTTCAATTTACAAACATGAACATGCGTGCATATGCAGTGAACCAGACATAATCTCAATATCCAATAACCAACCAGATCACAATAACAATTTTCAACAACCAACCAGATCACAATATAATCAACACACAAATACTCCGTCCAAAATCCATCCACCCTCGAACTCCTTGGACTCAGTCCGGAACCAACCAGAACACAGTATAATCAATTAGTGCAAAAATATATTTAAATCTCAAAAGATTGTTTAGGAAATACTTACAGCGCTATAATATATTTTTCGAAGGATCACGGAGGAGCTGGAAGCACCAAAACAGCAACTCCACAGTGTAAAAACACTGTGGTCGAAATACAGAGTATACCCAAATTCACACGGGGTCAAACGAAGACTTAAAATTTATAGGATAGGGTCTAGGGAGGTCGGTGAAGCCAATGGTGGTGGCCTTTGGCCGTGGGTGGTTTAAGGCCGAAAATAGCAAAACGGAGATATATTTAGTTCGGCTTCATTGGTGATAGATCGGGGTCGGGGTTGGGTCCAATGGGTTGCTAGAGGGCCGGTGATGATGTGGTGAAGAAATGGTGGCCAATGGTGGCCGGACGACGGCGGTGGGACGAAGAGAAGCTCGCGGCTTCGAACGACTCGCGGCGGCTAACGGCGGCGTTAGCCGGCCTGAAAATGAAAGGGCTGACTCGCCGGCAGCTAAGGAGTCGACTGGTGCCGGCGGAGAGGGTCACGAAAGGCCGGCGGCGGCGCTAGGAGCTGAGGGCCAAAATGCACAAGGGAGAGGAGAGAGAAACAGGAGAGAGAGAGAATCGGGCTGTGCAGGAAATGAAACCGAAGGAGAAAGAAAGAAAAGAAGAAAAAGAAAATGGAGGGAAAAGAAATGAGGTCCAACCCTCACATCTTGGGTCACAAAAATGATCCAACGAAAAAGATTTTAAAACTATTAGCTAAATAAAATAATCCAAACGTAGTGAAATGCTTAATTAAAACAATAATAATTTTAAAACTCAAAAACAACTAATTTAAATTAAAGATCACTTTAAATGGAAAACAGTAATTAATATTAAAAAAACACACATAAAATTAATTTTCACAACTTAAAATATTATAAAATAATATTTAAAAACTCCCATAATTTCAAAACAAGAAAATCAATCTTTAAATAAATTAAATTAATCTTTCATTAAAAATACACTAAAATACGGGATGTTACAAAAGCAAGGGTAAATGTGTCATTCTCCAATTTCCTTGAATGAGCATTAGTAACTTTATTATCCTTACCCTTCTTGTAATCGCTTGTAAAATTGTAACCCATTAGCTTTGATAGCCACTTCTACTAAACTTCAGTCCCTACCCTTTGCTCTAGTAGATATTTCAATGCTTGTTGATCAGTTTTGAACTTGAAAGCTCTTCCTAACAAATAAGGCCTCCATTTACTGACTGTAGAAACAAGTGCTAGTAATTCCCTTTCAGATGTTGACAATAACAATGCTTTGCCTTTTAAAACCTTGTTGTAAAATGCTATAGGCTGGCCC
Source organism: Cyclocarya paliurus (assembly GCA_029856935.1). NCBI lineage: Eukaryota > Viridiplantae > Streptophyta > Magnoliopsida > Fagales > Juglandaceae > Cyclocarya > Cyclocarya paliurus. Next base: position 24,331,939 of record CM056946.1, on the reverse strand, counting down.
TCTTGCATGAGCACAGCACCCAAGCCCACACTAGAAGCATCACACTCAATTGTGAAGTTTTTAAAAAAGTCAGGTAACCTTAACACAAGAGGTTGAGTGACAGTTTTTTTAATTCCATAAATGCTTGGGTTGCTTCTCCTCTCCAAACAAAAGAATTCTTTTTCAACAACTTAGTTAATGGGGCTACAATAGCTCCATAATTTCATATGAATACCCCATAGAAACCTATAAGGCCCAAAAAAACCTCTCAATACCATCACAGATTTTGGAACAGACCACTCCAGCATTGATGAAATTTTTGAGGGGTCACATTTCACTCCACTGCTAGAAATCTCATGGCCTAAATAGTCAGTTTCTTCCATTCCAAACTTAGATTTAGACCTTTTTCATATAATGTGTGCTACTTCAACATTCCTATCACTGATCTGAGATGCCCAACATGCTCTACTAACCTGTTATTGTATATCAAAACATCATCAAAGAAGACCAAGAAAAATCTTCTTAAAAACGTTTTTGAATATGTCATTCAGTGGTAGGGGCATTAGTAAGGCCAAAAGGCATTACAAAGAACTCATAGTGGCCCTTATGAGTTTTAAAAGTTGTCTTCTCAATGTCTCTATCCTTGACTCTGATCTGATGATTCCCAGATCTCAAGCTCTATGCACATTCTTCAAGTATCATCTGCTTCCTTCACTAATAAAACTGGTGAAGAAAAAAGGCTTTAGCTAGGCCTCACAACCCTATGTCTTAATAAATCCTAGACAATATTTTCTATTTGTCTTTTGTTAATATGGGTATCTATAAGGCCTCACTAATATTTGTGCAGTCCCTTCCTTCAAGGTAATTATGATCAAAATTCCTTCCTGGAAGCAACCCCACTAGCTCCCAAAAAGTTCTTTAAGCTCCTAAAGAACTTCTTTTAATTCTTCTAGCTAACTTCTAGGATTTTGAGGTTCTTCCACTACCATCAACTGCAAAAACAGAATTTTTTTCTGACCAAGGAAGACTTCAAACAATTAGCCCCAAACTGAATAATTATATTATCAGAATTCAAGCCTTGTAAGTAACTTTTGACTATCCAAATATGAAACTCATTGACATGCTACTAAAATCTTAATTAATGGGTCCCAAGGTCTTAAGATACTAAACACCCAGAAAAATATCATAGCTCCCCCAATGTTAAAACATGAAATGGAAGTATGAATTTGGATCCTTGAATGCTAACCACCTCCTCACATCTACCTTTGCTCAACACCCTATCACCATTTGCCACTCTCACTTGTAAACTAGAATGACTATGAATTTTCAATTTAGTTGTCTTCACCACAAGTGGATCTAGGAAGTTATGAGAACTTCCTGAATCTACTAAAATCTCCACTGAGCATGTGCCAATCCTTCCTAACAACTTCATAGCATTGTTGCTAGGATATCCTGAAATGGCAAAAAATCGAAATCTCCAAGCATTCTTCCTCACTCCCTTTCTTTTCTACCAAACTATTGAATTTCCTATTGTCTTCCTCCACTTCTGAACCCTCTTCCATTTGATCATTCACTTGCAAAAGATAAAGTTTTGAGTTTTTACATACATTCTAGACTCCATTTTTCCTTACAATGATATCAAAGTCTTTTCCTTCTTTTTTCATCCATTTGAGCAGATGAAATTTTCCTAACAGGTACAGTTGGCTTTTGTGGTTTATTCCCTTCCCACCCTATCTCAAAATTCTTATCAATATTCACCCCCCCCCATTCCTCCACTATTTCTTAGCAATCAACAAATAATGTAACACCCGGGCCCAGCCAAGCCCACTTTAAAAAAAAAAATTGGGTTTTTTTTTTTTTAAGAAGAGCAGGAAGATCACATGTCCAATAGTGACCTCCTCCCAATTTTATTAATAATGCCCTCACTTATGGCGGAGGAATACCGTGGTAACAAGAAAAGGTCCATAGGAAAAACCATCAGGACCGCACCCAAGAAAAAACAAATTAAGACAAAACAAAGGAACTACAAACATCAGAGCAAACTAAACTCTCAGCGCAGGGAGACCTAAATAGTCCAATCGGATCAAACCACGAATAATCCTAGGTAGATCACAATTAGTAGAATAGACCAAATCGACGCCTAAAGCCCCTTTCTTGGCTAACCAATCCGCCACCATATTACCTTCACGAAACACATGTAGAAATTGACAATGAAGAGTACGGGTCAAACCAATAATTTCTTCCCAGAAATCCTCAAGATACCAAACACCACAACACCCTCGCATCCACCAGGAAATAATCACCATTGAATCCATTTCTATTATCACATTAGAAATATTTAAAGAATTACAAATTCTCAAACTTTGAAGGAGCACAAGAAGTTCTGCTTTGTTGTTAGAGCCAAAACCGATAGGAGAAGCATAAGCCTTGACCAAACATCCTGAATCATTCCGAATAACCCCACCAATGCCACAAGGTCCCGGGTTTTCAAGACTACTACCATCCGTGTTCAGCTTGTACCAACCCGACGGAGGCTTAATCCACTTAACCAATTTGCAATGAGGAGTTTTAGGCACAATTGGTTTGATCCACAAGGCCTCTAAAATCTTCTCATCCCGATGAGACAAGCGCTTAGGATTCTTTGCTTCAAGACAAAGAGAAGCAAGGCACACACAAATAGAATGAACAACCACTTCATGAGATTCCCGAATACCTTCCATTCTTGCAAGACATCTTCTCCTCCATAGTGTCCAAGTAACAATAATACGAATGATGCCCACTATACAACCCACCTGAGATGAAGAGCTAGCACACCTGAACCAAATCACAACGTTTTGCATCCAAGATCTACCAAGAGGAATACCAAACAGAGTGCCAAAGAAAGACCAAACTTTATGTGAAAATTCACCCTCAAAGAGGGCATGATTTATATTTTCAACATGACCATAATCACAACAATCACATTTAGAAACAAGGGGAATACCAATGCGGCACGATCTCTCATCCACACTCAAGGCCATATGCCATGACATTTTTAAAGGAAGACATTTATGCCAAATCCAAGCATGCTAATCAAGAGGAGATCATGTATCATCTCTTTGCAGTTTAATTGCTTGTTCAATCAAATCAAAACATGGTCTGTTGAGTTTTCTTTTTAAAGACATTTTCTCTAATCCAATCTATAAATTTATCATGTATACAGTGCCACAAATTACAAAGATTACACATTACACAATAGAATTTACACAAGCTTCACAGATTCACATCATATCATCACATCAGATTACACAATAGAATTTAAACAAGTTTCACAGATTCAAATCAGATTACACATTACAATAAAACCCAAATAAATTTCACAGATTCACATCATCAGAAATTAATCTATGCAAACCGTATCTTGCCAAAACAGAGCAACGGTGCCATCACAAATTACACAGAGAGAAGAGGAAGGGAGAAGACATAGAGGCTCACCGTGTTCCCAGAAGATGGCTGTACCGGACTTGGGTAGGCGGAGGAAGTTGGGGAAGGGCGGCTCCCAGCGTGAGGTCGCGATGCGGGGCGGGGGGGGGGGGGGACTGGATCTCGCCAACTGGAATGGGTCTCGCGGTAGGGGGGAGAAGCTCGATCTTAGTCGCAGGGAGAGAGAGGTACGGTGGTGGCTAGCAATCGCCGGGAGAGAGAGAGAGAGGAGAGGAGATCGACGCGGGGTTGGAGGGATTGGGGAAGAAATGGGAAAGGGCAAAGGGAAAGGGCCTCGAAATATATTTTATTACCTTTTGCGGCGATTTTTATTCGCCGCAATAATACCTAATCTCGCCGCTAAAACTAATAAACGATAATGTCTTAATTAATTTAGTTAATTTTATTTGCGACGACTAAATGTCGCCGTAAAAAGTCAAAAATTCGTCGCAAAAAATTTATTACCCACGGACACATTAAATATCTAACCAAACTATTTGAGGCGATAAAAATTCACCGCAAAAGGTATGTTTTCGCCGTAAAAAGCTCTTTTCCCCACAAATAGTTACTTGTCGACAATATTTCGTGGGAATAGGCTTCTTTTATTTCCTACGAATGGTGTTCGTGCCATTTGGTACTTATTTTCCACGACCATGCGTCTTGGAAAAAGAATTCATGGCAAAAGGCCATAATTCTTGTAGTGAGAACCTCGAATGCGAATACACTGCCAAGCAGAACATCTTTACTGGTCTTAGGCTCAGCTAGAGATACTAAAATCTCATCCACCTTCTCCTGTCCAACTAAATTTTCTAGAAAATCCACATCCCAACTATCTGACATTCTACACTCTTTAACTTTAAGCCAAGGAGAACCCACAATAGGCATTTCATTAAAGAGAGGACCATCATCCCTCCATTTATCATACCAGAAAAAAATCTCTCCCTCTCTACTCTTCCATTTAGAATTATTCAGCAAACATGGAACACAATTAACAACCATTCTCCAGAATCTAGTGGCTTCTATTAAAGCCCAAGGCTTAGAACCCACATATTTAGCTTTCAAAAAATTAGCCCATAAAGAATTACCTTGTAACAGGTTCCAAGCAAAACGCATGTGTAAAGCATTCTGCATATCATGGAGATGCTGTAACCCCAGACCACCTTCTTCCACAGGATTGCAAATATGTCTCCACGACACCCATTTCCTTTTCTCGTAACCTCCAGCTTCTCCCCAAAAGAAAGAGCTCATCAATCTATGAATCTTGTTAATAGTAGCTTGAGGGACCTGTAAAACAGCAAAGAGATGAATTGCCATGCTAGAAATAACATGTCTAAGTAGAACAAGTTTTCCATAGTAGAAAGTAGCCTCATCTTCCATCCACTGATTTTTTGTCTAACTTTATTCACCATGCCATCCATATGATATTGCTTAAGCCGCCCGGTGATAATCGGCACACCTAGATATTTGAAAGGGAAAGTCCCCTCCATGCACCCAGTACGACGTAAGAGCCGATGCTTTCTCATAGGAGAAATATGTTTCGAACAATACAAAGCAGGTTTCTGAACATTGATAGCCTGAACCAACCATCTCTCATATTGCATAAGAATGTTCTGAATAGCTCGAACTGATCTCTGATTTCCATTAGAAAAAATCATAATATCATCAGCATACATCAAGTGAGACACAACTGGCGTACCTCGGGCTTGATAAAACTGGCCAAATTTATTATCTCTCATACTGGCATGAATCATCCTAGAAAGAACCTCTTGATGAATAATAAACAAATAATGAGACAAAGGATCCCCTTGACGAAGACCACGTCCTCCCGAAAAAAAACCATTTACCGTACCATTCATCATAACTGAATACCATGGGCTAGAGATGCAAGAATGCACCAAATCACAAAAAGCGGAAGAAAATCCAAACCTGCTCAAGACTGCAATCAAAAAAGCCCAATCCACATGATCATAAGCTTTCGCCATATCCACTTTCAACATAATATTACTCCCGTGACTTCGTTTGTTCATAGAGTGAACCATTTCCTAAGTAAGACTGATATTCTCAAAGATACTCCTCCCAAGAATAAAAGCTCCTTGCTCCAAAGATATCAGGTGTGGCAGGAGACCTGTTAATCTATTCACAATAATCTTGGAACAAATTTTATAAAAAACAGAACAAAGACTAATAGGGCGAAATTTATCAAAACCTGTAGGCAAATCAACCTTTGGTATTAAAACCAAGTAAGAGGCCGTGAAGAATCTAGGTAGTTGTTTGGACATAAAAAATTCCAAAACTGCATTCCACACATCAACTTTAATCACCTCCCAGCAACTTTTATAGAAACCCGACCCAAAACCATCCTGACCCGGAGCACTTTGAGACGGAATAGAAGATAAGGCCTCAAAAACTTCCTCTATAAAAGGAGCACGAAGAAGAGAGACATTTTCCTCCTCTGAAATGACTAAATCAATAAGTTGTTCTAGCCTAGGAGGCTCAACTGGTTGTTCCCCTTGAAGAAAAGAAGCAAAATAATCCACTGCCCCTTGATGGATGCTTTCCGGCGTCTCATACACCACCCCATTGGAGTGCATTTCAAGCACTCTTTTTCTCCTCTTATTAACAAGGCAAGCATGAAAAAACTTAGAATTACGATCCCCATCTATCTTCCATTTTAATTTTGCCATTTGAGCCAAACGAATCTCTTCCCGCCGCTGCCATTTTGCCAAATCCGAGACTGCCAAATGTAAGTCCTCCTCCAAAGTGCCCTCCCAATTAACTTGAAGCTGTAGCTCAATCCCCTCAACCTGTTTTTTCAAAAATTTGGGTTTATAGTTATGAAAAGTCCATTTGACATTTCAAGTAAATTTTTTTTCTTTTTTTTGAAAGAGGGTTGGGCCTAAGATATTTTTGGCAGAATATTTTTTTTTTCAATAGGTTTGATAATTAGGTTTAAAATCTTTTAATGGACCGGATGGATCTTCATTCAAAAATTTTATGGGACGAGTGTAATTTTTTTTAGGTTGAGTTGAGGCCCAAAAACTTAAGGAAAAAGTCCATGTATTAACCCATACATGATCCAAGAAATGGCCCAAGTATTTTTTTAAGGCTTACAAGCCCAGGCCCGTGGAACCGATTTCCAGACTCCACGTCGCACGATACGCCACTTTCCATTATCATGCACATCCCTTCTCCCCTTTTCTTTGCGTTTTATCTATTCCCACTTATAGCTTATATAAATGTTAAGCATCCACAATAAGTGCCACTACCTTCTTTTCACGCCCTCAGCCATCCAAACTCCTCTTAGCATCATCCTCCATTATGAACCTCGGCTACCACCTCAACCGAGAGACAAACAACCGAAGACCACCTTGTTCTTGCAGCTCAAATCAGAACACATGCTTCCTCCATGTCGAACCACAACCTAGCCACCCACGGAGCCAGCTCTCTTTGTGTCTTCATTACCAAACCAGCACATGCGAAATTGTAGCCCAGCAACTCCTCCTCTTTGCAAACAGCACACCACCCTCTAGCTCGGCCTCGACCCACCCAGTCGCGGCTCACCTAGCTGCCACACAAGCCAACCTCCACAAGCTACTACCCACGCCGTCCCAGCTTCACCACAGCCCAGTCCTCCCCTTCCGTAAAGCCCCAATCCACAAGCCTCAGTTGCGTTCAGCAACCCCGTCTCCTCGAAAACCAAACCAATCTAGCTGCTCTTCCTCAGACCACCACCACGTTGAAGTCTCCTCCTTCTCAGCCACCGTGCAAGGTCAAGAGCCTTCACAACACTGCCCTTCACCACCATCGCCCAGCCGTTGAAAGAAATACCACCCACGAACTCCTCTGTTTTTAGCCACCCGAAACAGAGATCCTACCTACTGAACCATTGCACCGCACCGCACCAGCCGCTCCAAGCTATCGCCACTGGCACGGAAAGGGACGCCAGACACTCACAGGCCACCTCAATGCTTAGCAACCCCTCACGGTGAGCCATTGCCAAAGCTTACACTACCTCTTCGTTCCTTTCTCTGGCTGTGCGCAACTCTCTCTCTCTCTCTCTTCATTTCTCTCACTCATCTCTCTCTCAGTGCCCCATCGCCATGACCACTGTCGTCCACCGCTCAGCCCCTTTGCTCCGCCGCACGTTTCACATCTCTCTCAGTAAGCCTCCGTGCGTTTAACAGTCTCTATTTCTTTTTACAAATTTTAATAAGATGGTTTACGTAGGTTGTGATGCATGCCTTTAGGATAAAATAAAAATATGTGTTTTAATTACATTATTACCCTTCGAGTTACAAACTGTGTTAGTATGTTTTAAACTTTTAATACATACTAGGAGACTCGATTTTAGTTATGTTTACATAAAACTTTTAAGTAATTTTAACATGTTATTAAGTAGAGATTTATTTTTAAGAGTAAACAATAATGGTGTAAATTTATTTCTACACTTTAGATATGATCTAGTTCATTAGATAACAATTGTGGTTTAATTTAAAATATTTTGGTATAGTTATATGATCTAGTATTAAATTTATAGTTTATTACAATAGTAAATAAGTTACAATTTTTTTTTTTATGTTTTAGTCAAAGTTATTAGATGGGCTTTGATGATTTTAGAAAGAGATGATATACTTTAAAGTTATGATAATTTTAAGTTTTAAGAAATTAAAATAGGTTATTATAGAAGCGTAGGCTTAAATATCAAAATACATATTCAATTAAAATTTACGAGAATTACGTAATTATTTTATAGGTGACGAGTAATAATTGTTCGGCATTTTTTGAGGAAGATTCTGAAAAATTAAGAAGTTCAGGTAAGCGGAGTTCCTATACTATACTTGGCATAAAATAAAATGATCTAAAGTTGATTTTGGAAAATATGCATGTTTAGTTATGAAAAGAAATTTTGGAAACGACCTCAGTTATTTGTTCTGCATTACTCATGAAATTTTGTATAAGAAGAAAGTGTTTTCTATTATGACTGATGTAGACATGAGTTTATTTTGACATTTTATTTCTAAACTGTACAAAAGAGAGCGAATATGAAATTTTGTGCATAAATTATATTTTTGTGATTTTATTTTGTTCTGAAAATGTTTTGTACTCTGATATGATATGATATAATTTCTAAAATTTCTGGCATGACATTCTATTTCTGTTCTATTCTGACCTTACCACGGGTGTAAAACTATGGCCTCTGTTTGGGTTGGTACCAACTTTTCTGTTTCTGGTGCACCCACTTTGAAAACAAAGTAGTTTTCTGCGTGGTCTTTCCTATGTGCACACTCGGGAATCCGAGAATGATAAGAGGAAGATTCATATTCTGTTTCTGCTCGGTTGGCTGCCGGGGTTTGCACAACCCTACCACGAGAGTTAAACATGAAATTCTGTTATGATATAATGTGTTTAGTTATGCTATGCCAAGGGAATTTTGAATAAAAATATTTATAAAATCTCCCTCTGATATTTTTGATAATATGTTCTGACTCTACATTCTGAAAATAAAAAGTGTTCTGTTCTGCATTCTGAACTCTGTAAATGCCCATGTTTGTATACTAGTATATGTTCTCTGCTTACTGAGTTATTGATAACCCACCCCTTATCTCCATAATAGGTTTCAGATAATTTTGATGCAACAGCTGGAAGTTAGAAATAGGGAGTACTTGCGAGTTTTGTTGATCATAGAAGACTAAGTGCCTTGGGGTATAAAGGCTTTTTGGAAAGTCTTTTGGTAGTGTTGATATTTTATGTTGCTTTGGTATTTTGAGTAATGGATATTCCTAGTCTTTATGGAAATGTTTATGTATATTTTTGAGGTACTTCTGATGTACTCTTATGTAGGAATATGAATATTTGTGTTGAACAAATAGGTTAATATGTTATGGAGACTCTAGTTTATTTTAAAAGTGTTATTGGAGATGATTTTAAATGACATGAGTGAACTCTCCAGACCCTCGGGGACGGGGTGTTACAAATATTCTTCTTGGATCTTTGCCAATCTGAAAGTTGCATTGAGATTAATAGGATTGAGCATTTATACAAGTAACCGAATCTCATCCTTTAATCCACTTAGGAAACAACTCAAGTTATGCCTCTCATATAATCATTTAAGCCTATTAGACATACCCTTGAAATGCGACTTACATATAGCTACATATGATGTTTGTTTGAGGCGTGTCAAAGCCTCCATAGGATCATCATAAGTTATGGGGCCAAATCTAATTTGCAAGGCTTTCATGAAGGAATCTCACCCAGTAAACACACCTACAATCTATGGCATCTTGGTACCAAACCAATGCCTCCCCTTCCATTTGATAAGAGACCATTAACAACCTTTGACTTAAAGGCATTTGATGAAGATAAAAAAATATTGGGTGGCCTCAAAAATCCACCTTGCAAGATTGTTCCCCTCGAAAAGGAGAAATTCTAGCCTTACGCCTCTAGGCTGAAAGAATCTCTTTTCATTATTCTCAATTCTCACTTCATGAGAAACATCTAGTGGGTGTTATACTTGACAATTCTCAACCAAAGACTTAATCATATTGGTAAGTTGGTCTAACCTGTTAGCAATGTCGTGAATTGCATGGTGATGGTCATCCAACTGTCTTTGCAGAACCTCTTGTTGTTTCAACATACCTTCTTGATGCATCTTCAAGGTTGTTCAAGTTCCCTCCACCATGAGAGGATCGACTTCTTTGACACTACTATTAAGTATCTACTTCAACACACAACAAGAATCAAATAACAAAACTATCTCTGGAATTCACCGTTTTGATCTTCTTTGTTGTCTTCTCCTTAAACGCACAAATTCATTTATCCTTACGCACCGTTTCATCCTCTGCCAATTAAAATCGTTGCTTTGATTCTCCCCAACACTTCAATTCACTTTAATTTCTATGATCAACTTAACAACCTTCATAGATTACCCCTTACATTGGGGTTTTGTGAAAATATCGGCAACTTGCGAGGAAGAAGGACCATGTTGTGTTTGAAGAAACCTGAGTGTGACCCATTCTTAAATATAGTGATAATCAATCTCAATATGTTTACTGTAACCATGGAGCGCTAGATTGCAAGTTAGATAAAGGGCACTGATATTTTCACAAAACAAAGTAGGTGCTTTTGGTAGACTAACACCTAGATCATGAAGAAGTACGAAGAGCCAAATCAGTTCAGCAATAGTATGGGCCATAGTACGATATTCAGCTTTAGTGCTGGATCTTGATATTGTACTTTTTTTTTTTTGCACACCAAGAGATGAAACTATTGGCAAGAAAGGTGTAGAAACCGACGGTGGAGTGGCGAGTCTCAGGGCATCCTGTTCAATCAACATTAGAAAATGCATACAATTCCATAGATGAGTTGGGGGTGTAATTCAATGCCAAAGTTGGCCTTTCCTTTAATATGGCGTAAACTACACTTAACCATCTACTAGTGGCCCTTTGTGGGGTTGTGCATGAACTGAGAGATGGAGTTAACACTGAAAGCTAAGTCCGGCCAAGTACGAATAAAGTATTGAAGAGCACCAACAAAGCTCCGATAATGTGAGGGATCAAGGTAAGGATAATATCATCCACATAGAATAATAAAAAAATGGTGCCATGAAAGAGATGACATATAAACAATGAGGAATAAAAAATGCTACAAAAGAACCCAAAATCTAAAAGAAATGTACTCAAGTGATGAAACCATGCACGAGGAGCCTGCTTTAGGCCATAAAGAGCTCGATGTAACTTGCAAGCATGATTTGGAAAGTCTTTGTGAATAAAACCAGGGGATTGTTTCATAAAAAGGGATTCATTTTTTGTTTAAAATGAAAAAAAAAAACCATGTAAAAGGGCATTTTTGACATCTAACTGGCGAATATCTCATTTTTAAACTAATGTGACGATAAGGACAGTACGAATAGTACTTGGTTTGGTGGCAGGGGAGAAGGTTTCCGAGTAATCAACTCCATTAATTTGATGATAACCTTTTGCCATTAATCGAGCTTTAAGACAGTCAAGGGAACCATTTGCTTTGAATTTGGTTTTAAAATTTCATTTACTACCAATGACGTGCAAGTCAAAGGTGTAGGAACTAAAATCCATGTATTATTTTTGTGAAGAGCATCTAATTCATCGTGCATATCTTTAAGCTAGCCTTCATGTTTGAGGGTAGAACGGAAGGTCTTAGGTTCATGGGGAATGGGTAAAAGTGTATTTGGGATTTGGTTTATGTATACCCATTTCGGACTGAGTGAGCATAGGTTGATGAGGTGTTTCAAGTGTCGACTAAAAATGTGTGAGAGACGTAGGTGATGGATCAAAAATGGATTGATGATGTGCATGAGAATGAGGGATGTTAGTGCTTGATAGTGCCACATGTGTATTATGAAAAGTGTTGTCTTGGGAACCTGCATGTGGGGGGCTGTTGGTGTTAAGATGTGTCATGGGTGTTAGTGGTTGGTGGGCATGCAGTAATAGGAAGGGAGGTGATAACATGGAAGGCATATTAGCACCAATGGGTGTAGTTGTCACTAAGGGAAAATGAGAGAAAGATGGGGATGATGACCAATCCAAGAAAACAGAGAGTGTAAATGTAGGAGTGGTTGGCTAGGACTAGACGACTAGGACGATAGAGCAATGTTTAAGTTGTTACATTATTGAGTTGGATGAATTTAAATAGTTTTATCTATATCTATAAACATTTGAAGTGTATCTAGAAATTATCAGATAAGTCAAGAGTATGTGTATCTGAAGTTCAAGGAGTTTGGAATTATCCAGTTGAATGAAAACTATATCTGTTAAGAAGACTTAGCGCCAGGTATCAATAGATACATCAGCAGACTCGTTCCCAGTAGAGTCCTCCCTTCAACATATTTCTATTGTGCCTCAAATTCTTACCAGACTCATTTCGTCAGCAGAATCCTATTTCAATTCAAATTAATTTTCAAATTGTTTATTTAAGGGATCCTACTGGTTAGGATATGTAAAGATTCAATTATAAATAATTTTTAGAGCAATTTACAATGAATATTTTGGTGAGAAAATTTTTCAGAGAATTTTCATATTGTTTATCACAAAGAGTGTGATCATTGATCCAATATTGAAATGGAGTGATCGTGATTCACCCACCGGAGTTACAGGAGAAAAGCTAATGTTTAAAGATAGTCACAAGTTATGGCTGCTATTGCAGTAGAGATAAATGCATTTGTTTGGTCAAGTAAGAGTGTCAATTAACAAAAGTTTTGTAATTGAGCTTTAGTTGTAATTGATTTTCAAATAATAAAATTGACTTTTATGGATTTGGCTGTCCTATAGGATTTTAATTTTAAAAAGTTCTTTAAAGGGTTTTCCTTCAATACTAATCATGGTGTTATGTAATTTATTTACTTTATATTATTACTTAATTATTAAATAATTGCATGATTAACGACTAACCAAATTTTTAAGTGAATTGGTAGATATTTCCACTGCGTTACAACACAGGGACATTTGGATAATTTCAATTGGCATCAGAGCGTGGTTCACTTATTTGAGTGTGATTCGTGCCCCTATAAATCATGTCTTCGTTATTATATGTCCCGCCATACTTTGATGAGAAAAACTATGCTTATTGGAAAGTTCGTATGAAATAGTTGAAGTATTCACTGTTGATGAATCTCACATTTTTTTTAGCTCGGACTAATATCCATTTTCCTACATGATTTCTTGGAAGGTGAGAAAACTTTGAAGATTTCTTCTCATGCTTTCTTCCCACATTCTTTACTTTCCCCCTCTTGGTGGTTTCAAAATATAAGAGTAAGGCTCAATTTGGTTTGCCAAATGAGATGAAACTAGTTTGGTCTGTACAGATGAGATAGTTTTGTCTATCCAAACAGTTAATTTCACGTCTCTATTTCATCTCTAAGTTTTCAAACTCATCTCATTACTTTCTGACATAAACATTATTAAGAATCTCACACAATTAAAAAAAAAAAAAATTCCATTGTGATTAAAATAGAATAATCAATAACTCATTATTATAATAATATATTTTCACAAATAACTTGATAATTTTATGAGTATTGAATAGAAGTGCATTTTGGGATTTTATTAGAAAATTCGAAATTAGTAAATTATTTAAAACAAATCTACAACATAATTTATATACTTATTTATTACAATAATCAAAATTACAATAATTTATAATTAGAATAAAAAATGACGAATTTCTTATATATAGAAAAATAAATAGATAAAAATATCTTTTAAAAAAGAGAAATTTCCGCCAACAATTTCTCAATATATTTTGAGATTTAAATTATTTTTTAGAATAATAATATCTTTAAGAATAATATCTTTTAAAAAAGAGAAATTATTTTTTGGAATTATAGAGTAATTTCGGCCAACAACTTCCCAATATATTTTGGGATTTAAAGTTATTTATGATAGATTTTTAGGGTACGTTTGGATATTGAAGTGAGTTGAGTTTAGATGATAAAATATTGTTAAAATATTATTTTTTAATATTATTATTGTTTTGAGATTTGAAAAAATTGAATTGTTTATTATATTTTGTGATGGAATTTGAAAAAGTTGTAATTATGAGTGAGATGAGATGAGTTTGGTTTGGAAACCAAACGAAGCTTAATTACTCATAAAGATTATTTTTTATTAATATATTCATAACTATTACTCAATCATTGGTGGGACCTACCCCTTTATCAAATAGTGCTTCTATAGCCACACATGGGAGATCCCGCCCAGTGTGTTTCTTTTTCTTTTTTTTTTTTTTTTTTTTTTTTTTTTGCTTTTTTTTCATGCATTTTTTTATCATTTAAAAATAAAAAATATTTACTTAATCATGAAATTAAAATAAAAAGATCTTAATTAGGAATACCAATTGTGATTTTAATATTTTTCTTTATCAAATCCCAAAAAGTCAAAACTATCTCAACTCATCTTACTATCTAGACATACACTCTTTTACAAACTATTTCATCTCATCTTAATTCAAAAAATACACTACTATTCAAAATATCTTATCTCATCTAAACTGTGAATCCAAACCGGACCTAATTGCTTCATGGCCTTTGATTTTTGCGTGAATATAACAATAACAATCGTGATATTGGAATGCCTTTTCCTACTCTAGATCTATCTAAATGAAATCGATGAGATTTTGTAGAAATTGTAAATTGAACCCTTCTGTTACGGTGAATATTAACAAGAGTAATCCTCTTCCAGAAATCTAGTGCATGTAAGTTAGTCTTTGAAGACAACCAGGAAAAACAGAACGCGACTAGGAGGCCCCTTCTGTGGAACAACCTGGTTCAGGCCATCTTATCAAGATGTGGAGGGCAGAAATTACTGTAGCCGTTTTCTTGGGCCTAACCCCACCGCAGGACCAAAATGGACCAAGCTCAAGCCAATTTCATGTCATGGGTTTTTAGACCCACCGAAAAAGACAGAATATATATTAACATGCCCCGATTATTCAATTAGTTACGTATGACTCGAGAATAGATCATTCAGCTTGATTGGTTGACCCGACTCTCTTTCATTCCAACCAGCAACTTTTCAAAAAAAAAAAAAAATCATTTCATTTTAAATGAAAAACTTTGACGAAGATTAGAAATTTGATAATTCATGTCTACCCAAATCGAATGGGTTTATGTTTATGTTTATTTTATTTTATTTTATTTTTATGTACTTTCATTTTTTGTTTCTTTTCTTGCCTGCACCATATTATCTTCTCTGTTACATTACAATGCAACTTTGGAAAAATACTTTATAGATGAATATCTGCTACTTTTGAGATTTCCTTTATTTTTTTAAAGAGTCATGGAAAATTGCGTTTCTTAAATCATTAGTGATACTATTTGAAAGCCTTTATATCACACACCATCTATATGGTATAATTTGATTTGTAAAATTCAAATTTTAAAATTAAGAGTAATACTATATATAGTCATAGGTTGTACAAGCGTCGTGCACACTTTTTAAACAAGATGAAGTTCATCATAAAAAAAATTAATTTTTTCACTTGTGTCTCATATTTATTCATTTTTTTAAAAATAAGTATATGATACTTACACACTCTATGAGTATAAATATCATTTCTCATTGTGTAATCTCAATAAATTTGGCCAGACATCCTAAGATGCTATATACTATTTGGTTTACCTCCAAGGTTAGAAAACGGAAGCAATGCGACAAGAGCTAGTGAAATAAGTGTTGAATGGGTACGTCTTTAACAATCGAAAAATGACGATGCTAGCACTTCTCCGGGCAATTACAAACCTTGCCCATGGCCAACAACCAAGCGAAGGGGGCAAATCAAGTGAAGACACTCCAAGCCATCCCGAAGGCCAAAAGGCAATGGGAGAGAAATCAAATAAGGCCCTCTTTATAAGTACGAACCTTTCCCAAGGCCAACCTAGGGAAGGAAAATCAAATGAATGCCCTTGTGCCAACTACGCCTGAATACTAAACCTATAAAGATCACCATGCACAAGCAAAAAGTAATCATAGCAAAAGAATAAAAAGAGTTTCTCCATTCGTAAGACTATCATATGCATGTAACTATGACAAAATATATTTGCAAAAAGGAAAATGAAACAATTGAAAAAGAAAAGGAAAATCAAATAAGAGCCATCTAAGCCTGCCTAGAGGCCCTTATAACCATTAATAAGGGTCTGGGGATTAGCTCCTGTTGGACAATGAGAGTTCTCGTTAAAAATCATCAAAGCTCACCTTTGTACCAAGAGTTTCCGTACTTTAGGCACATAACCAGGGATGATCCTTGTATAGGTTGACTATGTTGAGGAATAATTCTACATTATTTGTGATAGGCTTGCATAGTGGCCCGATCCGATCAAATTTGGGCCCAACTCACAGGGAAGGCGGTTTCAACTCGACTTGGCTCAACCCGTAAATTTTGGATCGGGTTGAACCCGTTCTTTTTGCTTTTTATTATTTTCAATCCTTCACCCATTGACCTTCATAACTTCATTTGCAGACCCACGCCCCTCTCTTGCTCCTTTACAAACTCAGTCTCTCCCACATCGTTCGTTCCTCCTCTTCCTCTTCCTCTTCCTCTTCCTCCTACTCTGCCCCTCCCAAACCCACCCTCCCTCTGCAGGTACACCTTGAGGGGCTCCACGTAGTCCTCGAAGCCAAGGGTGGTCATGGCCCACTGCAGATCGTTTCCGCTGATCGTCTCTTCTACCTTTGGAACTTGTCGGATGCCTTACCAGTGATGAAGCTTTTGATCCATTTCATTTTCTTTGAGATCATCAACAACCTTCACCTCAAGAGGAAGAGAGGCTTTGGGTGGAACCTCATACCGGTCTTTGAGACCTTAAAAGAGATATCCATATCGGAGGGTTTTGAGAAAACAATTCAAGGTAGTGATTGGGTATGAGAAGTTCTTTGAGTTAGATTTATATATCTTTGAGTTAAGTTCTTCCCTTGAAAGGTCTAGAACATTCTTCGATACAAAGAAATGTAGGTGACCACTGTTATTTTTTTCTTCTCTTCCTTTTTTTCCCCTAGACAGCATCCCAACTCTCTCTGTATTTCTCTCCTCGTAGTGGCCTCTCTCTCCATTTTTTTTGCTGCCCACGCTCCTTAGTCTGTTTTTCCTCTCTCTCTGTTGCCCACTCTTCCTCTATGATTGCCGACGCTGGCCACCACCTTATCCCAAGAAAACACAGCCGCAAGTCACGTCTCAGACTGATGACTTCCACGCCGCACCACCGCGTGCCCTGTCTCTCTGCTCTGTGCCCAACGCCAGGTTCCGTCGCTCTTTGCAGTGGCTCTGTTTATTTTGCATGCAATCAGCCCCAAAGAAAAATGGCAACTCTCCCAGATGGCAAGAAATATAGCAAAAATCAATGCAATGCACAAATACTTACGGACTGACACAGAGAAAGAGAGAGAGATTACTTGTGGCAAGGCGTTGGTGGTGCTCGGCGTGAAGACTAACAGACTGAAATAAAATGGAGTGAAGTTGAAGAGGGCGACAGTGGGTAGAGTTTCGCAATGAGGAGAAGTGATTCATTCGATTTCACGGTTTCAACTGGTTTCTTATCTTTAAACCCGTTATTAAACTTTCACTCAATGAACCCATCTTTATTCGGGTTGGACAAATTGGGTGTTTTGGACAGTGCGAGCCAAAGCCCTTTATGCACAGCCCTAGTCTATGGATAAGGTCTTGAACATATTTATAAAAAATGAACAATTATCTCTTGTAGAATCGATTTAATAAGATGAGTTGAGCCCATGAATTTTTTCATGGTATCAGAGCCTGCCATAGAACGAATAGAGGCCCACACTACTTACCCCATGACAAGAATTAGGAAAAATACTGGCATGCACGTGAGGGTGGATGTTGAGGAATAATCTCATATTACCTATGGACAAGGTCTTGGGTATATTTATAAGGAATGAGCAATATTCCTCTCTTGTAGAACTGGTTTTATGAGATGAGTTAGGCCCATGAGTTTATTCAAATGTTGAGAAATAATCTCACATTACCTGTGGACAAGATCTTAGGCATATTTATAAGGAATGAACAATCATATCTCTTGTAGAACCAGTTTTATGAGATAAGTTAGGCCCATAAATTTTTTCATGGTATCAGAGCCTGTCATAGGTCGAATGGGGGCTTACGCTACTTACCCCATGACAAGGACTAGAAAAAAATATTGGCCTGCACATGAGAGAGGGTGTTGAAGAATAATCTCACATTGCCTGTAGATAAGGTCTTAGACATGTTTATAAGGAATGAACAATCATCTCTTATATAATCAATTTTATGATATGAATTAGGCCCATAAATTTCTTTATACTATACAAAACTTTATATCCTTGGTAGTAGAGGCTTTTTGCTTGATGCTGATCTCCTACGTCCAATCAGCCTTAAGTATTCTTGGACAACTCGTAACTCTTCCCATAAGGAGACAAACTTCTCCATGTCACAGCTAACCATTGCGATTGGATAATGGGAAAGCTTGTCGACAACCACCATAGGCACTGTTCTTTATGTCAAGTTTAGAGCCTTATTGGATACCTCTAATAACTCCATGTAAGTGTTGAATTGTGAAGGATATCTGATGCAGGAGGATCCAAGTTAGATGATGCTGAGTTGTCAGACTGCACGTTAACTGTGCTAAACTATCTTGAAGTGGTGGATTAGAGCAAAGAGAGCAAGAAATTGTGATCTTTCATTGATTGGGGTAGTTTTGGGTACATTTCGATATTTTGTCTATAACTTTGGCTACAAGTATCAGAATCACATATATAACCCTAATTAGGAAAGCTATTTTTAACGTACACATCATGGGCACCCAGATATGCTCAGTGTGCATCATTTTCAATGTCAAATTCTACTATTTTTTCTTTTGATTTCCTATTTTTAGTTATTTTTTGCCTTTTATGGTAATATTTAATTTATTGTTTTGGAAGTGATTCTGAACTCGATTTGGGTCAAATTTTTGACATATTACTTCTTTTATTACATATTTAATTTTGGCATGATTATTGAGATTTTTCTATTTTTAGTAAAATTCTGATACAATCGATTTTCATCTATTACAACCCAGCATGTGGGTTGATTTAGTCATTCTTGAATATTGATAATTTTTTAAACATCAGAAACGTTTTCTCTGCGTTTTTTAGCAATTCTCTCTTGTCTTTCCTATGAATTATTTGTTGAAATTAGTCTATAAAATAATCGCTATTCTGTCCAGTGTCAATATCCAAGTAGGAGAAAAGAGTTAATGATAAATAAAAAGATACAAATTTATGAATGAAATATAATAGAACTCAATGGCCTTACTCATCAGGACTATGTCATAATAAGCTTGATCGCAGTGGCTCAAGAAAGAACATTGTCGGATTCCTTGAAGGGTTCCTCATTATCTAACAAAAGGTCAAACTCATCTCTTGCCTCATCTTCTTAGAGAAGAACTCCTTGACTCTGAGGAAAGGACAATGTAGGTGACGAAAATGAGTTCATCTTTAGGGAAAGGCGTCATAACCCTACTTCAGGGACGAATCAATTATTGACCTTTGTGAGTAAGAAATTGTCAATATCTTCAAAATAAGCTGGGATGTCTATAATAGCACAAAAGTTGTCATGCATTAGCACTTCAATTTTCTTGGTTACTAGTTTTGGTCAAACAACAATGTTGCATTACTTTTAACTTCCTTGTTTGTAAACAAAGCGATGCTACTCAAGAGGGCCTTGGAACACCACACGCCGAACCAAGGACTGTTCATCCGAGTTTCAGCTTGGGAACCTGATATACCCGGACCGGAATCCTGGTTTTAATTTGGATTTTAAACCCAGATTTACAATCCGGTACCTAGTTTTTTTTTCTTCAGTTTGAATATTGTGAATCACTCCAACAGTAGAATTCAAGTCTCTAAATTTCCCTTATGATTGCCTTAAAGGGCACACACACTTTAGGGGCTCAAAGCTGCCAGTCAGCCACCTACCTCCATTTCTGTTTCTCTATGAGTATTTTATCCATGACATCTACTTTCCTTACATTACCTAAACCCTTTATATACAAACCCAACGCGCCCTCTCTATCTGACTAGAAAACATTAGGTGCTACGCTAAGCCTGTTTCAAGCATATCTTCCATTCCTGTTTTTCAACTTTTCTTAGATGTTTCATTTTTAATTTTTCTTTTGCAAATTGGTCAAATTGTTTTATTGTTTTGTGTCTAGGTCATCAATAGGTCTACACATAAATTGTCTTAGAGTCAACCATAAGACTTCTTTGGATGAAGTAAAAACAAAAAATGAACGGAAAAAAGGGTACTGATCGAGTGTACTCGAGTTTTGCAATCTGGGTTCTGGGCCGGAATCTGGAATTGGAATCTGGGTTCTGGACTAGGCCAGGAAAAAACCCGGACCGGATAAACAGTCCTAGCTGAAACTATAAGTTGGTGTTCAATTAGATGACTACATTACTAAAACAAAAGGGTCAAATAAAATTATAATGATACCAAGAAATGAAATAGACACTCTAGGAGAAAGAGATAGCCAATAAATAAGCCGAACAACATGAATATGATTGTATGGGAAAGAATTGATCATTCGTTAATAGCCAACAATCTCCATTAGAAGATACTTCCAAATGATACATAAGAAGCCAACAACCAAGTGGCAAGAAACTATTACTATTTAGGCTAAAAAAGGATAGCAAGATAATTACTCAGATTCTCATCAATTGATGGAATCATGCATGGGAAAGGACATGTGGTGGGCATGATAAGCCTTGTCCCTACAAAGGCCCCAAACAGGGCCCTAATCCAGGTTGACGCCCAACCCAATAGAAGTCCGGTAAAAAGGTGAATTTGAACATAAGTGGCTGATGTGAAAGTCCACTCAAAACTCGTCACCCATGGTCATTTGTCTTCGTACATCAGATATAATTATTAATCAACATGTATCTACATATTCAAACCCTTACCATAGAAATCATATATTCAACCCCTTACCATAGAAATCATTTAACCAATAAAAGCCTTAGGAAGGAGTGATGAAAGAAAGACAACAGCGACGTTTGAATCCCTTCTAGAAAACAGACATTCTCCCTTCGGTCTTCACAGGCCTAGCTAGGGCCCCAATCTGGGTCGACGCCAGCCCTCGGAAACATGTCACCCTAGAGGAATTTGTCTCTGTAGATCGCGTTAAAAGTAAGATTTGTTGAAATATACAAGTTTTGGATGGTTTTATTTTAAATGACCCAACCATAAAAAAATATAAAAATAAAATTTTCTTTTATACCAATTTACTTTTTTATAAAAGATTTGTGCTAGATTTGTATAACTAAAACTTATACTTAATATTAGATCTCGTTTAGTTTTTGATATGAGATAAAAAAATTTATGAATAATAATAAAATAATTTATAAATACTAGTGAAATATTTCGTAAATAGTAGTGGCATGAATTAATTTAAGATTTCTTATTGGATTTTGAATTAAAATATTGTTAGAATATAAATTTTTAATATAATTTATATTTTAAATTTAAAAAAGTTAATTTTTTTTTTAATTTTAAAAAATTATAACGATTAGATGAGAAAATTAAATATTTGAAATTGAAAAATATTTATATTTGTATTTGAATTATATTTAAAAATAAAATAAAATAAAATGAGATAACTTTCCAAACGAGACGTTACTTGTTAGATTAAACACATGGTATCTACCTCTTAAACACATGGTATGCTACCTCTTAAACACATGATGCAAGCGATACTCGATTAATATTTGAATGCGCTGTAAGAACACAGCTGTGAGAACCACAAGGTCGGAACAAGATCGGTATTAAATAGAATGACATATAATTGAATTTGAAATTTTGAATTGACAACTTTGGACATCGGCGGCTTCACCTAGTGGACCACTGTGTACACTAATTGCCAACGTGTACATCTGCCTGTTTGTTTATATTTTATAACGCTTTTTTCTACGCTTGATTGGGTTGTCTGTCGTTTTGGTCTTCCTTTGAGTCGCCGGCCAAACAACATAACGTTGGATCGCTATTATTAATTTAATTAATTAATCCTAACCCACACCTCTAACATTCCTCGGCTTTCCATTTCATTTGAACATCTTCCTCCTCTGACTCTCTCTCTCTCTCTCTCTCTCTCCCCTTGATTTTCAAGATGAACGACCTGCTCACAGTACGTTGATTCTTTCCAACTATGTCATATGTGTGTGTATTTGATTGTTTTGCGATAGTGCTGGATTGATATCACAGTCTTGTTGTTGGTGAATTCATTTCAATTACTGGGATATCAAAGTGGCGGCTTTGCTCTTTAGATTCTGAATTTCATGTTCTTTGTTTATTTGACGGCCAGATTTGTATTGACTGGGTTGGATTTAGAACTCTTTTATGGGGGATGACGGATCTATTGTCTGTTTATTTTTTGTTTCCCTTGTGATTTCTTTGTAATTTTGAGCCGCTTGGGAATACCCCTCGTGATTCCTTTGACATCTCAGTTTTTCTAACTTGAATTGGCAAACAAAAAATTAGCTAATGCTACTACTTTTACCAATAATTATGTTTGTAAGTAATTTATTTGACACTTTTGTCTTCAACTTTAAAAACTGATTCACTTGAAAAGTATAGAAACTGATAGAATTTAGATGGGAGGATTGTTGAAGTTAGAAATGATCTGAGTTTTGTTCTGTAATTTAACTGTTTATTTGGAGTCGGATATACGACGCTTGCTCTTATAGAACATATGTTAAAGAAATTTTATTTTTTGTGATTTTCCTTTGGTTAAGGATTCATTTGTTAGTGATGCCAAGGGTCAGCCTTCCAGAGAAAGCGATATCGAAATGGGAACACGTGTCCCAGTGAACAATCCTGATATGGGAATGACTGCTTTCAATAAACAGGTTTATCCTATCCATGATGCTTTATTTTCTTTTGCAGAACTTATATGGACCAGAAACCCAATTGATCATGTTGAGTTTTGTGCCGTTTTTAGTGAAACATATACTGCCTGATAGGTTACATTAGTCGGGAGGAGCAAGAGAAATCAGATCACGCTTGATTCCCTTTCAAAATCTGTTATCTACCCTGAAAGAAAATCCTATAGTGTTATCAATAATAGTTTTTTCTTTCTAACAAGTTGCTCCTCCTTCCCTTCTGTTTTTTGCTATTCATTGTTATTAGGTAGAAGAGGTCGAGAAACAGGTGCAGAAAGTCTCCATGCTTCTTAAACAACTAAAGGTATGTTGATTCTCATCCAGGGCTAAATGCTATTATGGTTTTGCATTGAGAGTAGGCAATTTTCTGGAAAGGAAGATGATCCACTTACAATTATTTTGCAACTACTTTACAACTCTACATAAAATGAAGGGTGATTTTGTAATATTGATTTTTTTTTTTTTTTTAATGGAGTGGCATGATTGTATTGGTTGATTGAAAATGAATAGTAAAATAGTTGTAAAAAAATTGTAAGTGTATCATTATCCGGAAAGGAAATGACATCTAATATAGGTAAAATGTCATTGCCTCTTCTTAGTTACTGTTTCGTATGTGCTGTGGTTCTACGGGAAACAATTTTCTTTGCTTTCATAATCTTTCATTTGTTGTAGAACAAGAATTTGACTCTGAGTTACTTCAGAATTATTATATAGTTTTATTTTATCTATATGGCTTCTTCTGGGAAGCGTGGTAGCACCTAGTTTTTGTCATCCAGAGTGAAGGTCAAGTTGAGAAACCTATATGGCAGCATCCAGTCCAGCTCTTTAACTTCTTGGTTAAGCCACCTTGTGCATGATAGAATGATAAGAACTGTGAGTATAAAAGAGGGATGAGATAAAGTCAGAAACAAGTTTAAAAATTTGATTAAAAAGTCTTAATAATATTGTAATAGTTCTAAATTTATGCTTTTGGCCACATTATATAATGATCTTAGTGTTCTCAAATCCAGATTTCAACCTGTTCAGCCAAGGGGGAAGTTTCTGGTCCAAATGGCATGCTTGTCTAATCTGTTCCATGATTTAGATGGGTTTCACCAGCTTTTGTTAACAACTATAACATGGGACATCATTCTTCATGATTCTATATCAACCATACCAACATACTCTTTTTTTTAGTAGTTCTCAGAAGACTAACCAATTAACTAGAAACTCTCCCTCCCTCCTCTCTCTCTCTCTCTCTCTCTCTCTATGGTATGATTAAAACGGTAAATGTGGGCTTTTTTACAGGATGCTAATGAGGAGTCAAAGTCTGTTACAAAAGCATCCACCATGAAAGGTAAATGTTTTGTCCATATCATTTGCAGCTGGAAGACTTGTATTTGGAGCTAAATTTCACCTCATTATTATTTCACTTAGAGTTGGATAAGTGGTAAGCCATTAGTTAGGGACTAGCCAGTGATATTTGTTTTATCCTCTTAAGATTGTTGTTTAATTGCTCATCTGTTGTATATTCACACTCTTAATAATATTCTCTGCTGAACTATATTCAGCTATTAAGAAGCGGATGGAGAAAGATATTGATGAAGTTGGAAAGATTGCACGAAGTGTCAAAGGAAAACTAGAAGCAATTAGCAAAGAAGTAATACCTTAATGGCTTCCATCTAAATCTGATAGCTTCTACTGAGGGTAGTCACCCTCTTTCGGGATGATATATTGACCCCTCATTCTTTACAGAACATCTCCAATCGAGAAAAGCCTGGTTGTGAAAAGGGAACGGCTGTAGACAGAGCAAGGATGAACATGACAAAGTTCGCCACGAGTGCCAATCATTATATTTTAGACAGCTTCTTAATTATTTTCTTTTAGAATGGTAGTCTAAAATATTGATATATGAATTAATCTTGATGGCAGTTCCTTGATGAAAAAGTTTAAGGACCTAATGACAGAGTTTCAGGTATATCAACGTGTTATGCTTTTTACTGTTGTACTTAGCTTCCACTATGCTTTCTCATCTGTGTATTATGTTTCAGACGCTTAGGCAGAGAATCCAGGATGAATATCGCGAGGTTGTGGAGAGACGAGTTGTTACAGGTTAGGAAAGTTCATCTGACAGATTATGTAAACTGCAAAATGACAAAATTAAGAATTACATGTTAAAGTAATTGTGTTATAGTGCTTATCATTATCTTTTTGAGTTGGTGATCATGTTTTTATTGATTTGATTGAGCAGTCACAGGAACTAGACCAGATGATGAGGTGAGCCTGAATCCTCATATTATAATTTGACCGTTGATAAATTTGGATTTTATTTTAATTGGCTAAATTTAATTACATTTGCTAGACAATTGACCACCTGATAGAAACTGGAAATAGTGAGAAAATCTTTCAGGAGGCAATCCATGAAATGGGACGAGGACAGGTATGTTCCTTTTTAATATCTTTTTTCGTTTTTTTATATTTGAAAAGTATGTTCCTTAACAACCGCAAGCAGAATTAATTACATAGATCACCAAATAAGCAGATCCTTCTCTGGAATAGGTTTTTTTTCATATCACGTTTTAAATAAGATAATAAAGGTAAGGATTAGTTGGATAGGACATGAAAGTAGGACTTGGAGAACGTCATGATGCTTCCAATTGGGTGCATGTTTCTTGTTCAGCTTCCTGTCACTGGTCGTCAATGATAGAACGAGTTGAGTGTTTTCATGGTATAGTCTTTAGTTTATCATGGCAATACAACTGCAGAGAGTTTCCTGCCAGCTTTCGATCTAGGTTACAAATAGATCTCCAGTCCAATGGTCTTTCCTCCCCGGACCTGTGCTATGATTATCTACTTACCCATGCAAACTTTAATGTGTCTTCTTTTGCAATTTTTTGAATGGTCTCTTATTCCCTTTGTCATTTGGATGATCTATCGGATCCCCCTACCCCACCAAGTCTGCATGCAAGTCTTTTGCATAGGCCTGAAACTAAATATTTTAGCTATATTGCATTTGAAGCTTAAAGTCAGTGAATTGGAGAATTTTCCAGCCACCTTCTCAATTGCAGTTAACTTTATTTTAGTATAGGGCACAGGGATAAAAAAATTAATGATAATGATAGTAATAATAAAGGGTAAAAGTGCATGGTTCTTTGATTTTTGCAATTTCAAAGTTCTGCACTTGCAAAGTTAGCTATCATACCAAGTTTGCTTTGGGCCACAATTGCAGATAGTAAATACCGTTGAAGAAATTCAGGAGAGACATGATGCTGTGAAAGAAATTGAGAAAAAGCTGCTAGACTTGCATCAGGTATATATCTGCGGCAAGTAAGTTTTCGCTACTGGAAAGTAGATGTCTTATGTAACATTTAAATATCTCGACAGATTTACCTTGATATGGCGGTATTAGTTGAGGCTCAAGGAGAGATCTTGGATAACATTGAAAACCAGGTTAGCTCCTACTTTTACATCATTTAGCTTGTGAATCTGTGCATATCTATGTATAATGCATGAATACATATTGCTGGGTATTGGGTGTTAATGGGAATCTTATCCAGGTTACAAATGCAGTCGAACATGTCCAAAGAGGGACAACTGTACTTCAAAGTGCAAAGAAATTGCAGAAGAACTCCCGAAAATGGATGTGCATTGCCATTATTATTCTCTTAATAATAGTAGCTGTTATAGTTGTTGGTGTCATCCAACCTTGGAAGAGTGGCAAGGGTGCTTGAGTCTGCCCCCTTCTCTCTTGTCCATGTAGAGTTAATTTCCAAACTATCTACGATACTAAGCCGCCTGTGTTACAGCGGTTCTTACCTTTTGGTTTGGCTTTCTATTTATTTATTCTTTTTTTTCTTTTTAAGTTGTTTTAATGGTTGCGGTGTGCTTTGTGGATGAAGGATTTGGTACTCGTATATTCTGTTGTTTTGTCATTTTATCTTAATAGTAGTAGAAACTTCATTGCTTGCTGAAAAAAGTTTTTTTTTTTTTTTTGTTCACTCCCTCAGTGCCTTATCTTTGCTGCTGACATGCTAATTTTCACCTCTCTCGTATGATCTGTCTCCTCTGGCTTTTTTTTTTTCGCTCACAAAAAAGAAAATAGAAACAAGTTATTTGTTATGGCCAATTTGCTTTTCTGGGAGCTAGACTTAGGTTGTGTTTAGATAGTGAGATATTATGTGAATGGTAGTGAAAAAATAATGATAAAATATTAAATAGTTGTGATAAAAAATAATAATAAAATAATAAATAATAGCGAGGTATTCTTAGTAACACACCCCCTTGGAGAAAAGAAAAAAGGAAAGGCTGTCACATATTCATATGACTATTACGTAGCAAGACGGGGTTGGCATATACTATTTAGATTTTGTTATTTTCGACAAACCTAATGTTGATATCATGTCTCTTGGTTACAATGTAATTAGGCTTTCACCATATGGTTTATTTCTTCGTAGCTTTTTCCAACTTTCCTTTCTATATTTGCCCAAAAAGCTAAATATTTATTTCATCGTACACATCAGACCAATGCTAAAAATTGCCATGCCTTTCTACAAGAAGGGTTCTTTTAAAAGATAAACATTAGTGAATTACCCTCTCTTTCCTAAACCTAAAATTATTCGTTTTGAGAACTGAGCGCAGCAAATAAAGATAGTTGGGAAAAAAGCATAGCCCTTGACTGCCAGAATGCACACTTTTGCTTGCATGCTCGTATAAAGAACCCACGGGCAAGAGAGCATGGACCTAGGTCAATAGCCACTTCGACAAGGATTTACACCACACCAAAGTATCACTGCAAGCTGTACAGGAGCTTTCCGTTGCTGATCATGACATAGGACTTATATTGTTGCCCAAGATTGTGCTTCATGTATACTGTTATTTTCCTCTCTTATGTTCATAGCATGCTTTTCATTCTTTTTTTTTTGTCTCTGTTCTCTTTTTGAACCGTTGGGGGTACACGAATCCTATTTCTCAATCATTATATAAATTCAAAATCCTCGATTTCTTGATAATGCTGCATGGTAGTTTTTATGCTGTAAATCAATCCAATGATTGATGCTACTCTTTGGAACAGGTGACAAATACAGTGGACCATCTGCGATCGGGTACAGATGCTCTCCAAACTGCAAAGCGTTTGCAGAAGTCGTCAAGAAAGTGCATGATGATTGCCATCATATTGCTCTTGGTAATTGCACTCGTCATCGTCCTCTCGATTGTGAAACCATGGAAATGACAACAGAGCAAATCGCATCTCATCTGTCCAGTCTGCCTTGAAGGAAAAAAAGAAAAAAACCATCTGCATACTCTCGTACAAACATTCCATAATATATATTAGAAATAAAAAGAAAACTATTAAAATTTGTATTATTTCTTTCTTTCTTTTTCCTTTGAAATTAAATTGCATCTCTGTATTCTATTACTTTTGAGATAGATTAACAAATAAAAGAAGTTGGCACATGCGCTTTTGCTTGTTTGTCTCTGAATTGGGTTGTAGAATGCTTGCAAGGCTGCTTCTCTCCTTTACTTCCTCAACATCCATAATTTTAATAGTTTTGGGTGAGTTAAATCATTAATTTCAGGCATATTTGGGCAATGATAGCAGATGCTAAAGAACTGAAGTTGGATTTGAAGGACTGCATATTCTTGAGGTAAGATCAGATTTCTCAATCTTTAACAAATGTATGTCGAAGTTTAGTAATGAGAAATAGTTATATTTATCATACATACATAGAAATATTGCATGAGAAGTGCTAGATCTACAAAGAGATATTACAAAAGTAAGTTTACAATAAGACGCAAAATCTCAGTTTTGCTCCATGGCCCCAATCCAGAGTATAAAATACGGGAAGGCACAATTCAATTTCGAAGATGCATGGCTTTCTTCTCTATATATGTTTGACAAATGATCACTCTTATAATTGCTTTGGAATTCTCTTGACTAATTTCAATGCAAATGTATAATGCGATTCAAATAAGGGTTTTACTAAATTTAGACTCATCAATACCTGAAGGGACTTAAAAGCATACCAACTTGCGTGTGCATCAAATATATGATGGAATAGAGATGAGAGAGTCAGCTTGCGTGTCCAGTACACCCTTCACACCAGCTATTATGGAGAAAACCTAGCTAACACTTGCCCAGTTAATCAAGCGCTGCTTCTAGTTCCTAACCATCGTTATCAGCCATTAGATGACAAACTCACCCAAGAACAAACCTACCAGTCAATGTCTATAGCCATGAATCGTGTGAAACAAAGTTGCCTTAGCTCTAAACAGTTAAAAGTAATCAAAGCACCTTGGGCAGTCTGCCTGAGCATCTAGTTGTGTGTATGTCCACTTTTCTAGGTGATTCTAACAGTGGAAATCTCACCACAGGGACAACTTAATGCTAGCATAAAATGCAGGAAGATATTCCTTGACACAGTTAACAGGCGATAGGTTACTGATACGCATTGCATGAGAGTCCCTATCTGAGAGAGGTTCCAAAAACAGGACAGTTGTGGCTTGAAAACTAGCAGTGTTTTCTGATTGATTTAGATGCACAGATACCAAAAAGAAGACAAAGAAAGCAGAGAAACAAACAAATTAAGGGTAAAATTACAAATGTAATAGCATCACGCTAGTTCACAAACATGCACAAGATCCAAGGACATTGAAAAACTAGGCATCAAGAACAATGACACTAAAGACTCAGTTGTGCACATTACATTGACATTAATTGAAGAGCTTTACTTACAGGGGACTAGATCATGTTGCTTCTATTGCAAAATCATCCAATCATTCTCGAACATGCTAAGTAGGGGTGCTACCTGCCCTATGTGGGCAGGTAATCACCCTCCCTGCCCCCCTAACCTCGTGGGGTGGCTATTTTGGCCCCCCAGCCATACTGTCTATCCAACCCTGCTGACAGGGCTAGCAGATTCTAGAAGCCACCATCTGGGATTCACAAGTGAAAAATCAACCAATAACCAACAAATGAAACACAACGGCAAAAAAAAAAAAAACAACAAACCGAAAAACCATCCACAATTGCAAAGATCTGTGGACAGATCTGAAGATCTCATCAGTTCTGACCAAGATCAGATCAGATAGGAAGAGTCAAATTATATCTGATATTCTAATCGAATCTCAGACCTATGGCGCTGTGCATCAGAGACCTACAACGCTGTCATGGCTTTGGAGATGAAAGGACCCACAGCCGCAAGTCAATCCATTGGAGGTGACGGGACCCACGGCCACAGCAGCAGGTCCTTGCATTGGAGGAAACAGGACCCACAGGATCAGGTAATTCAAGGGGAAGTTCCCCCAGTCTGATGGTCTCTAGAAATTGTTTACACCCAAGGGTTTGAGCCTTAGACTTGGATGGAGCATACCACCAACACCAAGGCTCTTACCACTTAAGCCAACCCCTGGGGCTTAGCAGCTTTAACTACATACTAACTTTTACTTATATATATATATATATATATAAAATAAAAATAAAAAACTACATACTAACTACATAAATTCATAAACAGCAACTAAGACACATTAGAAACAGAGAAGTGAATATGCTAAAGACTACAAATAACTCTACTTCTAAAACTGTTTCTAAATTTCCTTCCAGTTTGTAAGGCTGCTTCCAGCATCCATTTAACTGCTTGAAACACGCTTTCCCTGGTCTTGACCTCCCTTTATGCACTCTTGCATTTCTATGTAACAAGAGGTATATATAGTAGCAAAGCATGCAAGTTTATGAAGAATGATTTATGATTCAAAGACTCTGACTCTTCAAAGCATTGACATCCCAATTCAATCCTTCACCCCAGCTTTTAATCTATCAAGCAACCATGCACTTCCGTCCAAATTCTCCTGGGAAAAGAAAATTCATAAAAGAAGTAACCTCTTCTCTGCAGCCTAATTCTACAAAAAGTACATGATATCATATAACCCCTATTAGCTAATCTATCAGTGGTAGTGGTAGGGCCAAGACCCATTTATCCAGCACATAAATGGGTCTCTTTGATACGGCACCAGAAAAGGAATAAGCTTCTAACATGGGACATGAGGCATCCTGTGTCTATGCTAGTGGGTATTTTCCCATTCCAAGAAGGTAATAAAATAAGCTTCCAACATATGATACAAGTAATCTCGTCTTTAATTACAACCCAAATATTTTTTTTATTGGCACCGGGTGTCTGAGAATAAAGTATCAACTAATTCCGGAGGTACACACGCCCTCGGCAAGAAGTTTCTAACAAGTGCATCTTAGGCAATTCAGGGGGAAGTTCCCCAAGTCCGATGACCCCTAGAAATTGTCTAATTCAAACCTTGGAACTGTACGTAGCATACCACCAAGACCAAGGCCTTTACCCATACATCCCAAATATCAATGGAACCGTATTTCCCATTCTGGGAAGAAAACCAAGTAAAATGCTCTAAACCATTAGTTTCTTCAACTTTGAACAGCTAGCTTTGTAACTCCACATATAGAATTCATGTCCAAATATATGGTAAAGAGGACTAAGAGGCTACCAAATATCACGCCAAACAGAAATAGAACCATTTCCCATATTATGTTTCAAAAACCACTTCATCCACCCCTCCCCCCGCCCCAAGCACTCTCTTGAGGAAATGGAAAATCCAAAAACATTAGGGTAAAATATCGGTTTTGTGATGACTTCTCTATTTTTCCATGTTCAACACCCATGCAACCCGTATGTAACGTTCTGTGCAAACAAGTTCCATGCATGTCTCGACACAACAGCTTTATTCCCATCTGCAATTTTCCCAATCCCCAAGCCACTCTCTACCTTCAAACGATTTCATCTTTTAATATATACACATGTATTTCTCTCATTAACTTCTGAACGACCAGTTCACACAAAAAAGAAAAAAACAAGCAAAAGAGAAAATTCGATGTTGAATAACTGCACAAATGCATGTAAAGGACTAAAAAGCTTTCCTTGTGGTAATCGAAAATTCATATCAACCTAAAGCATAAGAATCAAATTTTCATCAAGTTTCTCAGCACCCAAACAGAGGTAAACACAAAGGGGTGAAATCCTCAGCACCCAATTGGTAAAATACAGAACACATAATACGGAAACTGCAAAACGAAGACAGAGTTAGAATCATCAATACTCAAAACAAAACTTCGAATCATGCATTTTCAGAATTCTGTACCTTAACGCGATCTGATTTCGTTGCAAGCCCTAACTTCTGATTCGACTCAGAGAAAAAAAAGTGAGAGCGTGAAAGCGACACTCGATCCTTGAAAATGATGCTAGATCTATAGTTTGGGCGAGAGGGAAAGACAGACAAACAGACCGCTGAATAGTAAAGCGCCCAGCTGGAAACACGCTTTATCATTTTTCGTATTTTTATTCTGCCTGTCGTCTGTGCCTGAAGAACGTTGAGCTCCGTTGAGCTCGATCGTGTTGGCTGCAAGCGCCATGTTATCTTTTTTTAAAGACCTTAAAATCCATTATTGATATTGACACACATTTAAATTTTTAACGACGTAGCATCGTGTTATTGGATGAAAGAAACAAAAATCAAATCAAATACATGCATGTGGCTAATAGATTTAGGCCCGTTTGGTTACAGATGAACTCTTCACCTCACCTCATCTCATCTCATCTCATCTAATTTAATTTTAATTAATAATCTTATTATTATTTATAAATTATCTCAACTTATCTCATCTCACTATTTAAACAGATTCTTAGATTTTATGAAGCTTTTGTCAAAATTTTAGAATTTAGAAAAAACCACTTTGTGTATCATCTCGTAGTATTTACTAAACATTTAGAAAAAAAAATATTTATCATCTTTTTTTATCTTCATTTTCTTAATATTTTCTGATTTGGTTTTATACTCATAAATAAGACGTAATAAATAATCTTCAATCATTTAGTATCACTCTATAGGATGATAAAAAGATGATGTGAAAATTTTATTTGAATAATCATAAATTTTGTGACACTTATTTATGTCTCTATCTCTTCCTCCTTTTAAATCCTAAAGTTCGGACATGAACTTTCTGCTATCCGAATCTATGGATGATAAAATATTAATAAAAGAATTTATAGTGTGTGACGAAGACAATCCTGTTTGTATTACAGAATGACCTAATTTCATTTCAACGTCAAAACATTACAAATACAATTATTTTTGAAATTTTTAATTTTAATTTTTTTATCTAATTATTATAATTTTTCTTAACTTTTAAACAAAACACAAAAAAAAAATCAATTTTTTTAAATACCAAAACAAAAATAATATTAAAAAAGTATATTTTAACAATATTTAAACTTTATAATATTTTTATTTAACTTTTTTTCTCTCATTTTTCAAAATTCAATAAAACATTTTAACTCAAATCATTTATTACTATTTACGAGCTATTCCATTACTATTCACAAATTTCTAATCTCAACATATAAAATGACCAAAATAACACATATTTTATATTAAATAGATACTATCTACTGAATTGAGTTGAGTTGAGTTTAAATAATAAAATATTATTAAAATATTATTTTTTAATATTATTATTGTTTTGAGATTTGAAAAAGTTGAATTGTTTATTATATTTTGTGTTAAAATTTGAAAAAATTGTAATTATAAGTAAGATGAGATGAGTTTGGTTTGGTAACCAAACGCACCCTTGAAATAAACGGGTCTTATTCGATAAAAATAAAGGACCAATGGATCCATTGAATTAATTTTAGTCAAGCTAAGTAAAGAAATGCTAAAAGAGAGCGCCTTTTTTTTTCTCTCTCTTTTTTTAAATCCAAATGGTGGATTAAGAGTATTAGCATTGGTCTATGCATATGCAAAATTACCTCTTTTGCATAACCATTTAGCCATTCAAGCAAAACTCTCACATTGACTTATGCATATTTGAAACTAAATAATAATAAAATATTATTTTTTTTATTATTAATTTTTTTCTAAAATCAAAATTTTTATATATATTTTGTAATTAACATCCACTATATACATTTGACATTAATAATACAAATACAATAATAAAAAATATAATTTTTTTACATATTATATTAAAAATATAATAAAATGAAAAAATATATATAATATATTATAATAATAAAATGAATGTGTATGTGAAGATTTGTTATGTTATTGAGGGAGGGAGAAGAGGAAAAGATTGAGAGAGAAAGAGTGGAAAGAGAGAGAAATAACAATTAAAATATATTTGATGGAGTGAATGGATAACAACGGTTCACTGTTAGCTAAATTTATGCATATGCATAAGTTAATGTAGGTGTTTTTTGAGTCATATTATGCAAATATGATTTTGCATATAGATATGCATATAGATATGCATACATCAATAGAGTTGGAGTGGAATATATCTTGAAGATGAAGATCTGAGATTGGGGTTGTCCCATATTGGTTGTGGAAGGAGTCGGTGGTCAGTTTATAAATATGAGAGAAAGAGTTTGGGTACTAAAGTACTCTAAGGTATTTTCAAACATTCTCACTACTATTTTTTACTTTATTATTACTTTTCACTTACTTTTTCTACTATTCATTACTTTTCACCTACTTTTTACTACTATTTAATATTCTATTATTACTATTTTACTATTATTCACAAACATTCACAAACACTTTTACTACTCAAACCCAGCCTTAGTCTCTTGAACTAGCTTTTGAGGTTGAAGCTCAAGACCACCCAACAGGTACTGCTAATCCGAGCTAAAAGGATTATCAGAAAACTCCACCCACTTTTAAAGTGTATCTCTTTTATCAAATAATGAAAATCCACTCGAGAGCAAAATCCTACTTCAATACCGGAAAATAGGTACCTTTTGTGCCTTTTTTTTTTTTAACGCATCCATGTGAAGAAAAATATCATAACAGAACTCATGAAGTACTTACGATGGTATTTAAAACATGTGGAATGAACCAAATTACAGACAGTTTCGATCTTAACAATAGCTTTGAGCTAATTAAACCGAAGGGTAAACATGCACCAAATGGCCAAAAATTACCCAGAATGATCCAAATTGTCTATGAAATTATTACAACATCTTATTTTACCCAAGTTCCAAAATATAAGAACTTGGAAATGTTCTCATTAACCGGGACCAAGTTCAAATTCAAGGCAACTCTTCTACATTCTTGCCTTGGCAACCACGACACTGCCATCACCCATGTCCACAGCACCTGGCCTAGTCCATGTTTCTTTGAATTGCTCTTCTGTCACACCTGTGTTTTAAAAAAAAAGAAAGAAACATAAAACATGCAAACATTATGAAAGGATTGTCACTTTCTACCGAACCACATTTTCATGGAATGAGATGGTGACTTACCTTTGCCCATAGCAGCAGTTGAAGAAATGCCTCCCTGGACAGTCTTGAGGTACTTGTCATAGTAATTTGCACCAGACCACTTTTGATGAGCAAGTGTGTCAACCCCATTGTTCCTCTCCTCTCTCTGGATCCTCTCCACATAAGCCAACATCCCCCTCCTTGCAAAATCCCTTGCAAAGGTGTCGATCACAAGAGCATCAGCATGGAAACCTGCCAGCGTTATGAACTGCCAACAGTAGCCCAACCTGGCTATTCTGGGAATGAACTCCTTCATTTGTTCATCGTTCATTCCCGATGCATCCCAATTGAAAGAAGGCGAAAGATTATAAGCCAACATGATCTCTGAATGCATGGATTTCACCCCCTCTGCAAACTTGGTGCATTCAACCATGTCAGGACTTGAAGTCTCCATCCAAATAATATCAGCATGTGGAGCAAAAGCCCAGCCACGGACAATAGCTGCCATAACAGATCCCTGGAACCTATAAAACCCTTCTCTAGTTCTAGGCAAGTCCCAGTCCCAGAAGAGGTTCTTGAGCCCAAGTCTCTCGGCAATCTGGCGTGCTTGCTCATTAGAGAGGCACTTATGATAACTAGAATGGTTCATCCATTCATTTAGTCTCACTCTCTTTTCATTCTCTCCAATGTTCATACTATTGATGGCATCCACAACACAGTCAGAAAATGTCTTCAACTGTGCCATGGATATCCATTGGTCTTCAATAGCTTGAAGTTCAGCTCCTGTTTTGCTAGCAGACATTGCTCCTGCCAAAATGGTAGCCAAACTCTGCCCCTTAAGGTTTGGGTTTGTCACACCCAAAATGAACTGATGGTCTCTTGTGTCAATATTGGTTTGGATCAGAGTAGCTGCCACTGCATCAGTTCTAGCAACCAAAACGGTTTCAACCCCCATGACATCAAATTGCAACCTTGCAGCCACAAGCCTATTGATGTGCTCGCTAACGGCAACAAGTACTTTCCCAGCCATGTGGCCACATTTTTTGGTCACCGAGGACTGGTCCTCAATATGGACTCCAGCTGCACCACGCTCCACAAAAAGCTTACAAAGCTTAACTGTTGCTGTAGTGCCACCAAATCCAGTATCACCATCAGCTATGATTGGTTTCAAGTAATCGACATAAGGGGTTCGAGCTCTCTCTTCACGGCTCATGCCCATTCGTGCCTCTTTTTGCTTTCTGTCATGGTATTGTTGTGCAAAAAATAAGTGTTCCACTTTGTTTGGGACAGTGTCATAAGGGTAGTCAGCTAGGTCAGGGCCAGGTTCATTTGTGCTGGTGTGGGTGGATGAGCACTGCCAACCTGACACATAAATGGAGTCCAAATGCTTTGCCATCATAGTCACTTGGACAGGGTCAAGTGCACCAAAAGTCCTGGAGGCTGTGCCATTGGCTTGGTGGGTCTTGAGAGTTCTCCATAGCTTTTTTGCCATTTCATTTGAGCCATAGCTTTGCCTTAGGTTGCCTCGTAGTGCCACAACATCTCTAGCTGAATATGGTCTTCGGGTTAGCTTGAACCTCTCGGAGTTCCACCATGCTTGCACCTCAGCAACTTCAGCTTCAAACCTCCCTTCTTCCTCCATTATCTGTTTACAAAATTAATGACTTGTTATGTCATAACGCAGAGCTAATTTACTGATTTCAGCTCAGTTCTACTTGAAACGCCACATGGACTTTGCCCTATTGGACATTGTGTGAAATGCATTAGAACTGGATGTTTCCCTACAAAATTTATTTCATTTTAATTATCTACAGAATTTGGAGGAACTAACATAAGAAAGGCCCATTGTCCCGAGTGAGGTTGTGATCTCTCTGCCTCTGCTGGATACGTTTATATAAAATTAAAAGTGTCCACAATTTCATGCTTGCAAGCAGAAAAGGGAAGTAATTTAGATTCCCGAAACTAGGAACAAGTGCTTGGGGAGATGTTATCGAAAAGATTCTAGGACATTTCCACAATTTCTGCGTATTACTGTCATTGTTCTACTGGGGTCCTAGTTCTTCCTGTTGGGACCGAGATCTGATATACAAAAGCCTCAGACTGCAAAGAAGTATAAGAAACAGATGCTCAATCTTCTACAAAAGACTTGTCCAAATTGTTGGTATGCTAAAAGGCAAAAAGAACATAAAATTTTCAGTTTTGTTCTTGTAGACGAGCGAGAGAGAGACAGAGATCCATGCAGACTAAAATAGAAGGTACAATAAGGAATCATGATATAGATGTGAGATGCGTCAATCACTATGAGTTAAAAAATAATAATATTTTTCTTTCCAAATAAATAAAAATATGATATTTTTTCTTCCCTAAAATATCATATTGATGAAAGTATCCTAATGAATTTACTAAGGTTTCATTTGGCCGATTAAAGAGTTTATATTTATCCACAAAAAAAGAAAAAAAAAAAAGAAAGAATTTATATTGGAATATGGCCATGATTTCAAATTCCTTTAATTTTCAATGTAATATAAAAAATTGTTTTAGCTACAAAGATCTCACAAAAGTAAATCTACAAACTGACATGATTTGATATGATACGTTAAATGATAAAGCTAATAAAAATAAATCTAACGTATCATATAAAGTCATATCAATTTGTGAACTTATTTTTATTAGATCTTTTTATAGCTATAACACTTCTCGTAATATAATAGATTATAGAATTTTGAAGGGTTAAAATCTGGTCCGGAGTTGGTGCAAAATCTAAATCAAATTTTTATGTAGGATTCAAACAAGAGATTTGGATTTTAAAGACCCAAACCCAAATCTTTCTCTTCATCAAATCCAACCAAATTACAAACGCACCATATATAAAAATTCCCAGATTGTTTCTAAGGAGTAAGTAACTATGTGGAGAGATTGAAAATATTATACTCAAAATCTTCTAAAAGCAAAAGTCTGTTGTTGCTATAAAGTAGGCATTTTCCGAGAAGGGGTAGCTAGATCTTAACCTCCTACATTCAGGCATATCACGATGTGAGCAGAGGCATTGCTATATGTTGTTATGCAGAAATAGCCAGCGAGCAGTACTTTGAAATTGATTCAACATGAATTATATCCCACATCCAATATAATAGAGCTAAGAGCACCACCTATACCTGGGTGCGGCTCACCATGATTTGTGCAGGCCGGCAACCAGAATCAAAGCAATTCTAATAATGCAACATATCAAATGAAAAACATGCATGCAAGACTCATTGCATGAACATCTCATTACGAATTCAGCTTGAAACACTTTTAAGCATAAACATATATAGCTTTAAGTGATTGGACTCCCCATTGAGAGAAAACGAAATTTAATAAAGAAAAGAATTAAGAAGAGAAATAATTAAAGGCTACTGGTATATATGCATGCTTACCATTGAAGGTACTGAGTAAGTTGCAGCCATTGCAGAACTTGTGCGCTTTTTTTTGTCTTTCCTTTTTGGGTGAGAAATATTTCTTTAGCAACTAGCTGAAGATGTTGGTGCAAAAGCTATCCCAAGGCCCTCAATTTATATCACATGCAAGAGGGGCATCATCACCTGATCCCTTCTGAATATAGTAAAAATCGATGCCCCTTGACCAGGTCGTAAAAAACCAAACCCATGGTGTATATTTTCTCTATCTGATTTATCATTTATGTCTATCCGAATATTTCTCGAAATGAATGTTTTTCACTGCTATCCTAAAGGAAGTATGTGAAACTTGTCTGAATGGGAGCGCCATTTGCAGGCACGTATGATTGTGGCACCTCTCCACCTATACCATGCCACCATGCAGCTTCTCCTGTCATTTTGTGTGATGTCATTACTCTTTTTCTTGATAGATAACTGATTCTCGTTTTTCTGATTGTTTCTTTCGTATTAAAAATCATTTTCTTTTGGCTTTTCTATTTTTTATTTTCTGATATAAAATTTAGAAAGAAACTAACCCAGTACTATTTGATGGGTTATTTTTTTCATATATTATATATATAAATATATATATACACTGATGTGGCATATTTTAACTAATTATAATTTGTCTATTTCAATTTATTGACGTATGATGTTATTTAATGTCATATGAATAAGTAGATATTAATGGATAGTTGAGCCGGCCCTAAATATTTCTAGAGAGAGAAGCTCTACCTTCTCTTTAGAAACTCAAATTGAAAACCACCTCAGAGGGGGGTTGGAGTTTCGGCTCCTCCCTCCCTCCTTCCTCTCAGATACAGTTTTTTTCAAGTGTTTAATTTTCTAGTTGGTGTTTTGGTTTTGTTTTTTTCGGCTAAAGTATGGAGAAGCGGGGTTTGATGTTTTCCAGTGGTTAGTAGTGGGCTCATTAGAAGGAAAATTGCTTTGTCACCAATTTTATGGGGTTTCGATGTGGCAACAGGATCCACACACCCCACCGCGGGGTCCTAAGCCGCCAATCTTTCAGACTAACAAAGGTTTCGCCAAAAGGAGTGGCGCATAATCCACACGCCTGGGTCAAAGTACTTGTGTGGCCACCACGCGCCACCACACAAAGGGTTCTGCTGTCGCCATGCGCGGCCTTTCTGGGATTAGCAATCTTGGTAGCTTTAGGATCGACGGTCCGACACACTCCTAGCATCGCGTGTGTCCTTCATGCACCCTTACAGCCTCCTTGCTCAGTGTTTTTTTAGTTTTTAGTGTATTTAAAGTTTCTATTTTGTTGTATTTATGTTTTTTCAAATTTTCCTACACTTTTCTATTTTGTTGCTTGTGTTAGGTAAAAAAAAAAAAAAATAGGCTATTGAACTTATTGTCCATAGCCCCCTCCTCCTTTGGAGGATGGGGGATGGTTTTTTGCGCTCCTCCTTTGGAGGATGGAGGTTGGTTATCTTATTTTTACAAAGTGTTATATTCTTAGACAAACTGAGATTGAAATCTCTATTCTTACAGAGCCTCATATCTCAGAAGGTTTTGTCATTAGAACTCTTATAAAAGTTAAGACAATATCCGTCACAAAGAAATTTGTGTACGTGAAAGTCCCAAACAAATGAGTAGTTTGGCTTATAATTTAGGTTTTCTCTTTATTTATCAGTCGCAGTTGTAACTTCGGTTTCATTGAATGAAATGAAGTCTACTTTAAAAAAAAAAAAAAAGATATTAATGGATAGTTATTTTCTTGAAAAAAAAGAAGTAGATATGAATAGAAATAATCACAAAATCTGAAATAAATATGGGCATAGCTCTTACATAATCGAGTTCTAACCATCAGGCAACCTGCATCGATCATGTAGGATCCAGATCCATAAAAAACCTGTCTATTTCCAGTACTACTGTTACAATGAAGAAAAGTTTGAGTTATTTCTATAAATATATATATATATATATATATATATATATATATATAGTAATGTATGTACGTATATACTTGAGCAAAAGTGGGTTGGAGAGAGCATATATTGTTCTTAATATTGTATTCCCTCTTTCCATAATATTGTTCTTAAACATTAGCAGTTCTTCCAAACCATCTTATACAACTGTCACTTCATGATGCTTTGAAAATTATATATATAAATATATATATATATATATATATATATAGCTAGCTAGTTTTAAACAAAATTAGTAATTTAATTATATATATATGTTTTTCATTGCATAAATTTAACTTATATATGATATAATATTGTATAATAATTTGGATTATACAGTTTTCTGAGAGAAAAGCTCTATATATACTTAAAAATTATGGAGTGTATATATATAAATCGATATACATCAGACAGAATATATATATATATATATATATGTTGATTATATATACATAGAGGCAAATCTTCATTGTTACAATATTATTCCTTGTCCATTTGCATCTAAAAAGATGAAAACTCTTTTCATGGACTGAACAAATATAGGAATATCTATATATTGGGCCAAAAATTACGTACAGATGAAGACTTTCCTTTTTACGCTTTTGTACGTCCTCAATCAGTTAATTAGAGATCGAGGATTTGGGTCTTACCAATTAATTAGGCCTACCTACGTACATTAATTCAACCCAAAACCAATATCTAATTATAAAAAATTTCTTAATCCTTAGAAAATCATGCTCAAGACTACCAACCCTACCTCACGTTAAAGATTAGGCAAAATTTTCATTTTCTCCTCTCTTTTTTTCCCCCTTATTTCTTTTTACCCGTTCTTTTTATCATTTTTTTTTACCTTGTTTTGAAGCTTCGACCCTTGTAAATTTTATTAGCTGCGGGCGTGAACATATTGTTTTTGGCTCAGAGAAAAAGAAACAAAAAAAAAAATACACCCTTTTTTGTGGGTGTTAGTTGTAGCGGTGACGATACAAACGGCTGAGAAGTTGGAAATTGGGACTCCCAAGAAGGATAAGCCTATCTGAAAACAACTTGGCAATTCTATCCTCAAAGTATTATTCTTTCGGCCTTGGGTCCAATCTTGTGCTCATCATGATGACAACAGAAATCACATAAATTCATGAAAGGAGTCGACGTGCATGACATGACAGGCGCAGTCAAGACCATGATCCACCGATAACTCGATAAGGTTGCACCAAGTTTTATGCTACTCCATATAATAATGTATTTTCATGTAATCTATATCTATATATAATATAAGACTTTTCGTGCGCCCGACATGTATCGATTGATACATGTTTTGCGGCAAAATTAACATTTTTAAGACGAAATATATGATCTAAACAAGCATTTATGTCGTAGTAATCATTAACATAGGTAAGAAGCGAATGAAACATGCAAACAAAGCATAACAAGTTGAAGCTCTACTCGTAAATTGTTTGATATTATTTGCCTATTTAAACTAATTTTAAAGATTAAATCATGACAAAGGAAATAAATAATAATAGATCTTAACCGCACATATAGTGTCAATTTGTC
The DNA here is from genome assembly GCA_029856935.1 of Cyclocarya paliurus. Classification (NCBI taxonomy): domain Eukaryota; kingdom Viridiplantae; phylum Streptophyta; class Magnoliopsida; order Fagales; family Juglandaceae; genus Cyclocarya; species Cyclocarya paliurus. Next base: position 24,289,898 of record CM056946.1, on the reverse strand, counting down.
ATCGTGCTAACATTGATAACAAGAGAATTATCAAATACATCAAACACGTACAATAATGGTGTGGACAAATTAAAAGTCATACAAAGAGGCATTCAGTACGCAGGATTCGTGTTTTTGATGAAGTAGGTATAAAAATAAATAAAAGGATTGGGATGATACGTCATGGACATGGGAGCTGCTCGCAATTATTCTCATGCACCGTCCCAACATGCAGCTACCATGTGATGAGATGCTCTTTGGACTCTAGCTCATCATGATTTAATTCCACAAAAAGAACGACGCTAGATATATAGTGTTCAAAGAGTGAGGTTTTTCACGCGCGCAGAGAGAGAGAGAGTGTGTGTGATCAATGTTTCAATGGGGGTAGAAAGAAAGTAAAACACTATGTCCACAGAAGATATCCACCGAAATTCTTTATCGAATTTTTTTATTTTTTTATTTTTTTACTTAATAATTAAATAAGTGTTTTTAAATAAATATGTATTTTTTTAAAAAAAAATATTTAAATAGTTTAAAAAAAATAGTGGAAGAAAAAATAAAAAATATAAAAATATGATTTGAAGTGTTGGTAGAGGATTTCTCCTCTGTGAACGTAGCAACGTCCTAGAAAGCAATAGCGGTCCAGAATCGTTGGCGGTGATACCGGTAGTGGTAGCGATGGGTGTTAGCATTTCGAGGAACAAGAACGTCCCTTTCACATGATCTTCCTCACATTGTTTTGGAGATTGGTATCCCCAGTTATAAAGGAATAATACTAATATTATGGCCAAAAAAAAAAAAAAAAATCTAGGAATAATATTGAAAATCTACTTGTATTATGTATATATCGAACATCCATCATGCATATAACTTCCTCTTTATACGGGGACGATGCCATTTACTCTATCCTCCACGTCCAAGCTTTCTAACTCATACGATTTCTATTTTTTTTTAATTTAATTAGATGGTATAATTAATACATGCTAAGAACGTAATAGCCTGATAATATATGATCTAATTTTCTAAATAGAAAATTTAGGTTCGAAATTCTCCACCCCATCATATCAAATATTTTTGTCTAATACACAAAAAGATAAATATGATATCAAATATTAAATGCTTCATGTGCGATATATCATCATGTATTGCCCCTAAGTTTAACCCAAACAACAAATTATTAATACGGGTAGGCTCGCATAAATATTTGTCCATAGTTCTACTGGTTGCATGCAGTCATTTAAAATAATATTTTCAATCATAAATTGTGTAAACATCGCGCACCCACTTTTAAAAAAATGATTAAATATAAGATTATGTGAAAAAATTAATTTTTAATGATTGATTTCATTTTAAAAAAAATTAGTATGCGGCGCTTACACAACTCATGATTGTAACTATTATTATTTGAGACTAAACTAACTATTATATAGAATAAACACATGATTTAATACAATTAAATTATTAATAAAAAAGTTTAGTAATACGAAGTGAAAATTAAAGAAAAAAAAACCTGAATTCCCAAGGAAATTAAAAGACCACCATAGTGGAATAGATGGAGGCTGTCTCCACTCCAGATTCGAAAGAACAGATATATAAGTCATGGATATTGGATGCAGTTTGGGCAACAATGTTGGGGTTCGTGCACAGTTTATGGGGTAGAACAAAGTCCACGTAGTAGCCTATAATGTCTTTGATAATGGTTCGACTCTCCAGAAAAGCAAAAACACTAACCCAAAAAATAGTGCATTTGATTTTGCTATTTCACAAAGGGTTCTCAAATTTTTTTTTAAGGTAGAACAAATTACATTAATTCATAACGGAACATGATAATTTTGACCTGAGACATATAGAATATAAGTCAATTACTGCTTTTAAAGCTCTCAATACACAAATTTGTTTATAATTGACATGGTTTAGTCTATTGTTGTAACTTTTTACAAACAAACCATCTGAGAGACAACACTCTGTCCTTAAACAAATTTAACAAACTCCACATTTTGTTATAATATAGAATTAAACACCCCACACCTTGTCTAAGACAGAGTAGAAGACACACTCTATGAACAAAAATCTAAGAGTTTGGATTCTCAATTCTAGATGATCCATTGATCATGTGCGTTGATTATCTCTTTCAAAGAACTATATTTTTCGATTGTAAGTGTGTCCATATCCTATATTCTAGCCTACAGCAATTAGAGGGGTTTGATGATTCATGTATATGTTATAGTCAGGGCATAGGCAATCCCGACATATTATTGCTAGAGTGCTGCTAGGATGCCACCTAGCAGTGATCATTGGGTGTGCCCCTAAGCAAAATTCACTTTTTTTTATTTTATTTTTTATTTATTCTTGTTCATATTTTTTTAACATTTTTAAAAAATAAAAAAAATACCAATACATTAATAGTCATTTCCTTAATCAGTAAGTAAAAAAAAATAAAAGAAAATTAAATACATGAACGATCAATAAGAGTAAAATGAAATAAAATAATGCAAACAATTATGCAAGTTACAACTAAAGTCCTTTCTAGATATACATTGTGTACACTGTGTGGCAAAATCTTCAACATTAAAATCTTATGATGATGCAATATTGTCTTCCCTTGATGTTGCATTCCCGAGATCATGGGGAATCAATGCTTGTGTTGAATGTGTTGAATTCAATATTTATGGCTCTATCTCTCCCCTAAAAATTGGTCGGGAATCAAAGCACAAGCCAAATTTGGTCTTTTAGAGATTGAAAAGTTGATTTTGAGAGAGGTTTGGTGAAGATGTTAGCCAGTTGGTTGGATGAGTTAACAAACCAAGTTTCTAAGCTCCTAAGTTTCACACTTTCTCAAATATAATGGTAATCTAACTCAGTGTGTAACATGTTACACTAGTGGGTTTGTGACAGTGATGTTGAGATCACATAGCAAAAAAGAAAGTCATGTAATTTCGCTACAGTATCTACCATGAAACGATATTAATAGATGACCAAAGGATGTGAACTTTCACTAAATTCTAATCCGAATAAGTATATTATTGTCTGTTGCCATATTACACAACCACTTGGACCAATGGTCTCCTTGCTCCTCATCCAATTGGTTTGCACATGTTCAAATACCAAATAGTTTGTCTTTTATATTTTATTTGCAAGCACATGTGCGCCATGCGCCTTGACCGGTTGGGCAGAACGCTTAGAAACCCCTTCTTGTCATAAAGGTGATTCGAACCCTTGCCATTTGGGTTAACCAAGGGCATAATTTCCACTAAGCCAATGAATGACTTATATTATGTATATGCACTTAATTTATTAAAACCATAAACATAAGGTTATAAATTTTCCTTAATCTCTCTCTTTCAAAACTAATCCATAACTTCCAAAATAAATTCCAAAATATTATTAATAATAAATATAACCTATAATTATTTTGAAAATATTTCCAATAGATGTTAATCAAATGATTGGATGAGTTAACAAACTGAGTTTCTAAGCTCACGCGTTCCACTCTTTCTCAAACATAATGGTAATCTAACTTAGTGTGCTTTGTTTAAGCATGAAACACTAGGTCTATGGTTATGTACAAGGCATTGAGGTTATCATAATGTAACATTCATGTGCTTGTGAGAAGGATGTTGAGGTCATGTAGTAAAAAGGAAAGCTATGTAATTTCGGCTGCAATAGCTGTTATGAAGCGATATTCAGGTTCAATACTGGATCGAGCTACAATAGGTTTTTTCTTGATACAACAAGAGATGCAATTATTGCCAACAACGAAAAGTAAAGAAACCACTTGTTGAGTGGCGACTAGAAAGGTAACCGACTTAATTAACATTTGAAAATGTATACAGACTAGTTGTGTTTGCTGCCTACACCAAGGTTTGCCTGCTATGAACATAGCAAAGGATGTGCTTAACCAGTTGAATGCATTATTTTTTGAGATTACATAAACTAGCACACATAGTTCACATTATTAGAAAGATCAGGAATGTGAGATAGTGCAAACATCCCACAAGGTTGTGATACTGTGTTGGATATGAAAAACATGCATCGTTAGTTGCAAGTTGTCTCCCTTTTTTAGAATAGAGGTTGAGAATGAAATAGGCTTACAAACACTCATGGCAACATGATTTAGTAGGTCCAAAGCATACTTAGTTCTAGTAAGTTGTTTGATTGCACGTCTGAGTTGACACACATGAGTAGGCTAAGTTTGATTGATGTAGCCAGGAGGTTGTTGCCTATAAACAAAGTGGATAGAAAACCATTAAGAAAAGCATTTTTAACATCATGTTGGAGCAATTCCCATCCTTTTACAATAGCAATTCTAAGAACTAACCAATTGTTTTCTGGTTTCTTTACTAGGGAGTAGGTCTCAGAATAATCAGTATCAGATATTTGAGTAAAGCCCTTAGCTACCACTCTGGCCTTGAGGCTTTCAACAAAGCTATCGGGTTGCAATTTGGGCGTATAAATCCACTTGCATCCCACCACATTCATAGTGGGTGAGTCATTTGAAACTAATGTTCAGATATTGTTGGCAATAAAAGTAGTGATTTTTTCATTCATCACAGCAAACCAACCAAGACGATTTAAGATCGCCTTGGTGGATTTTATCCTAGCAAGAATATCAAAGAGAACGTGGAGATTTGCATGCCTAGAGTTTGGATTTCGAATACATGTTTGAGCTCTTATAAGCATTGGAAGAGCATGTAGTAGAGTGCTTGGACCAAAGGACAACTCTAGTTGAGTTGGAATTGAAACATGGCCATGCTCATTACTTGATTAAGGAGCAGTGCTTGGAGAGGAGACTTGGTCAGTCACTATAGTAGGCACAAGGTAATTGTCTCACGCAGTTGTTGAGGGGTAAAAGTCAAGATAGGAGTGCTATGTAGATGTATTGTTGGAGCAGAATCAGGGGTCCAATAAAAAAAGGTGGTAAGCTCCCACTCTAGAGAAATGTTTTTGAGAATGTTATTTCGATGCGAATAATCAATCATTTGATAGTTTGGATTCTCAGTCGTTGATGCCAACATCCCTTGTTAACTTTTTGAAATTGAGAAGAGAAAAATGCTTGTGAACTACCACCATATTGAGATCTAGAAAGGAAATGGTCAAGAGTGTAAATGTCTTTCTCCTACCTGTTGCTACCACCTAGTTCAATTTCCTATCTTTTATCACAAATTCATGACCATCAAACTCAAAAATAAGTTGAAAATCAATGGTTAAATGGCAAACAAAAAATCAAAATACCTAAACTTATGAAGCTCACGGCTTCCTAATACAAACATACTAAGATAAAGCATGTGATCATGTTATTATATGTGCTAGCACAAGAGTAAAGTTGTGATCATATGCAAAGCATTAGAGGAAAATTTCATTCAAATCCTCATCTTCTATTTTACATCGAAATTTTCAACCTGAATATGATTTGTCTTTATCGTTCAATTTTGTTCTTAACTCTTTTGTATCTCAAGAGAATTGACTAAACATTAGCTAGAAAAATGGACTTCTAGTCTAACATGTAATACGTTAGTAAAGTAAAATTAATTATCCGAAAGAGTTGGATAAACAATACAAACCCCAAATTCCAACGCACCTAAGCTTTATTCAAAAAGAAATTCTCTTGTCACAACACCATGCAAATAAGAATCTTACATGTACGTGAATTCGACAAGGCATATATATATATATAAATATATATTTCTAATCAAGCATACTTTATATATTGAAATACATAAACAACATTCTTTGGGTAGATCCTTCCGCTGTCAGTATACAAAATACATCTAGGTAATGTATATAGGGGTATATATCTAATAACTTGATTGGTTGATGTCCATTGTGTAAAAGAGTGTGCAGATCGATTTTGTACTTGATGAATTTTTTTAACGCTCCAATCATTGCACTTATGTAGATTTTGACGAGTATCATCAATAATTAAGATTATTTGCCATATTGATTAGGAGTCCACATATGCTATTGCTGAGATAACTTATTGTGGATCTCCTTCTAGAATGAGGGAATTTAGATAAACAAAAGATGCTAGTTGTGATGCCAATAGTTCAACAAATGCTTTAACAATGATTGGTGTTGTGGAAAGGATTTTTGAGGTCCATATGTTGGTTATCAAGCCTTCCCAATTACAGCAAACCGTTGAGGATATGGAATATGAGTCTCAAACGCCGCATCAAAAGAAATTCCCCATCGATTTATGGGCGGTGGAGATCAGACTGTAATGAGTGGAACTAGTAGCTTTTGTCCCCAAGCTTGTTTATAGGCTTAATAAGAGTTTTCCAATTGGGCACTAATAATCTGCACAAATGGTTTAATATGATCATGGAGTATTTCATTTCTTCTCTTCCAAGAAAGATTAAGTGGTAATACTACAAAAATCTAGAACTTCTGTATCTCTAGACCTTTTAATCTTAAGATTGATATAAGATCAATTATCATTAACATCAAATCTGAGATGAAGTTAATCGACAGTGAATCCAAATTCAAAGGCCAACTACTTTGACTCCATAAGATCCTTGAGAAAGTACACTTGATGAAGAGGTGAAACAATGATTTTTCTTCACAATTACATAAAGGACAAAGCACTTCTTCGTCTTGGAGATTTGGGAGAATACTGCTTAGCCTCACTCTGGTCAGAAGGATATTACAAATGATTTTCCATATTAGTAATTTGTGACGATTGTGAATTTTTAACTTCCACATTTTTTTTTAGTACTTGGCTGGGAAAGTTTTGCAATGGGGTTGAAAAACTTCTTACTTCTAAATGATATGATTTCGTAGACAATTTTTCAAAGTAATTTGGAATCTAAATCAAAAGATCTTGCCTATGGTTGTTCTGAGAGAGAGGGATTTTCTGAAATGCTATCCGGGTCAAAAAGAGATTTCAGTTTTTGAATATCCCATACTCGCGGAAATTGCATGATTAAATTTGCAACTTTTTGACAAGGAAATAATGCCTCATTTATTTGCTAGATTGCCCTTGGTCTAAAAATATTTAGAGTAGGAATCCAAGACTCAAACCAAGTATTGATAGATAATCCATTAAAGATGTAATAGCATGTACCTTTTGAAAGTAGATCTTCAGAATCCTTTTCCATAGTCGGGAATCCTATAGTTTTGGTTTGATTGTCCACTAGCTTGAAGAGTTGAGATATTTTGAGGAGAGTAATAAGTGTCAGATGCTACTGCTTGTTTGACTCAGTTCCCAACCAGTCTTTACTAATAATGTTTTATTTATACTTTTCATCATTTTTAAACTAATTTCACCTGAACTTTTTGGTTGGCGAATTTCCAAGATTTCAAAGTCAAATTTTGCTTTTAGTTTATGAAAAAGCCTCACCATTAATTTTTTGAATTAGTGTCTAGAGACTTGCAAACTGATTTCGGTAAGAGAAAAGATGACATTTAATAAGAGTGTATGGTGCTTGCCATGTATTAATATCCCACAACCCACTTATGAGAGTATTTTTTATTTCCAGCCCTTTAGTTTCTTTTGAATCTTTTTCTACAATTCTTGAAATGATTCTTTTTTCCTTCTAACAAAGGATGTTGGGATTTCTATATACTTCATTCTGAAGGATGATGATTTTTGTAGAATAATCCGTGATATTTCAACTTTTGCAACCAAATTGGTGTTTCGGGTAATGAAGATAGAGGACTGGTTTTGGTTGATCTTTTGACCAGACCGATCTTGGTATTTTCTTAAACATTCTCATATTTTTTTAGCATTCCTTTCATTAGCTTTCCCAAAAATGATTAGATCATATGCAAGTAACAAATGTGAGATTAGGAAACCGTTTCTATTTAGACGAATCCTTTCAAAGGTATCTGTCAATTCTGCTATGGCTATTAACCTGGATAGAGCTTCCTTACATAATATGAAGAGAAAAGGTAACATGGGATCTCTTTGTCTGAGTCCCCTCTATGCATTGAAGAAGCCTCGAGATGTTCAATTTATAAATATTGAGGATGAAGCAGTGGTCACACATTCCTTTACCATGTTGATCCAAATCTTATTGTAACCTAAAGTATTTATCACTGAAAATAGAAAATCCCACTCAATATAGTCGAAAGCTTTTTCCACATCGATTTTGATTTCCATGAGTCCTTTTCTTCCCTTTTTTTTAGGTGGTGGAATATTTCTTGGGCAATTATTGTGTGTTCTCTGATAATGCGACCCAACATAAAAGCTATTTGAAATGGGGGAGATGATATTGTGAGAAGTGAATTTCAAATGGGTTGATAGGATTTTTTTATGGACACCAAGGTGAACCAAATCTTAAAGATAATTTTCAAGTTTCAGATGGGACAATCACAAGATCAAGAGCTAAGAAGTGTAAGGAAGCAATGCAAGGATTGATGCAATCAACTTAGGACGAGTCTTGCAAGAGCCGAATATTCAAGATAGGCTTGAGAGAAGAAGATCTAGTGATTATCCACATGATACAAGGTATGGAAGAGTGCAATATAAATTAGATCCTATTATTATATTTATGTAATTGAAGGTCTTGGACTTGTTTATTTCATTAAAGGGGCTTATTTTCTTAGTTATAGGAATTAGTCTATAATAATTGGGCTTGAGGATGCTTGGCACACATATGTTTTATTTCTTATAAACTAGGGTTTTGGGAAGATCTTGTATTGTGCCCAATGACTTATTTGGAATGTTACTTTTCAGAAACTAGGGTTTTAAGAGGTTACTGTAGATGAATTTTTGTAGCGCGACACTGTTCATTCAGAGGTATTTTTTAGAGAAATGACTTTATTTTGGTTATGATTTTAATTAGGTTTTGATTTAAATACTCTTTATAGCCTCATTTTCAGAGTTAAACAATATTGAATTTTCATTGTGAGCTGAGTTTACTTTTCTTGTTCTTGATTGAACTTTTAAACTTATCAAAAGTAAATCAAAACCTTTGTAGCATTCCTCCTTGTAATCTGGATTCTTGATATAGGTTCTTCAACGAGTTTAGATTTTAATATAATCTAAGTCCTTGAAACGAGTTCTCAACGGGTCTAGATTCTCCATTCATTGACTTGATTTTGACTTTCTTGGGTGAGTTTTCAAATTAATTGTGGGTTCAAGGGATTTCATTCCCACGGGTTCATATCATTTTTTATATGATTTTGTATGCAATATTTGTAACACTTATTGGGCGGTAATATGAGAAGCACTTGGATTGGAAACTTTAGAGATCCAAACAATATTTGTGTAGTTTATCTGTTTCAAGAGTTTTCCATGGAAGAAAAAAGTTTGAACTGTGGTTATGGCTTCTTTTTTTATAATATTCCAACAATGCTTGAAAAAAAGAGTAGTCATTCCATCCGGTCCTGAGGTTTTATGGGCTGGAGTTGGTTTTAGTGCTGCTACAATCTCACATTCGTTTGAGATAGCACAAAGATGGTCGTTATCTTTATCAGTGATTTGTCTCTCAAACAGATTTTCAAAATTATCAAAGATAGATGGACTTGTGGTAGTGTATATGGATCAAAAATGATTTATAAAAGATGATTCAATAATAGATTGGTTCATAGTCCAATTACCTTGTCCCAATTTAAGGAAGTCTATAGCATTCCTAAGCCTTCGTATTGTTGTTAAGAGATGATAAATTTTTGTGTTGACATCTGTTGTTGTTAGCTAAGAGATCGTTGATTTTTGCCACCAAAGTGCTTCCTCATATCTAATTACTCCTAGAGACTATTTTGTAGGATTTTTTCTCATTTTTCTCGTTCTTGATTATGATGTGATGGGTTAAGATATTGACTACCAATGACTCTTTTCCTATGTTTTGGATATTGGTTTAAATTTTTCCAAAGTTGATTTTATATTTGAGAGCTTCTTTGGTTGCTTTAATGTTCCTATAGAAAATATAGGTTAGGGATCCACTTTAGTGTTTACTCCATACTTCTTAGATTATGATATTACTAAGTGGTTCATGTATACAAAATTCTTCCAACTTGAAAGAGTGTGGTCTTTATTGTTGAGAAACTGTGTCTAAAAGTAGCGAATGATGATCAAATGTTGAGGAAGCCAAATGATGTAGCTTGGCATCCAGAAATAATATCCTCCACTATTGGTTTGCTATCCCTCTGTCTAGTCTTTCTCTAATGAGTGCACTTTCTTGTTAATTTTCATTGTGAGCTGAGTTTACTTCTCTTGTTCTTGATTAAAATTTTGAACTTATCCAAGATAAATCACAACCTTTGTGGCGTTCCTGCTTGTAATCTGGATTATTGAGACAGGATTTTCAACAGGTCTAGATTTTAATATAATTTAGGTTCTTGAAACGAGTTCTCAACGGGTCTAGATTCTTCATCCATTGACTTGATTTTGGCTTTCTTGGGTGAGTTTTCAAATTGATTGTGGGTTCAAGAGATTCCATTCCTGTGGGTTCATATAATTTTTTATATGATTTTGTATGCAACATTTGTAACACTTATTGGGCGGTAATATGAGAAGCACTTGGATTAGAAACTTTAGGGATCCAAACAATATTTGTGTAGTTTATCTATTTCAAGAGTTTTCTATAGAAGAAAAAAGTTTGAACTATGGTTATGGCTTCTTTTTTTATGATATTCCAACAATGCTTGAAAAAAAGAGTAGTCATTCCATCCGGTTTTGAGGTTTTCTGGGCTGGAGTTGGTTTTAGTGCTACTACAATCTCACATTCGTTTAGGATAGCACAAAGATGGTCATTATCTTTATCAGTGATTTGTCTCTCAAACAGATTTTCAAGATTATTAGGGATAGATGGACTTGTGGTAGTGTATATGGATCAAAAATGATTTATGAAAGAGGATTCAACAATAGATTGGTCCATAGTCCAATTACCTTGTCCCAATTTGAGAAAGTCTATAGCATTCCTGAGCCTTCGTATCGTTGTTAAGAGATGATAGATTTTTGTGTTGACATTTGTTGTTGTTAGCTAAGAGATCGTTGATTTTTGCCACCAAAGTGCTTCCTCATAACTAATCACTCTTAGAGACTGTTTTGTAGGATTTTTTCTCATTTTTCTTGTTCTTGATTATGATGTGATGGGTTAAGATATTGACTACCAACGGCTCTTTTTCTATATTTTGGATATTGGTTTAAATTTTCCCAAAGTAGATTTTATATTTGAGAGCTTCTTTGGTTGCTTTGATCTTCCTACAAACAATATAGGTTGGAGATCCATTTTAGTGTTTACTCCATACTTCTTAGATTATGATATTACTAAGTGGTTCATGTATCCAAAATTCTTCCCACTTGAAAGAGTGTGGTCTTTGTTGTTGAGCAACTATGTCTAAAAGTAGCGAATGATGATCAGATGTTGAGGAGGCCAAATGGTGTAGCTTGGCATCCAAAAATAATATCCTCCACTATAGGTTTGCAATCCCTCTATCTAGTCTTTCTCTAATGAGTGCACTTCCTTGTATGTTATTGGACCATGTAAAAGAGAGACCTAAGAATCCAATATCAGTTAGTTCATTGTTTTTCATAAAGGTTCTTAACCCTCCTACAGATGAGGATGGTACTGGTAGACTCCCAAAATTTTTCAACTGATTTAGGAGGGCCTTGAAGTTGCCTAAGCAAATCCATGGACTTGGGAAGGCTTGACATATGGAATTCAAGTGTTTCTAGAAGTTTTTTTTTTTTTTAAATTTTTTATGCCATTAAGCAGCTGCATAAAGAAAGGTAATTAGCCAAGGTTGGTGTGGAGGATCCAAGTAAACCAAAAAAGACAGAGTTGATATTAATACTTATATGTTCAACTTCTACACCCAGATGCCATAAAAGTAGTAGACCTCCTTTGTACTTAGAGGCTAGAAAATGAACAAAATGGTGGAAAATCTAAACTATTCACAATAGATAGGATGCGTTCATCAGGAACCATGGTTTTCTACAAAAGGATTTAAGTCTGGACTATATTTCCTAGTATTAGTCCTTATACTATGAATTGCCTTGGATCGGGCAAAGCCCCTACAATTCCATACAAGTGTTTTCATATTCTTAGTGGAGGCTAAAGGGAGCTCGCCTCTTCAGATTTTTTGGACTGTGCAGTGGTGGCTGTGGGAGATCATACCTTGTGGTATGGGGTCGATTAGTTTTACACTCTTGTTTTCTTGACCTTGCCCAAGAAGCTTGACTGAATTTCAAGGAGCATGGCTGCTAGTGTGGATTCTTCAGTAGGATGCATGGTTGAATTGGCAGCTTGCATAGATTTATCTTCAGGCGCTATTTTCACCACAGTGGATAGTTGGGCAAAATGTTGGAGAGATTGTTTCTGGGTGGTTTGTCATCCTCCGATGACAATGAGAAACTTTGCCTCTTTGTGGATCGGTTGAGTGTTTTGGGAGTTATTGGTTAAGACACAAGCAGAAAATTTGTTGGGTTTATGGGAATCGGCTTGATGGGCTTTGGTCTGTGGATGGATTCCTCTTCACTTTTCTGTAGGCCTGGTGTGATTATGCCTTCCAGGAGCTTGTTTGGTTCCGAGTGAGTGTTGTTGAGTGGGCTTTGGATATTAGCTTGATGGACCCTTGGAGCTTGATGGGCCCTTTGAGAGAAACCTTGGAATATGTACTTGGAGAAGATGGAATTGGGCTCTTCATTGTGGGCTTGAATCTGGGCTGGCTGTGGTTGGTTGCACAGATATGCAGTCTGCAGTGTTTTCCATTGAGAGCGCCTCACTAATCTGAGGAGGGAGAGCAACTGATGCAGAGGAATAAATTGATGGGAAGTTTTGGAGTTGATTTGTGATTGATGCTTGGGGGTTGATGTAGATAAAATTAAATTCATTCTTGGCCGGATACTCAGCTGAGGTTGTTGTAGTCTTTACTTCTGTTGAGTAAATTTTCTAAACCATCATATCACTGCCACGTAATGCTTGGCATTCAAAAGGCAGTTCCCCATGAATTTAGCTGGAACAATGACTTGGGGATTTTTCTGGTAATTGTTTGGAAGCTTCCTATGGCCGTGCAGATGGTGTTTACAACAGGAAAATCGTTCCCCATGAATTCCGATATATTGTCTGCAACTATTTCTTTCCCCGTTACACTTCTGCTTGCATCATGGGTTTGTTGTGGCTTATGGAGACTTCTGCTGCTATTTGCTCTAGGAGATCCTCCCGTCTTGGTTAAAATATTCTGCATTTCCGTTTAAGTTGCTTATGGAGCATTTGGTGTTGGGTTTTGTGCACGTAGCCATGAACCAAATGGGGAGATTTACAGGTGAGGTATTAAGGAAAGTGCAAAACAATTAGGAGTGGCCTCATGAACGCCCACATGCATAGCCAAAGTTCGAGAGTCGGATACCCAAATGTCTACTTTTGGAGCTCTAGGAAGTAGTAAGCCTTGTTTTATAGGAAGTGTAATGTCTATTTCCACTTTAACTAATGTTATTAGCACCGAGTATCCAAGAATAACATTTCGAGTAATCTCGAACTGCATAACTATTTATTAGAAATTTTATATGAGCTAATCTTCAGTCCAATTGCTAGTTCACACCACCCCCGATGTCAGCCTCCCATTGATTATAAAAATGACTGCTGACGCACGGAATAACATTCTTTTCACCTTGTTGATCTCTGTTTAGTGTTTATGTCCAAATACAAGCCTCACACCAAGTGCAATGTCACCATTACTCACGTTTACTACAAAATCTAGCACCACATTCACCCTACAATGGGTCACTACATGCAGCCAGGGTTCTCTCAAAAAACTCTCTCGATATTGCTGTATTGTGCCTTGTCTTCCGTTCACACAGGGAAGCAATTTTTTCTTTGCATGCATTAAATCCATGGCATGCTTTGCAACCAAATGGGTAAGCCTATGATTCGTATGTGCGAGACTTATTGTCTACCCAAATTAATGTTTAATTGGCATGCTTTGTCTCCCTTCGGTCTAACTGCGTGTTTGTGTACTTCAAGCGTTTGAGACTGTCTTATAATATTAAGAATGTCTCAAATGATATGAATTTATGTGTAAATAATAGTGAATTAGGATATTTGAGTGGATTTTGTAGATTTCATTGAAATGTATTTTGATATGTTTGCATATATGAAATAGGTTGATATATATTTAACTTATTATGAAAAGTTCAAAAAGTAGTGGATTGTATTAGTGATTGGTTTGTTGTCATAGTGATAGAATAATTATTTTATTTATATGTTTTATAAATAAAAATCGTTTCAATGAATAGTGTTGAGTTAAGATGAAAAAGTGAGGTTATTTCAGATGAAATAAGTTGTGCGTATTTGGATGAAGAGTATATCCATCCGTACGAAACTATTTCAGATGATCTGAGATAGTCTTACCATCCAAACTAATGTCTGTTTGGTAATACAATTGTTCTCAAGTATTCTAAAATATTCTAAGATATTTCATTCACAAACATCATTCACATACAAGACACTTTCAATTTCAAATTTTCAAATGTTTCATCTAATCATTACAACTTTTCCAAACTCTCAAACAAAACACAAAAAAATAGTACTAGCTTTTCAAATTTTAAAACAAAAATCATACTAAAAAATTATATTCAAACAATTTCTTAATTTTATACTATTTTTATTCAACTTTTTCTCTTTTATTTTCTAAAATCCTAAAACATCTCAACTCAAACCATTTCATTACTATTTATAGACATATTGAGATAGTCTAGGTATCCAAACAAGCCCTTAGAATTTTATGAATAGTAGTAAAATAATTTAAGTGAAAATATTTTATTAGATTTCAGAAAATAAGAGAGAATAAATTGAATAAAAATATTATAAAGTTAAAAAATTATTAGAATATACTTTTTTAATATCACTTTTGTTTTAAAGTTTGTAAAATTTATATTTATTTTTGTGTTTTATTTTGAAGTTTGTAAAATTTGTATGGATTTTTATGTTTGAATAATGATTTGGTAATAATTAGATGAAAAATTGTGATTCGAAATTGAAAATTTTTTTGTATTTGAGTGATATTTGATAATACAATTATGAAAATTATAAAAATTTTGAGAATTATCATTGTGTCCAAACATGCCCTAAAATTGCGTGAGCTCAATGTTTATAGAAGCCACGTATCTATAAGTACTAAAAGAACTATTTACGTCGTGTTTCGTATGCCTTGAGTATAGTTCTAATAACTCAAGTTTGGGCCTTTGCACCTGCACACAAACGAAGGCAAGGGTGGCTCGGTGGTGTCCGGGGAGCCTCCGATGCCAAAATTAGTTGATCTTCTTAGTAAATCTTGTGAAGTGCAAGAGTTTCTGAGAGAGTTATTCGTACTTGGGGGGTCTGTTTTTATGCGAGATTGCTGGGGGATATCCCATCCCCTTGTTAGGGAGTTTACATCATTCCTACTGCAATTTTGTCAAGATTCTTTAATGCGGCATGGAGCTTGGGATGACACCATTAATGTATCATGGGGGTGGGGGATGACTCCATTAATGCAGTGTGGCTCCCCGGGTGGCACCTTACCTGTAGATGATTAGCGTCGCATATCCCCATACCCTCTATCAAAGAATCAAGGGACCTTCGCATTTCCTGCCCACCTGTTGGTACAGGTCCTCGAGTGCTAAGTGTCGTTGGGGGTGCCAGAGGCGGCGAGTCCCATTTGTCCTTGTCAATTGCCTCTCCCACATGAGGGTTTGCCTCACGAGTTGGTGTAGTTCATAGGCTAGGTATAGAAAGTGGCACATGGGCCAGGATGAGCATCTCGTGGTTCTTTGTGGGCCTACCTCAAATGCTCGGAAGAGGAAAAATCCCCTCACATTTAACACGCCAATTCATATCAGACTTAGGGGTGAGCAGGAACCAATCGGACTGACCGTCATCAATGAAAATTAGCCACTGGAGTCAGGAACTGGCCGCCGATCCAGAATCGGCTAAAATCGTTGGAAAACCATTAAGGCGCCGGTAGGAATTTAGTAAAACTGACGTCATCCAAGTCTAAACAAGGTTCAAAACTCTGAATCGGCTGACATAATTTACATTATATATATATATATATATACATTTCTAATTTAAAACGACATCGTTTCAAGTGAAACATCATTATTTCAAAGTTAGGGTGGGATAAAGCAGCCTTAAGGCATAACCCACCCCTTTGGCTCCTGCCGAAAGGTAAGTTGTTGGACAGATAAGGAGCTGGGTCCACTCTTCACTATGATGGGGGTCAGGGTAAGTTGTCGGGTAATCGAGAGTCTGGACTCACTCTCCTCCATGAAGGGGGGGGGGGAGGTCAAGTCACCCTAGGTTGGACTCATCCTTTAATTCCTCATAGGGAGGTAAGTCAAGCAGTTCAAGACTAGACATGCTCCCGCTTGTTGAAGTCAAGTAGTTCAAGACTAGACCTGCTCCCCGCCTGTTGACATCACAGGAAAGGTAAGTGTCGAACATACTGGCACTGAACCAGCACTCCACCATGGGAGAGGTCAAGTTGCCTAAGGCTAAGCTCGCCCTTTCGTGCTCTCATTGGGAGGTAAGTTGAATAGTTTGATACTGGACCTACACCTATCTATAAAAGCCTACGAGGAAGGTAAGTGTCGGGCAAGCAAAGGCTAGACCCGCTCTCCACCGCAGGAGGGATAAAGCAGCCTTAATGAGTAACCCACCCATTTGGATCCCGCTAGGAGGTAAGTTGTCAGACTGCTAAGGAGTTGGGTATGCTCTTCAGTGTGATGGGGGTCGGGATAAGTTGTCAACAATCGAGAGGCTAGACCCATTCTCCTCTGTGTGTGTGTGGGGGGGGGGGGGGGGTCAAGCCGCCCTAGGTTGTACTTGCCGTTTAGTTTCTCAAAGAGAGGTAAGCCGGACAGTTTGAGACTGGACCCACTCTTGCCTATTGACATCACGTGAAAGGTAAGTTGTTGGTGATGGAGGTTACGATCTTGGAGAGGGAAAATGGAGATATGGCCAGGGGAGAGGGTGCTCCTAGGCAAGACAAAGTTTAGTCTTGGGAAAATCACAACTTTATTAACAACTTTTACATTGTTGACTATGGTAATAAAACTTACATATTTTACAATATTTTCAATAGTAAAACTTCCGCAAATGCTCAGCATTCCAGGGGTGTGGTAGCTCCTTTCCTCAGGATTCTCGAAGCCAATAGGAGCTTGGGCGGTTGCTGGCGGTAACTCCATAGGGGCCCTCCCATCGGGGCCCCCGCTTTCCTTCGTCTTGGGTAGTTGTTCGTATTTGTCTCAGCACCATGTCGCCTATCTTGAATGCCCTCAATCGTACTCGTTTTTGAAACATTGTTCTCACTTCTGCTTCAAGCCTTACCTCTTCCAGTAAGTCAAGCTGCTCTTCTAGTCACTCGTTGTTGGAGCCTTACTTGAATTGTTGTACCCTGTAAGTAGGAATCCCCACCTCGACCGGCAGCATCACTTCGTGTTTGTAAGTGAGAATGAAGGGAGTTTCTCCTATCAAGGTCACCACTGTTGTCTAGTACGCCCATAATACACCAGGGAGTTCCTCTGCCCAAGCGCCTTTCCTATCGCTAAGTTTCTTCTTGAGGATCCCCATCAGCGTCTGATTGGT
Source organism: Cyclocarya paliurus (assembly GCA_029856935.1). Classification (NCBI taxonomy): domain Eukaryota; kingdom Viridiplantae; phylum Streptophyta; class Magnoliopsida; order Fagales; family Juglandaceae; genus Cyclocarya; species Cyclocarya paliurus. Next base: position 24,272,412 of record CM056946.1, on the reverse strand, counting down.
TACCTCAACTTGCTTTTTGGACTGCAGATGTCCTGGAGATGAGTACCGAAATTTCATTCCCAAGTCCTGGCACTAGTCCAGATAATGGTCAGAGTCAAACTGTCTCTCATTATTTGATATGATGAAGCGGTGGATGCCAAATCTGTAGACGACTGTCTTCCACAAGAAGCGAGTGATGTTGCTTGCTGTGATTGTTGCCAACACTTTAGCCTCTACCCATTTGGTGAAGTAGTCCACTACCACTACCATAAATTTGACTCCCCCTTTGCCCGGATGTAGGGGCCTACTAGGTCAACTCTCCATTGTGCGAAAGGTCACCGCGAGGTAATTGATGTGAGCTCCTCGAGAGTGCAATGAGGCACCGGAGAGTATTCTTGACACTTCTTACATTTTTTAACCTATTCCTCTGTGTCTTGGAAGGCTCACAGCCAGTACTATCCTGCCTTCATCACTTTGTCTGCCAATGCCTTTCCTGAGTGGTTACCACAAATTCACTCGTGCGCTTTGCCTATGCAAAACTCCATCAAGTAGGGTGTAAAGTGCTACATTGAGCCTGATCTTCTTAGCTTCCCACCTATCATTGGGTAGCTCATTGGCGTCAAGATACTTGATTATGTCTATTGCCCATTCTGGGGCTCCCAGCCTGACTTGCCCGGATTCAATTCCTAACGCAGGCACCTCAACAGTCCTTAATACTCTTTGCTCTATAAGAGGAGAATCTTCTTGCCAGGATGCTGCTTGTGCTAACTTGTCTACTTTTTGGTTTTCGACCCTCAGTACCTACTGGATTTGAAAGTATTTGAAGTGGGCGCGCTCATCTTCTATCAGTGTTAAGTACTTATTTAGTTTTTCGCTTTTTGTAGCAAACTTTCCCACACCTAGTTGACAATTACTTGAGAGTCAGCCTATACCTCTATATCTTCTGTGCCCAATGACCTAGCAATCCCCAAGCCAGCGAATAAGGCCTTGTATTATGCCAACTTAATAGCGTAATGATGTTCCTCACCTGTATTTGTAATAATATGCACCCCCACACCCTCTCCAATCTAGCAGGACGAGCCATCTACGTAGACCATTTTCTTCTGGGAAGCCAGTGAACTCAACTACAAAATCCACCAAAACCTGTCCTTTGACAGCATTTCTGGGTGCGTATTCAATGTCAAACTCATTCAGCTCCACTACCTAGTTCATCAGGCGACCCAAGGCATCAAGTCTTTGCAAAATCTGCTTCAGGGGGATATCGGTTAGGACCCACACTAGGTGAGCTTGGAAATATGGGTGTAGCCATCAGGAGGTCACTACTAGGGCGAAAGTGAGTTGGTCCATGTGCAGATATCTGGCCTCTGCTCCCTCGTAGGCTAAGCTTGTGTACTACATGGGCTTTTGGACTCTTTTCTAGTCACGTACTAGGGCTGAGGAAGCTGCATGTAGGGAGACTGACAAGTACAAGATCAATGTCTCCCCACATCTGGCCTGGCTAAGAAGTAGAGGCTGGTGAGGTATTGTTTGAGAGCCTCAAATGTTTAGTCTCATTCGTCATCCCATGCTTATGCCTTTCATAATACTCTGAAGAATGGTAAGCACTTATCAATAGACTTGGACATGAATCTGTTAAGTACTGCCACTCGGGCGGTGAGTTTTTGCACCTCGTTGATGTTTTGAGGTGGGGCCATGTTGAGTATTGCATCCACTTTTTCTGGTTTAGCTTCTATTCCCCGTTCTAAAACCATGAAGTCCAAAAACTTCCCAAAACCTACACCAAAAGCACACTTTTCCAGGTTGAGTTTCATCTAGTACTACCGTAACACTGCAAAGGCTTTGTGGAGGTTGACGAGGTGCTGCTCAGGGGTTCCACTTTTGAACAGCAAATCATCAACGTCTACTTCCATGTTTCTCCCTATCTGACACTTAAACATACAGTTGACCAGCTGTTGATAGGTGACTCCCTTCGTTCTTCAACCAGAATGACATGGCTGAGTAGCAGTAAAATCCCCTATCAGTTATGAACAATGTCTTCTCCTCATCATCGGAGTTCATATGGATTTGGTTGTATCCGGAGTACGTATCCATAAAGCTCAACATGCAATGACTATTAGTGGAATCTACTATCAGGTCAATCTGAGGGAATGGGAAGCTGTCCTTTGGGCATGCTTTGTTCAAGTCCGTGAAGTTAACGCACATCCTCCACTTGCCATTGGTTTTTTTCACTAACATAACATTGGACAGCTAGTCTAAGTAATATGCTTCCCGTATGAAACCTACTTTTAATAAGCGGTCAACTTCAACAGTGATGGCGGCACTTTTTTCAATATTGAAGTTTCGATATTTCTGTCTGACCCTTTTGGCTTCCGGGTCCATGCTCAGATGGTGTTGCATAACATTCGGGTCAATCCTAGGCATGTCCTCGTGACTCTTGGTGAAGGCATCCTGGTGCTCCGTGAGAAATTGTTGCATGGCACGTTGCATTTCGGGCATCATTTCACTGCCAATCCTGGCTGTTGTTTCAGGGTGACACAGGTCTAGGGGGATTAGCTCCAATGGCTCATTCAGCTCTACCTACCTGAGGGCTGGCTCATCTCGGATCTCTCCTTCAGCAGTGGCATATTCAGGAGGGGTAGGGGGATGTGGTCACTATCCGAGCAGTCAACTACATGAACCCCGCCACCCCTTGGCTTCAATTCTTGCACATAACACTCTCATACCAGGACTTGCTCGCCTCTGACCTCACTCACTCCCAAGGGGGTCACGAACTTCATTTTTAAGTGGTAATTTGACATCACCGCCCTCAGGATGTTGAGGGTAGGCCGTCCAAGTATGGTGTTGTACGACGAGTGGGCCTTTATCACTATAACGTCGGCCATGGTTGAAGTTGCACAGGGGCCTTGCCAGCCAAGAGGGATAGGGTGATGGTGCCTACCGGCTGAACCAGATCCTTCAAGAAGCCTTTCAAGGGCAAGGGCGCAGGCCGAAAATGGGTGAGATCAATCCCCATCCGAGTGAAGGCATCCTAGAAGAGGATGTCGGCGAAGCTGCCATTATCGACTAGGATTCTTCTTATGGTGTAGTTGGTGACCAGCATGGTTACCACCAACACATCATCGTGAGGGTTAACGACCCCTCTTCACCAATTTCCCCAAAGGAGATGATGAATCCAGGTTCACATCTCTTATGCTCGGCGGGGCAGTGGTCAGCCGAGTAGACCTCTTGGTATTATGCCTGCTTGGTGTGTGCCTTCTGACTGGATGAGGTTGCGACCTCGCCAACGAACCCTCCTACATTGGTTTTGATCTCACCCAGTGGGGGGGGGGCTTAGGGGTGGTGTTCGAGGAGGCCATGTGGTGGCCTCAGTTCAGCTATTCTTCTTTGTGGGCTTTCCTCCCTCCTTGCCTAGTTGGGGGAGGGGGGGAGGGGCTTGGGGTGGTGTTCAAGGTGGCCATGTGGTGGCCTCCATTCGACTATTCTTCTTTGCTGGCTTTCCTCCCTCCTTGGTCTCTCAGGCCTCTCCACACTTCTCTTTTCTGATCTCTTACTCCTTTCCTACTCTAGTCTTCAGTCGGGCACTTAAGCACTTTCCTCTCCTCCTTCAAGGAAATGGAATCTGTTGTGTTGTGGGTATTAGATCGGTGGTAGGTACAATAACGGCAATTACAACCCCTGTAGTCAGTTTCTTGGGAGGTGGGTCAGTCTTCCTTCTGGATAGAAAGTGTTGCCCAATCTAACCGAGTCCTCAGGCCTCTTGGGGGAACATCTTCCCTCATAGTGTAGTGTAGCCCCCTCCCCGCCTTCTCGTGGACTTTGTTTTTGCCTGACATCTTTCCTTTTCTACTTGCCTGTTCCAGCTCTTTCTTCCTAGGCTCGATCAAGGTCAAAAGCGTTTCCTTGGTGTTGATGAAGTTATCAGATTGATCCATAAACTCTTGCAGCGCAAAGGGAGTTCTCCTCACCAACTCTGCCATGAACTGTGATTGGGGCCATTCTTTGACCAAGAGTGTTGCATGGGTTATTTTTTCATCTTGGTCATCTGTTGTCATGTGTTCCTCGTACATCTCCATGAAGGAAACTCGAAACTTGGGTGGTAGGGGCACAGCCGCACAACCATCACCTCTGCACTATAAGGCAAGTCGGTGATAGAGAGCAACTGGTCTATTGATGATGACGTACCCATCCTCTTCGTCATTTCTTCATACTTCCCATTAAGGTTACACAAATCGTTCTACATGTTCCTCATTTCTTCTTCAGAGTCACCTCCCCCTCTAGTGGTTCTGGATTCCACATGCTTGTTGTTGCTTGGTCCTGCATTGTTTTCCACTCTGTTGGTGCCTACTCGAGTGTCTCATTCTCTTTCTGGAGGGTCTTTACCTTTGCGGTTAGCTTTCCTATCAGTTGCTCCATCAACACGAACCTTGCTTCCATATCTACCAATGTCGCTTCTTCTCGTCCCTATGTTGTCTGAGAACGGCTTGTCACAGGCATACAAAGGACACATTAAGTCTATGAAAATCCCACAAACAGCGCCACTATTTACGTCGTGTTTCTTACGCCTTGAGCCTGGTTCCAACAACCCAGGTATGGGCCTTTGTTGCACACAAACGAAGGTAAGAGTGGCTCAATGGTGTCCATGGAGCCTCCGATGCCAAAGTCGGTTGATCTTCTTAGTAAATCGTGTGAAGTGCAAGAGTTTTCGAGAGAGTTCTTGATACCTAGGGGGTTGGTTTTTTACAAGGTTGCAGGGGGGACATCCCATCCCCCTGTTAAGGAGTTCACATCATTCATATTCAATTCATGATCTTTTAATGGGATGTGGAGCCTAGGGTGGCACCATTAATCCAACGTGGGGGCTGGGGGATGGAGCCATTAATGCAACGTCGCTCTCCGGGTGGCGCCATACCGATAGATGATCAGCACTTCGTTGCCCATACCCTCTATCAAGGAATCAAAGGCCGTCCCTTTTCCTGCCCACCTGTTAACACAAGTCCTCAAGTGTTAGGTGTCTTTGTCAATTGCCTCTCTTGCATGAGGGTTTGCCTCTCGAGTTGTTGTAGTTGGTGGGCTTGGTATATAAAGTGGCGCATGGGCCAGGATGGGCCTCTCGTGGTTCTTTGTGGGCCTATCTCACAGGCTCAATTGAGGAAAAATCCCCTCATAGGATGAAAAGAACATTAAAAAGGAAATATGAAAAAAAAGAAGATAGTTATTCTCTTTAATTTCATTTAAGTTGTATATGTTTTCTATCAAAAGAGAGCTTTGAGCTTTTAGGTTGATACACGGGAAAGAAGAAAGTTTGTGGTTTTTTACTTTATTCTAGCTTGCAATAGAGATAAGTAGTATAACCAATTAAAATAGTTTCTTTCATATCTCAAGTATTAGGAGTTTAGAGAAAACTTCAAAATATTTTCTCCTTTTGTATAAAACTCTTGTTATGTGTGTTGGTGAGATTTGAGTATATTAGGGTTTTGGATTGTAGTGGTTTTATTACTATTCTCTTTTGTATTCCATCTTTTAATTAGTGATTTCTTTTTGTGATCGTCCTTGTCAGTGAATGTATGCTTTCTTCAAGTCAAACTACTTATAATTTTTTTTAATACAAGGGGTGGAGGGTTCTAACCTGATTCTTTCATTTCAAAATCAGACCTTATACCTTCTAATCCAAATGACCTTAACATTCAAACAAGACTACGAAAAATCTTGATATTTTATGGGGCTGGTAAGACTTTATTCTCCAAGATAAATCTTTATCTATCTCTATTTTTCTTCCTTTACTCATCATGTTGATGCCCACATGAATGTGCAAGTCTTGCACCAGTTTAGATGAGTGGCCACACATACAACATCTTAATTTTAGAGACAACATATAACAAGAGAGGTGGAGTGCATGGAATGGAAACAGTGACAGCGGAATTGTCAACAACTGAAGATGCGTGTTTAGATGATGATCTAGGCAACTGAGGATGGTTTTCTTATTAACTTCCTTAATTTCGAGCATAAACGAAAGCCTAAGCTTTGGATGGCTTTGTTTCCAACACAAAAAGAATAAGACAAGCTGCATTTTATTTAACTTTTGAGCTTCTATTCCCCTTCAAATGCCAACTCTTTATACATTATATATCTTTATCAACATTGGTTGCTAAAATGTACAGAATTTGTTGCGCTTTGTGCATCATCTCAACGGTGCTTACTTTTAGAAGGGACTTATTTAGAATGTGTATTATATTGTTCAATAATAGGATTCTTCATGTTATATTATTTTTTGGAGCAAATTTCACTTCTGTATAGGGGTGTAATTAGTCCAGTTTGTTTCGGTTTTGGACAAATTTTATAATCGAACCAATATACGCCGGTTTTGAAAATTTAAAAACTGATACAGACCGATTTATCACCAAAACTGGAACTTTCAATTTTTTCTATTTTGGTCCGGTCCGGTCCAGTTTTTAGGTTTACCGTTTACGCGTGTGGCACTATATAAGTTTAATATTACAATTTTTTTAATACTAAACTTAATTATTAACAATTTAGTATTTATTATTAACAATTACTATTTTAAACTTAATTTATTAATGTTCAATTAGTATAGTATAAGTAGTGTCTAACTTACTAGTGAGATTAATAAGCTTGAACAATATGATTAAAATAGTATAATTAGTGTCTAATTATACTAGTATAAGTAGTGTCTAACTTATATCAAATGTTATATTAATTTTATGTTATAAGATTTATAGACTTCAATAGTAAGATTAGACTTTCATGTTATATTAATTAGTAATTTAACATATACAGCCGATTCTGTTTAAACTGATTTTCAACATATGAAAACCGGTACCGCACCAGTTTAGGACAAGTTTCAGTTCTTAAGAACTGGTACCTCACTGGACTAATTACAAACTGGACCAAACCAACCACCAATCTGGTTCAACTAGTTTTCCGGTATTTTTTTACACTACTACTTCTGACTTGCCCTCATTCGCACATTGTTCTTTTTGTCTTTTTCTTTCTTCACTCACATTTTTTTCTTAATCGTCCTCATTGGTACATATCAAGGAGAGCTTTGGACGTTACTTATAGCCTATATGTGAAAACAATGGGTTATGTTACTCATCATCCCACACCACACACCATACTGATTTTTATTTTTTATTTTTTATTTTTTTTTCTTACTAAACTAATTGAGTTGTTTTACTTATCATCTATATACCACATACTTCTAATGGGAAAACGAAAAAAAAAAATTGAAACAAGTGTGGTGTGTGGGATGCTTAGTAGAATTATTAAAAAACAATGGGTCCAATAATTTTACCCATTTTGGTCATAGAAAGGCTTATATAAACATTCCATTAGTTTAATACATGACCAAATGATTGTGTTGTATTAGAAATGTTTGTAAGGAGAGAAAGAAACCAATAATAATTATCCATCCAAGATTGTCATGTCATTCGTACCTTTATTATTTGAGAAATTATTTGTACAAATCTCAAACAGATAAGACCTGCATAAACTCTTTATAAAAAAAAGTTGACCCCACTTTTAAAAGGTATAAAAAAAACCAATTATTTTTTAGTGGGATCCATTTTCTATAAAGGGCTTTTGCAGAGCTTGTCTATTTTGAACTTATACATAACATTACTCTTATAATTTATAAATGAAAAGTGACCATTAAGTTCATCAATTTTTCTTAGTTTATCATATTAGGATCGGATTTTTTTTTTGGTTGTCGAATAGTTAGGTTTTAATTGTGAAAAATCAGTGGTTCTAACCTAATACAACACCTGGAGGGGGATGAATATGTATTTTTCAATTTTACTACACTATTTAAAAATATTGTCAAACAAGCAGACAATCAATGAAACAACTCATAGAAAAATAATCAACACAACAATTTGGTCACAAAGGGGAAACACATTTGAAGAACATTCTCAAAATCTAAAACCACTCCAAGGGTAAGTCACCACCTAAAATCCACTACAGAAATTTAGTTTGTTATAACCAATTTAGAAACACTCACAAGACCTTTGTAGTAGCTAGATTTGACTTGCAACATCAAGAGTGACCCACTCAATCTCCGCATGTATGTAGCTTTAGAACTCCAGTCTTTCTATAGCTTCACCACAAGAACCTCTCAATCTCTACTTCAACGACAGCTCTGGAATCTCTTCTGGCCAATGAAAATTCACGCTAACGGATTTAGTAGTATTTGACTTCAAGCACAGTAGGATGAGGATCTAATTTCAAAAGAAAATGAAATATGTGAAATGGAAATTTTCTCTTTCTCAGGAATTCTCAACTCATTGTCTGCTCTTTGTCTATGATTGAAAAACTAAAGAAATGGACGAGCTGCTATTTGTAGCAAATTGGAATGCTGAGCCAAAATTTACTCAAAATCAAATTTCTGAACATTCGCTTGAGCGAGGTGTTGAGCTAGTGTCTAGCACATGTTGAATCCAAGCATCGCTCTAGCCATGAGTCGAGTGCATGTTGAGCAAACTTTCTGTCTAGGTTACCATTCGAGCGCATGTCAAGCAAGTGTCAAGCGTGCTCTTTGTATGAACTTCCGCTCAAGCACCATATCAAGCTAGTGTCGAGTGAACTTTCTGAATAAGATTCGCTCGAATGCCATGTTGAGCCAGTGTCAAGCGAACTGTTTATATGAGCTTCGCTCGAGCAACGGATCAAGTGCAGGTCGAGTGAACTTTCTTTATGAAGCTTAGCTCGAGTCTGTTGAGCTAATTTCAATCCCTTGTCATTTTATCAGTACTAAATAGTGAACAAGTTACAACACAATTTAACATAGTTTGTTATATGAATATGCCAACACACTCATTTTATATTAACAATAAAGATGTAATCGATCCGGTCCAGGGAGGTCACGAATTGAAAACTTTGATCCACCATCTTTTCCAAACCGAACCATTAGCTACCAGTCCAGTTGGTCTTATTCGGTCCATGAATATTTTTTTCTCTTTTTATTTTTTTGACAAAATGATTAATATAAAAAAATTAATTAAATTAGTAAAATTAAAATTAAGTGATCTCTTTAATATTTTATATATAGTTAATGAATATTAAATAATTTCATTGTATATATGGTTAATGGAAATCCCTTGGAAGAAAATTACATAATTAATTTATACAACTACTAAGAAAATATATATATATATATATATATATATATATATATATATATATATATATATATATATATATATATATACATTCGATCGGTCTCGGTTTGGTTCAGTCTAAGAAAATACAACCCGAGACCGATCAATAAGACTATCAGTCTAGTCTGATTCAGTCTGGACCAATAGGCTTACACCCCTAATAATTAACAAGTTGCTTGCCAACTTAGTCATTTAATTCACTTTTCCATAAGCATCACTCTAATCATACTGCCAAAAAACTGTACAATAATAGTATTAATAACAATAATAATAAGTGATAACCTTTTAGCTAGTCTATTTATTTTTCCCCAAATATCTATTTCATCTCCAATATGACCACAAAACAGACTACTACTACTCACGACAACAAAAAAGCCTCGCCTCTCCAGTTCCCCATCCCCTCTCTCAAAACCCAGAACCAAAAATCTCTGCTTAAATGACCATCATTTTAGGCTTGCAAAATGCACCCTAATTAAACTTGCCAAAAAGGGAACAAAAGCCAAAATAATAACTTCAAAGGCCGTTAGAAGCTTTGATATCAAAATTTCAAGGCCATTCAAAACAATAGAATGGGTGATTATAGTACCATGATTCTTGGCAGCCACAACACCCGCTAGCAACAGAAGACATAGAAAAATGCACTAAAATTGAAAGAGCCTTCACCATTATCACCAAATGTGCACTCGTACGAGTTTTGATTTATAGGGAATTTGAGAGTGAATGGAAAGAAAAAAGAGAACAACCAAGTTTAAAAAAATCGGTTTTGTTGTGCTATGGGTAAGGAAAATAGGATAAAATTTATTCACCATTAGATATACCAAGTTAAGATCAATGAAGCGATGCAAAATAGTTGTATTTTTGTTGTACAATATTAAAAAATATTACTGACGAAGAGGGTGTTATCTTGAACGTTTAAAATCACCAATGCCATCTTTAACGCTCATTCTTCGATCGTTTTCACTAGTGTCATTTATTGCTCCCGGTTATCTTACCTCTTGATCTCTTCTACTTTCTCCTTCTACTTCTTTTTCTAATTTTGATCTCTAAGTGTTCAGTTCATTAATGCAGGAGAAAGTGAGAGTATTGATGGGTTTCCAAACCAAGCGGCAATTATTAAAGAAAATCCTGGACGATTACTACTCAACGGTACATATGATCTTTTTATCATTGCACTGCCCTTAAATTTTACTCGTGCCATATGTATTCTGTTTTACTTCCTCCCTTGTACAAACTATTGTCAGCTATAATATTTCAAGAATATAAATAAGAAAAAAAATAGAGACACTCTCAATATAAAAATTTTATGTGTAGTCACTTTTGCATATTATTTACACATTCCACTAATGCGATTGACTGCGTCACTTTTTTTACTATAAAATGGTTTTAACTAATCACATCAGTAAAGTGCCCAAAGAGTACAAAAGATGATTTTATGTAGCAGAACTCCTCTCATTAAGGAGTGGTCATTACAAAACATTGCTTTCTTAACAGTATCAGAGCAAAAATCATGAATTCGAATTCTGATTCTACATTCTTCTCCATTTAATTAAATTTTCACGTATTTGGCCTACTTAATGAGAGATAGTTTGGATCATACGCGAGGAGTATTAAGAGTATAATGCAAATAATTAAATATATCACTTTCTATTAACTCAAACTTTTGGGATAATTAATAATTACACACTATATCAGAATCCAGCACTGAAGTTGAATACCGTGCTATGGCTCATATTATTGCTGAGCTGACTTGACTTGCCTCACTTCTCCATGATCTTGGTGTTAATCTACCAAAAGCACCTATTTTGTTTTGTGACAATCTTAATGCTCTTCATCTAACTTGCAATCCAGTGCTCTATACTCACAATAAACATATTGATATCGATTGTCACGTTTGAGAACAGGTCGCACTCAGGCTTCTTCAAATACAACACGTTCCTTCTTCCTCGCAAGTTGCCTATATTTTCACAAAACCCTTGCTCCTTTAACCTTGGTCAAAATTCTAAGAGTATCCGTGTCCAAAACTTCCAGATTTCACAAAACGTTGCGGTGAAACTCAGTTTTCTCGTTTTCCTTAAAGAGAGACCGTACCATTTTATTTGTCACCCAAATACTTTTTAACAAATCCCACTAAATTATTTTTTTTATGAATAAGAATTGTGAAGATCTGCAACGCGTCTTTTTACTTTATTAAAACAAACCCAAACTCATACGAGGCATTTTCATCATGTTCAGGTAAATTATTGGCTTTTCATCGATAGAATGTGCATCGTGACTTAAAAATTGTTTGGACTCAAGAGTTAGATCATCATACTTGAGGAAGCATAACATCAAGTTGAGTGACCTTCCCACTTGAATTGTCGACGGACAGAGAGAACGGGCAGATCTGAGCCCCAAAAGTGATGAAAATCATTGAGAAAAATGAAGAAAAAAAGTAGACACCTCATGAGAGAGGTGGTTGAACTGAAAGAAAAAATGGAGGAGGAAACGTAGGGGAAAAGCTTGGTGAAGCGTGGAAAAGAAAAAAGTGGGACAAAAGGGAGAAATTCATAGGTTGTAAATGTGGAGACCTTGATAACGGGTGAAGGACGCAGGGAGGAAATGGAAAACTGGGTCTGAAAAGCAAGACGGTGCTACTCACCCATCTAAGTAGCAAAGTTCTATTTGACTGTCAGGTTAAATTAATCTTTCTTTCTTTTTTTAATTTTGTTATTCATATTTTTTTATCATTTTAAAATATTTAATATATATATATATATATCAATATAATAATAATTAAATGTAAAGAAAAAAATTAAAAAAAAATTAAAATACATAATATGTTAAAATGAGAAAAAAAAATGAATGGATAAAATAGTATTTTTCTAAAAACAAAGGGCAACTTCAACTTTTCTTAGCACAGCTAGGTGCACGGGTCTGTGTAAACGGCCCTCACATTAACAACGAAAATACTGTTTACATGGATTCTATGCAACCAGGTAATGAATGCAGTCTGCAGAAACACGAGGGAGGATCCTCGTAAAAAACAAACATTTCTGACAAAGGGGCACTCTGCTTTCAGGGATGCCCTGTTTTCCATCAAAACCAAAGCCTGACAGAGGAATATGCGATTCAATCTTGAGTACTTGAGTATTTTCCTTTCTTTTTTGCGACTGGAATTTAAACCAATAAATTAAAACAAAGCATTCCCATAATAGAAAATTATATTTCAATTACACACATTCATCAACATACCAATAAGAACAACCCATTGTACATGTACTTGCTTTGAAGTAATAACACTGCCCCCCATTCAGTAAAAACCCAGGACACATTTTGTGTCTTTCAGGAAAGGAAACTGACATATTCGACATAAACAAGCTTCACTACATCCCCCCATCCCAAAATTTTCCTGCTCTAAAGGAGAAACACCATCCTCAATTTTGGCCTTTCATTCACTTGTCGAGTATCTTGAAGTCCAGTACTTCTCAATTTCCTCTGCTGATCTTCCTGGAATTCTCCCAGCAATCAGAGACCACCTGGGGATTTGCAACTTTTTCTCATGAGCTCATTGGAGATTCAAAACCTTTCCAACAATATAAGTGTGGGAAAATCAAGCATAAAAGGATAGAAAAACAAGCCCACCTCTCACCAACCAGGTTAAACATCCTAGTAATAAGGGTTTCCTCATCTTCAGAGAATTCAAGCTTGGAATCTTGACTGCCATTTACATCTGCAGAGAAAAGAGAAAAGCCATTAATTTCTATTTAGCTTCAGAACAAAGGACCCAAAAGTAGAAATCCAAAAGAGAGAGTCTTCAAAATAGTAATATGTGTAGGAAGGTAGGAAAACCTAGGATGCAAAGACAATCTCAATTAATAAATTACACAGGAAATTTAAGGCAATAAAAACATGAGTTTCTCAGGAGAATCTGTGAAACCAACAGGCATGTATTATTATAGAAGTGACCCAAGTCCTTCCCCCCAAACTCCCCTTTTTGTCCTGGAGCTCTTATGAAGAAGAGACACAATAATTCAAGTGTATCGTAATTTCAAACGTGTACTTACTAAATTCACAGAAGTGGCATCCGGAAACCGTCACGGAAGAGTTGAAGATGCAAAATCAAATGGGAAAAAAAAAATGAAAAAGAAGCAATAATTTCAAACGGGTACCTCTGGAATCCACAGAAGAATCATCTGAAGAGTGACCCGAGTCAGCCATTAGGATTTGAAAATTAAGACAAGCTCAAAGCGCCACAAGTTTTTCCACTATTATAGCTAACAAGTATATAGAATATTAAAGAAAGCGGAGGAATTGGGTGTTGAATTGAGGGGAGTCATTAAGTAGTATTAATAGGAGTCCATGGAGGGAGAAGAATGGGCGGTGAGAAAGAAGGTGAAAGCAGGGAAGAATGGTAGTTGACAGGGTTGGCTTTGGTCCAACGTTGATAGGTGGTTGAACACTTCGCATGGTGGTTGGTGTAGATTTTTGCAGATAGGCTATTCTTGAGTGTTATTGCTCACACCCGTATGCCAAATCTAAAGCAACACAAAGCATGAAAAGTCTTGAGTCATCATTTAAATTTAACACTTATTAATAATATGTAAATATTATTTTTCTCACGTCAAAATATAATATTTTATACCGAAGCTTTTGATATTATTTTGTGCTTTCTCTCTTCTATCGTGGGAGACGGGAATCATGGAATAAAATGTTAGAATCACTTCATCGTTGACTTGGTCTATGGTTAAAAGACCATTTTTCGATATCGAGGTATATCTATCTATTGCCCTGGCCAATCACGATCATGGTCGGAGATTGGTTTTGGTGCGAGTAATGCATACAAAGAGCTCCTTCATGGACATTGTTTGGTGGGAATGTATTAATAAAGTAGATTCTCCTGGTTGTGTTCGCAGTAATTAAGAAACTGCCAAATGAGAAAACAGACATGCCTTAAGACACCACATCTACTTCTTGTGCCTATTAAAGTAGATTACTTCTATACTCTCTCTCTCTCTCTCTCTCTGGAACTTATTTTTCTTGCCTCCTTATCTACTCTGTCTCTACTTTGTAGGTCATTCATTCATTCTAAAATGTCGCCACCCGCTACCAAACCATCGAATGATAAAGTGATACTGAGAAAATAACAACAACAATAATTGAGAAACCATTCGATGCATGTTTTCTACGAGGAAAATGATATAATAACAACTATACTATAATTTGTTTACAATTAAATATAAAAAATTATAATTTTATCTACTTTGAACCGTTGCAAGCTCAAAAATCTTGAATTAAAATAGAAAATATTAATATTTTAATACATAATAGTAGTTGAGTTGTAATATAATTAATGGAGTATCATTGTCTACAAATTGCAATTTAACTACAACGCTTCACAGCATTTCCAAATTATGCACAACAATCCTTTTGACAAGGAAAAGAATGTGTATATCATCAATCCCAATTCATGTAAATCCCTCGTATTGCAATTGATTATAGTTTGAGATCAATATCCTATAATTCTTTCGGATACTTAAGTTCATAAAAGGAGGAAAAACTTACCGTAGTGGCCACTGCACCGAAGGAAGCAAGGCTATCAACTAAGGCATTTTCTTCTCTATATACATGGAATATATCAAATTGGAAAGCACTTTTAAAATGAAAAATGGCTTCCTGGATATTTAAATAGGACCAAGGGGACAACAAATTATTCTTGAACCAATTCACAATAAGAAGAGAGTCTGACTCCACAATAAGATCAGTAATACTTAGTTGATAAACATAAAATAAGACCTAACTTTAGAACAGAAAGTTCAGCATAAGTATAAGTATTGACACTCAGAAATGAGGAAAAACGAATAATAAAAGAACTAACATGGGAACGTAGAACTCTCCCACAACCTCAAGGATCGGGGTTGCCTCTGGAGGCGCCATCTATGTTTAACTTAAACAGAACAAGGGGAGGACAAATCCAGTTGACTAAGATGGGTCTTCTAGATCTAATCGTGAGGATAGAGAGATGGAGGGTGTCCATTATGGTAACACTAGAGTTGGACACAATATTTTTCAATTTGAGGAGAAAATTGAGATCTCTCAACCATGCTTTAACGTTGTAGATAATTTTGAAGCATTAATTGTAAATAATTTTGAAGGATGATGTCCTATCGGTGAAAAGCATGCACAAGTCCATTTGCAAGCCCCTCAGAAAAGAAATGTGGGTATCTCGAGAATCCAAAGAACTCTTCTATTTCTGATTCATTAAAAGTGAAAAAAATCAATGGTTCATATTTCTGCAACCAGATAGCTCCAGGAATCCTTCCGGCCAATGAACACGCACACACCAATGAATTCAACAATACTTAAATAGAGCAAAATATGCTGGAAGTTTATTTATCAATGGAGAATCGATATTCAATGTGCAATGAATCTCTTTAGGGTTTTCTCTCAAGAATTTAACGAATATAGCTCTAGTCTCTCTCCACACCTTGGAGGTCGTGTACATTATTTTATATATATTTAGCGTTGAGTAGACCACTTAAAAGAGTTCAAACCCTAGTCAAAAGTTGATTCTCATAATTTTTGCTCGAGCAAACTTTCTATCCAATGTTTAACTTCTAAATGTTGGAATTTGAAGTTCCTTCTAAAAGATAAATTTTTTAGAGAATTGAGTTAGCTTCCCAAAGACACCAATATCATCTCAATCCGATATGAGAGTCAAAAGGTATGCTAATTTATTCCAACTAGATCGATCTCATCAAGTCTTGTGAATTTGCAATCTTTACACTTTTTCTTTCAATTTCAACCTAGACTCTACTCAACATATTTCAATACTCAATTATCATAAAAACATTCCAAAATATTATTTTTATACTAACAAAAAAGGAAACTGCTTAGAGAAAATCATCCATACCCCAACATTAATGTTCCTCATAAGTATTGTGATTCCATTTGCTTCAGCCCACATATGCTCTTGTTGCAAGCTCAATGTTATGTTTGATTGCAGTCCAGATCAAGACAAATAAAAAAAAATTTGACAACAACACACAAAAGAAGGAAACCCCCAAAAAGAACTTTGCAATAATAAAAAAATACAGAAAGAAAGAAACGAAAATCTTAAAGGCTTCTTTGAGTTTATTTCAAAAAAAATACAAAGAAATTCTGCCACAAATTCTAGTTTAGACACTTTCCGGGGATGCATCACATAGACAGTTGTGAGCACTAACATTAGTTTAGTTAAATACCAGTGCAATGCAAAAATTGGCTAAGATGTTTTAAAAATACACTACATTGGCTTAGTCATAGATCAATTAAGATGGATTTTTGCTACAATTATTCATATGTAAGGCAGTGTAGCTCTAGGTAAAACATTTTTAATTGTTATTTTGTCCCTTTCCCCAATGGCCATCATCTTTCTCAACGTGTGAATTCTAGAAAACCTTAAAAATAATAAAAAATAATAATTTAGCCAACCTCATACCTAATTCAATGTTGGATGAAATTGATTGAGGTTTGAAATTACCCAAATGTCTCTATAGTGTAATGCCACGTTCTACCAATTCAATCAACAAATTGGTTAGTGAACAAATAATGAAATAATTTGATAATCAATCAAATATATAAAGTAAATAAAGTGCGTAACACTAATTTTGCTTATGAAGGGAAACCCTTTTAAGAACTTCTCAAAAGTAAAACCCTACGAGACAACCAAATTCAGAAAAATCAATTTTATTATTTAAAAATCAATTACAAGTAATTCTCAATTACAAAACCTTTCTAACTTGACTCTCTTACTTGATCAGACAAACAACACATTTGTCTTCTACCGTAGTAGTAGACAAAACCTCTGGCAATCTTAAATTATTGAATTCCCTCCTGGAACTTTAGTGGCTGAATCACAATCACTCAATCTCCAACATGGAGCATGATTACACTTTTTGAGAGAAACAATATGAAAATTCTTCAAGAAATTTTCTCACCAAAATAGGCACTGGACAATACTCTAAAAAATATCCAGAACTGAATCTCTATAGATTCTAACCAGTAGGATCCCTTAAATAAACAATCTGATAGAAATTTGATCTGCAGTAGGACTCTACTGACGGAATGAGTCTAGTAGAAATTTAATGGAATGAGTCTAGTAGGAATTTGATCTGCAATAGGACTCTTCTGATAGAAGGACTCTACTGCGAAAAACTTTACTGACACGTCTATTGACACCTAGTGCTAAATCTTCTCAGTAGATGTAGTTTACATTCAAATTCTTCACAGGATAATTTTAAATTCCTTGTAATTCGGATACATATACTCTTGACTTATTTACAATATTATCTAACAACCTCTAGATAAAATCAAAATAGCCCTATATAAAGTCATTGTTTTACATTCATCCAAATTATAAAACCAAAGGTAAGATAAACTCTATCATCTTATTCAATTAGTCATATACAAACTTATCAACTTAGTCACCTAGTCCTAACCAAACTTTTACATCTACAATCTCTCTCTTTGGTGGATTAGTGACAATTCCAACTTGATGAATGTCTTACATCTACAATCTCCCCCTTTGGCGGATTAGTGACAAAACGAACTTGATGAATGTAATGTAAACCTGTCAAAAGCACAAACAGCAAACAATAAATCCGAGTAAAAATTCCAAGCAAATAATCAAGAATAAAAAATACTAACATAGAACAATAACTAAGATTAGTATTATCAAGATTCACAAGATTTAAAATCTAATTCAAAGTCTAACCATATTCTAGTCCAACATCAAAATTATGTCTAGAATTAGAATAAATTGGAATTTAATTCTCCCCTCAATATTATACTTTATTAAATAGAACAACAAAAACTAATTAACAAAAATTCATTCAACTCCCCCCCAGCAACACACTTACTTCAACTCTCCTTAAATTTCACAAAAAAAAAAAAAAAATCAATTTGCTCCTCTGCTCCTTTAATATCTCCCCCATTTTTTTCACTAATCTGATAAATCTTAAACCTCCTCGTCATCAGAAACAGATCAATGCTAAATAATGTGTGGGAATATGAGAATAAAATTTCTGAGAAGACCTTCTCACAACATGAAGAACCTCGACTCTACAATGAACATGAGTGCATGTAAAGAAATTGAAAAATGCATGAGAAAATTAGGTTAAGACAAAAAATTAAATACTTGGTGGGCATATCATGAAACCAAAATGTATAAAACATTAACCACCAAATATCCTTCCTCAGTACATTATCAATTGAGAATATACCCACTACTAGAGCAAATATAGACAATCCAACCATAGCCAAATTCCAATTAAAACCCAATATATCACGCCGACACTTTACAATCACACCACAGGAAAATCCCAAAATCCATGCATAAATAAGCCCTAGGTAAGATAAGGAAGATGATTTGGTATTTACCGTGTAGGCGACAAACTCGAATCCGATAGGAGTGAGAGGAGATGTTCGGCTAGGGCATAAGGAGAGTGTGTGTGCTATGGGTGTGGGTGATAGAGAGTATCGGGGGGGTTAGGAGAGTCTGAGCCGTGTGCGAGGCTATAAGTCTATCTAGTGACTTAAGTCACTTGTAGCGCATCCATGCCACGCAAGGGTCTAAATCGCATAGTCCCACTGGGACTTATACAATTTGGCCATAACTTAAACCAAAATAAAGTAGACGACCCCTTCCAGACTTATCCCAAAAGAATATGCCAAGCAAACCATCAACAAACAAATAAAAAAAAAAAATTTAACTAATTGACCCCAAAAAAATATTTTAAAACATTCTTTTCCTTTGTTTTTTTTTTATTATAATCATTGAGTCAATGAACATGCCTAAGTGCATCACAAGTTCAAGCATAATGTCACTCACATAGCCAAAAAAAAATACACTCTCTTATTTGTAACAATCACAATGGTTGTTCACACATCATAAGTTCATCAATATCAAAGTTTATGTGAGTGTGTGAGTGAGAAT
The DNA here is from genome assembly GCA_029856935.1 of Cyclocarya paliurus. Taxonomy (NCBI): domain Eukaryota; kingdom Viridiplantae; phylum Streptophyta; class Magnoliopsida; order Fagales; family Juglandaceae; genus Cyclocarya; species Cyclocarya paliurus. The sequence goes on along the minus strand of CM056946.1, from coordinate 24,253,308 downwards.
ACTTGCTTCAATGACTCATATATATGAATCTTTTATTCTTTCTCCCCTTTTTTTTTCATAGATACTCCCAAGAGATTGTCTCTCACCTTAAAAGTCAAATTTTATACTAGGGCCTAAATACTTGAAAGAGTATTTCCTCTTAACACAAGTTTACACAATCCTTGATATGTCCATTTTTATTGCTCATTTTTTTCCGTAATGATTAGAGCAACAATTGTTCCTATAAAGACTTAAGGGGCAGATCTGTGTAGAGTGTTTATCTTTCTCCGCAAGGAATAAACACATAGTTTTTCTATATAATCAATCATTTGTGTTCGGCAAGGAGAGATCTCTTACTTTTAGTACTAGGTTCAATTAGTATTAGTCAATTTAAGGCTGACTCTTTCTTTGATGAGCACCTCTTAAACAATTATGAAACATAATAATAAAGAATGTGAAAGTAAGTTCTTCACAGTGCATTATAATTTGACTTTGTCAAGATGAATCATAAGATTAACGTATACAAAGTTGACTGCACAAAATAGAGAGATGTTTTAGCTCAAGGAATGAATGTGTGAGGACCCGAGTACTCAAGACTTGACACACCAAGCATAAAATTTGCTCAACTGAACAAAAAATAAACTGAAATACAAACCAGAAAAATAGAAGACAACCAGACCAAACAAAAACATGAAAGAGATGCAAACAAATAAAAGAAAGTGAAATGCATGTTCTAAACTAATGATATGCAAATAATGCAAGAACATGCAAGTGATCCTATCAATTTATGTCACACATCATGTTCTTTGACCACCCATTTAGCTTCGAGTTTTGTCTTATCCATATCACTTTGCACACTTTTTCCTTTGTTGAGAAGACAAAATTCTGCTAGTTCACCAAGCTTAAGGCTTATGGAAATTATTTGATGACTCGAGTTATCAACCTTGTTTTTTAAGTTCCTCTCTTTTCTTGTAATTTTTCTTTTTCCTTCTTTTTCTTGCACTTTTCTTAAATTAAAGTAGTGTAGTCTTATATGACCAAGCATACTACAAAAATGACAAGTGGGAGTAAACTTATATTCAAACTTATCTTGGTTGGGCTTCTTTGTCATTAATCTATCGTGTGAGGCTCTCGGAATGTTAGATTTTTATACAACTTTCTTTAGAGCATCCTCACTTTGACTTCTTTTAACAAGGATAATACATTTTGATGAAGTAGCAATGGATGATGAGGCTTGAAGTTCTTTGCTTTGGGAAGTCATGTACCCCAAACCAATGCGATCATAACTGGATTTTTGAAAGGCGCTAAACATCTCATCTAATTTTTGAGTTGTAGTTTTTTCCTTGTATTCTTGAACTTTTTCCAATTCCTTCTCAAGTACTCCTCTTTGAGTGTTCAATCTTGATACTTCAACTTCAGAAATTTTTAATACCTCGGATAGATTATTCTTTTCATTCTCCATGGCTGTAAGCTTATTGTACAACTTCTTATTTAGTTTTTATGCTTGACCAACTCTTCACATAGATCATTGAAGGCTTCTTGTAAACTTAGCTCATGATCAACCATAACTAAAACAACCTCCGAATCACTATCATCATCATCACTTTCATATTTGGTTAGATTAACATCAGAAAATTCACTAACATTAGCATAAAAGGCTATAAATGAAGTTTCATCTGCAGATGATGAACTGAAATTTTCAGAATCAGAACAATCACTCAATGTGACGTTAAGAGCTTTTCCTTTGGTTCTTTTAAAGTTTGGACACTCAATTCTTATGTGACTATAACCTGACCATTAATAGCACTTCACTTTATTTTTTTTGCTCAGATTTATCTTTGTTCCATTTTTCAAAATTACTCTTTTTAGCAAGAAATTCATTACCTTTCTTTTGCTTTCCATTCATTGTCTTATTGTTAAACAAGAATTTTCTGAATTTTCTTACAACGAGATCTATATTCTCATCATTCAAATTTTCTTCATCAGAAAAATCATCTCGATCTTCTTCCACAGTTGTTAAAACAATAGACTTACATTTTCTTATTTGAGAAAGAGATGACTCATATGTTTGTAAGGAGCCGACCAGTTCTTCAACCTTAATAGCATCTAAATCTTAGCTTTCTTCAATAGCTATAATTTTTGGGCGAAATCTTTCAAGTAAGGACCTTAAAATCTTTCTCACGGCCCTTGAATCCCCCACCTTCCCATCGAGATTAAACCTGAAATTTACAACATTGTTAAGTTTAGCATAAAAATCACTAAAACTTTCATCTTACAGCATCTTAATCTCTTCAAATTTTGAGGTTAGCAACTGTAATTTTGAATTTTTTACAATCATTGTCCCCTCTTTTATAACCTCCCAGATATCTCGTGCTTCTTTAGCAATCTTACACATTGAGATTCTTTTCAATTCATCGGGAGATATACATTAGGGGAAACCCTTTGAAGAACTACTCAAAGGTAAAATCTTATGGGGCAACCAAACTCAGGAAAGTCAATCTTATTATTTAAAAATCAATTACAAGTAATTCTCAATCACAAAACCTTTATAACTTGACTCTCTTACTTGATCAGGCAAATGACCCGTTTGTCTTCTATAGTAGTAACAGCCAGAACCTCTGGTGATCTTCAAACTATTGACTTCCCTCCTGGAACTCTAGTGGTTGAATCACAATCACTCAATCTCCAACATAGAGCACGATCACACTTTTTGAGAGAAACAATATGAAAATTCTCTAAGGATTTTTCTCACCAAAATATGCACTGGAAAGTGCCCTAAAAAATATCCAAAACTGACTCCCTGCAGATCCTAACCAGTAGGATATTTTAAATAAACAATTTGATAGAAATTTGATCTGCAGTAGTACTCTGCTAACAAAATGAGTCTGGTAGGAATTTGATCTGCAGTAAGACTCTCTTGACAAAAGGACTATGCTGCGAAAAACTTTGTTAACGCGTCTGTTGACACTTGGCGCTAAGTCTTCTCAGCAGATGTAGTTTCTATTCAAATTCTTCATAGGATAATTCCAGACTCCTTATAATTCAGATACATACATTCTTGACTTATCTACAACATTATCTAACAACATAAAATCAAAATAGCCCTAGATAAAGTCAAAGTGTTTTATATTCATCCAAATTACAAAACCAAAAATAAGATAAACTCTATCATCTTATTCACTTAGTCATAGCCAAACGTTTACATCTACAAGATTAGTTAAAGCCACTTGAATGTCATTTTTAGCTCAAATTTGGCAACAATTACGCACAAGCCAATACTGATGCTCTGAATATTTCTTGAAGGATCCAGATTCGAGAGACTCTATATTGACTAATTTTTTTTCTTCTCCATTTCTTGATCTGAGCTCAAGGGTTTGGGAAAAAAAAAATCGCTAGGATGTAGAAAAAGCTTGGTTATCAAATTCTGTTGTTTTTTCTTTTTATACTCCAGATCAGAAATCTTATTAGCTTTATTTTTTTTTTTCTAAGCAATATGATGGGTAGATTTGACAGCGAGCAATAATATTGTGGAAGATAGCTGTCGTTTATTTTGGTAGGCCGGAAGCAGCCAAATTGGCAAAAGACTACGAACACATTACTTTAGGACAACACAAAAAGCTATAGCCTCCAAACACAAAAAGTCATAAATAATGGATTTGGTTCTTCACAGCGAAGACGATTGAGTTTTTCTTTGAATTTGAAGAACAAGCCCGTCGGAAAATGATGTTTCTTCCAATAATATAGCATGCAGCATCGATGTTTTCTCCAAAGAATGACCAAGTAATACCATATATAAACAAAAAGCTTGTTTTGAGAATTTGAAATTTAATGGGAAGAAGTAAGAATTACTTTGTTAGCAGCCTTTACTGATCTTGTTTTGAGCATATGATTTTTTTTTATTTTTTTTTTAATGTACGCTGCTGTATACGCACATGAACATGCTCTTTTGTCCCATCACCCGAGTCCTCATCATTTGCCTCACCAAATTAAGGGATCTGGGTGCCCAATTATGGAACTACTCAGGTTATTCTCACGTTCAGAGTCAATAAATTCATGGTTAAGAGTCCCCACCCGCAACACCGTATGCCACTAGAGACTGCTTGTGCATAACGAAATAATAACTCAACAATAATTGCTTTGAGTCTTTAATTAAAGTGTATGATTCCTTCATTTCCTAAGCTGAATTAAGCAAACTAGAAGAAGTTTGCAAACTAGACTCGGCCTTCTTGATGGAGGTTCATCACTAAGATCATTCGTGGTCTTGAGGAACACAATTACTATCCTTACTCTCTTTGATTCTGAGATTCATCTTCCAACTCTATCCCAGAATACAAAAGTGATTTTCTTTTGAGAGACGGACCATCAATGATATGAATTTCTCCTTTGTACTTCGCAGGATTTATGCAACATCTACCTCTACGTTCAATTTCCTAGCCCAGATTTCACTATAACTTGGATTCTACTATCCATGGATCGGAGGCAAAAATGACTTTGCATGGATTTGATTAGAAGTTCAATTTTTGAACATTCAGTGACAATTGGATAGTCTTCCATGTCAAGTCCATCCACCAAATCTCATCTTGGTACCGAGAGATCTTGTTTGTTGAAGCCACAGGGACAGCAGGAGTTGTTAGATCTTCCTTTTTATTTCAAGAACAAGTTCTTCGAGACCCACCACTTCAAAGAAAAATTTGTCATGTGCCCATGTAACAATGATTTTCAACATCGTATCACAAAAATGTAGCCAACTTAATTGGTAAGTCTGAAGGATTAACAAAGAGAAGAAAAACGACTATTAAACTGATATGTGCAGGATACCTTCGATGACTATCATTAATTTCATGATTATTCAAAGAAATGTAGCCACAAATTAAACTGCCCAAGTTCTTTCTCAGTTTCCCAGTTTGATGTCAGCCCGCCATTTATCAAATACTTTAGTCAGTCCAAAATCAAACATTTATCAATATATAGGATAATAATCTTCAGACAGTTGTTCATTGCAGCTTACATACATTGCAGTAGTACTAGTACTTCTCTCAGGAGGCACTGGCTGTCAGAAAGGTTCTTTCACTCTTCTTTCTTCAGGGTCTTTTTCTTATTGTACTGTTAGATCTCAGGGATGATGGGCAGGGATTGAAACTCAAACTCTACAAGAATATGCATGCATACATACATAAGTAAATGCATATATACATACTTACATATAAGCACCAACGACGAGGAAGCTATTGTGTAAAAACTTATAATGTAATTCACTAAAAAAAAATGCAATGTCCATTGCCGGCATTTATAGAGATTCCGGCAAAAATTAGTCATTTACTGATATTTCATTTTTACGACAATAATTATAGGAGTGTATACCTTTACGCCAGCAATTAAACCATTGAATTCATCTTGAGTGTATAAGTTCATCATCGTTTTACTAAAAGTCAAGTTAATGTTTGAAGTTAATACTAAAGTTATTACCAGTTACATTTTATGTATCTGATCTGAAGAGTCTAAAATGACTTGTATAAAGTTCGGTCATTGAGATGTAATCATTATAGAGAAACCTTAAATAAGATTTGAAGATACAAACTCCATTCTATCAAAGTTATCTTTTTCTCATATTACACAGTTGGAATCAGAGTTATTATCTTGAGAAAGCCTGCAAGGTTCGATCCATCTAAAGTCGAATCATGTCAAGTTTTGGAACATCAGCACTAGTTCCTATCTTCAATGGAGATGACTATGCTTACTAGAGCATAAAAATGAAGACCTTCTTCATTTCTCAAGATCTGTGGGAAGTGATAGAGAAAGGAGTTACCACACCAGCTGAAGGACAATCAGCAGCAGTCCAAGAACAATTAAAGTCCGAGTAGCAAAAAAATGCAAAGGCTTTATTTGTTCTTCAACAGGCTATAAGTGATTCCATCTTTCCAAGATTGATCAAAGCTACAACCTCAAAACAGGCATGGGATATCTTGCAGCTGGAATTTCAAGGAAATGCAAAGGTAAAATCTATCAAACTTCAGAGTTTGAGAAAAGAATTAGAGAATTTTAAAATGAAGGAATCTAAGAGTGTGAAGGAGTATTGTTATAGATTAATTGAATAGGCCAATCAAATGAGGGCTTATGGAGAAGAAGTTACTGATCAACGAATAGTTCAGAAAATTCTTATCAGCTTTACAGACAAGTATGATCATGTTGTTCCTGCTGTAGAAGAATCTAAGGATTTAACTACATTGACCATCACTGAATTGACGGGATCTATGCAAGCATATGAACAAAGAATTGAGAGAAGATCTAAAGGCTCATTAGAAAATGCATTCCAATCAAAAGCGAATGTAAGATCTCAAAAGCCAAAAGACTCGAAGAAAAAAGGCCAGAATCCATCAAAATGAGGAGAGAAAGCCTGCAGAGAGGAGAAGAAGAAAGGAAAACAGGGAGAATTTTCACCCTGTGGAACTTGTCGAAGGACAAAACCATGCTGAAAATGATTGTTTTCATGAAGGAAAATCACAGTGCACAAATTGCAAAAGGTTTGGCCATGTTGAAAAAGATTGCAGGGTCAAAACCAATCAACAAGCAAACTACATAGAGGAGAAGAATGAAGAGCACCTGATTTTTACTTGTCAAGCCACCACCAACAATGCTGGCAACACTTGGTTTATTGACATCGGATACAGTAACCATATGGCAACAAATGAAGACAGCTTCTCACAACTTGATGAATCTATCAAGACAAAAGTAAAGATGAATGGAGAATTAGTGGAGTCCAAAGGACAGGGAACAATGGCCATTCAAACAAAAAAAGGTACAAGGTACATAAAAGATGTTTTACTTGTTCCTTCTTTAGAATAAAATTTGCTGAGTGTTGGTCAGATAATTCAAAATGGATACTCTTTGCACTTTAAAGATAGTATATGTAGAATTTTTTATGATAAGAATAATCTGGATATAGCAAAAATTAAAATGGGATGCAATAGGAATTTTCTATTCAATGGAAGCATCCTAAAGCTATGAGTGTAAAAGTCAATCACTCCACTCTATGGCATCAGAGGTTCGGGCATTATAATTACGATGCCTTGAGACAGCTACACCAGAAAGAGATGATCAAGGACTTGCCTCTAGTGCAAGATCAGATGGCAGTGTGTGAAGGATGCATGCTTGGAAAGCAACACAAAAAATCCTTTCCATCTGAAAGTTCATGGAGAGCCAAAGAACCATTGCAACTTATCCACTTGAATGTGTGTGGTCTAATGAGAACACTATCACAGAATCAAAACAGGTACTTCCTTTTGTTCATTGATGATTATACAAGGATGACCTGGTTTATTTTTTGAATGAAAAATCAAAAGTGTTGGGTATCTTCAAGAAATTTAAACTAGCAATTGAAACTCAAAGTGATTTCAAGATGGAAGCCTTGAGAAGTGATAAAAGCACAGAGTATAACTCTCGACTATTTGAAAAATTCTATGAAGAAGAAAGCCTAGAACATCAGCTCACGGTTGCATACAATCCTCAGCAAAATGGAGTGTCAAAAAGAAAAAATATAATCGTGATGGAAATGGCAAAATCAATGTTATTAGAGAAAGGACTACCTGCAGAATTATAGTCAGAAGCAGGCAATACTACTGTATACCTGTTGAATAGGTGTCCAACAAGTGTAGTCCTTAATCAAACTCCATATGAAGCATGGAATGGCATAAAACCATCAGCAAGCTATCTGAAAAAGTGTTTGGTTGCATCTGCTATGTTCTTGTTCCAGCTCCAAAGAGACACAAGCTAGAGGAGAAATCTCAAAAGGGAATTTTTCTAGGATATAGTACTTAATCAAAAGGCTATAGAGTTTATATCCTAGAAACAAAAAAGCTGGTCATAAGTCGAGAAGTGCAATTTGATGAAGGGGCTTTCTAGGATTGGAAAGCAAGCAAAATTTCCAGAAAAACTATTTCAGTTCCCATTGCTAATTCAAAACCTAAAATAGATCATGACACTCAAACTGATGAGCCTGAAACACCAGTAACAACTCCAACTTCAGCATCATCAGAAAGTTCAGTTGATTCACCACCAAGGAGGCTTAGATCATTGAATGATATCTATAAAAGCTGCAATTTTCTGTCACTAGAACCTGAGAATTATGCAACAACCTCAAAAGAAGCGGTGTGGGTCAAAGCAATGGAGGAGGAAATGAGAATGATCAAAAAAATGACACTTGGGTGTTAAAACCAAACCGAACCCTAATAAATTAGTTCAGAGCACAAGGCTAGACTGGTTGTGAAAGGGTATGCTTAACAGTTTGGAAGAGACTACAATGAGGCTTTTGCACCTGTTGCAAGGCTAGACACAATTAAAACTCTAATAGCCCTTGCAGCTAAAATGAAGTGAAAATTTTTTCAGCTGGATGTAAAGTCTGCATTCTTAAATGAAAAATTGCAAGAAGAAGTTTATGTCAGCCAACCAAAGGGGTTTATTGAAGAGGCTCAAAAAGTGCTAAAATTGAAGAAAGCACTATATATGTGACACCCCGACTCCCACGTACAAAAAGTTTCAGAAATCGTGACGTCAGGATGATGACAACCTGGTCACGCATCCCAACGACAAGTGTCAAGTGTGTGCAACAAATAAACAGTGCACAAATAAAAACACAGCGGAAGGTAAATAAGTCAACTAGTACCAGAATTTTAGTTAATACAGATATCCAAAATACAAATACCTTAAAAATAAAGCCAAGTCTCAAAATAAAATACAAGTCTGAAATAAAGAACTACAGCACGAGTGATCCCAGATCACTCCTCCGGCAGAGCCAGATTCTCAGGCTCGGCATCTGCATCATCAACAAGGTCTGCAGTACCATTAAATGGTACCACAGGTAAGTTATAACCTAATCAAGTCCTGAGATAAAATCATATCTAAACAATTAACCATGCATGCACATGATGCAATATGCAACACACGCCAAAAATCTCTTTTGGCCCAAAAATATTTTCAATAAAAATCATTTCCACCATTTTTCCAGAAAATGGCCCAAAAATCAAAATCCATCATTTTCCCAGAAAATGATACACAAAATCAACTCACGCTATTTTTCCAGAAAACAGCCATTTTCCATTATCCAATTAACCATATGCACCATGGCCTCCCCTATGGACCATCCGCACGTCCTCGCTACTATACGAGCGCTGCCCAGTTCCGCACCCAGTGCGTTCGTGGGCAGGTCATCCTCTAGCCCCCGCCAGCAGAAGGGCCACGGAGCCGGCACGTCCAACGTCCGCTCCCGTTGTCGCCCGGCGACAACCCAGAGGACGTCACTCAGTATATTCTGCTCCCGAGTGACTAGAGGAGCTCCACCGAGATAATGCCCCATCTCAGCTTGGGGTCGTGATACACACGCACCCACAAATCCAGTCAACACATGAAAATCCAGTTTTCAAAATAACCGCATGAACATGAATGCAATACACGAAAACTCAGTTTTCAATTTACAAACATGATCATGCGTGCATATGTAATGTACCAAACCACAACAATAAACTTCAATAACCAATGATCAACTCCCAAAATCAAACATAACCAATTCCAACTCACAAGATAATCAATATCCAACAATAATCCAATCACCAAAAATCACACAACAAATACTCCGATCTATCCATCCACTCTCGAACTCCTCGGACTCAATCCGGAAACCAACCAGGATACATATATATAAAAATAGCAGTTAATTGCAAAAATATAATTAAATCTCAAAAGAATTGTTTAGGAAATACTTACAGCGCTTTAAAAATATTTTACGGAGGATCCGAGGCACCGAGAATCACCAAAACAGCAAAAATGCACAGTATAAAAACACTAGCCGAAATGCAGTGAATTTTAAATTTTGCACAGGTTCAAACGAAGACTTGAAATTGATAGGGTAGGGCCTATGGAAGGTGAGGAATCTAATGGTGGTGGTGGTTGGCCGTGAATGGCGGCGGAAATGGGTGGTTTACGGCCGAGAATATCAAATCGAAAGTGGAGCTCGCACGGGCGGCTCCGGCGACGGATCAGGGCCGGGTTTGGGTGGAAAAGCTTGGTATTGGGCTAGTGAAGATGTGGCGAAGAAATGGTGGCCGGACGGCGGCGGAATGGAGGAAGAACCACCACGGGTTCGATCGGCTCGTGGCGGCTAACGGCGGCGTTAGCCGGCCGGATATTGATGGTGGAAGGTCGCCGGCGCACGGGGGAGCCGATGGTGCCGGTGGTGTCGTGCACGACGGTCCGAAGGCGAGACAACGGCAGTAAGGCCGAAAGCAACGGTGGAGAGAGGAGAGAGAAGAGAGAGAAAGGGGAGGGGGCTCGGGCACGCATGGGGAAACAGAGGAAAACGAAAAAAAAAGAAAGAAGAAAAAGGAAAGAAAAGAAAAAGAAGAGGGGAAAAATGAAGATCCAGTCTTTTAAGTTGGGTCCCGAAAAATCCAATGAAGATGAAATTAAAACCGAAAGCTAAATAAAATAATCCAAACTCAGTGAAATAATTTAAATGCAACAATAAAAATTTAAAATCCAAAAATAAATCAATTTAATTTAAAGATCATTTTAAAAGTTAAAATAGTAAATAAAATCTAGAAAGCACATAAAAATAATTTTCACAACATAAAATATTAAGAAATAATATTTAAAAACTCCCAAATTTTTAAAAAAAAAAAAGATAAATAATTACAAAATAAATTAAATAAATCCTCCATTAAAAATACACTAAAAACTGGGATGTTACAATATAGCCTAAAGTAAGCACCCCGAGCCTGGTATGGAAAGATTGATGAATATTTCCTTGATCAAGGATTCTAGAGGAGCAAGAGTGAACCTACACTCTATTCAAAGCATCAAGGAGCCTCAGATATACTAATTGTTTTCTTGTATGTTAATGAGTTGATCTTTACAGGAAACAACATCAAGGTCATTGAAAGTTTTAAAGAAAACATGATGAATACTTTTGAAATGAGTGACCTTGGTATAATGCACTATTTTTTGGGAATGGAAGTATCTCAAGAAGAGGATGGTATCTTCATTTCATAAAGAAAATACACTGATGAGTTATTGTCAAAATTCAAAATGCTCGGGTGTAAGATAGTGGCTACACCTCTGATTGCTAGAGAAAAGCTACAGAAGGATGATGGAGTGAAGAAGGTTGATCCTACTATGTACAGAAGTCTTGTTGGCAGTCTCCTTTATCTAACTGCAACAAGACCAAACATAATGTTTGCTACAAGCCTACTATCAAGGTTTATGCAAGAACCAAGCGGAGTTGATTTTGGTGCAAGCAAAAGAATCCTTAGATACCTACAGGGAACTATTAATCATAACATTTGGTTCAAGCACAATCCAGAAGAAAAACTGATTGGTTATACTGAAAGTGATTAGGTAGGTTCAGTGGATGATTTGAGAAGTACTTCAGGTTTTTGTTTCAGTTTTGGCTCGAGAGTGTTTTCTTGGGGATCAAAGAAGCAAAAGAGTGTAGCTCAATCCATTGCTGAAGCAGAATATATAGCAACTGTAAGTGCTGCAAAAGAAGCTATTTGGCTTACCAAAATTGGGAAAATATGAGGGAGAAGCAATTAAACCTATTGAGATTTGCTATGATAACAAATTTGCAATTGCCATTGTCAAGAATCCTATTTTGCAATCAAGTATCACTACCTAAAAGAAGTTGAAGCTAATGGAGACATTCAGTTGAAGTACTGCAGCACAGAAGACCAGCTAGCAGACATCTTCACCAAAGCTTTGTCAAGGGACAGACTTCAATTGTTGCACACCATGTTGGGAATTTTAGACAAACACATTAAGGAGGAGTATTGAATTTAATGTGTTCATCTTGAGAGTATAAGTTCATCATCGTTTTACTAAAAGTCAAGTTAATATATGAAGTTAATGCTAAAGTTATTACTAGTTACATTCTATGTATCTTATCTGAAGAGTCTAAAATGAATTGTATAAAGTTCAGTCATTGAGATGTAATCATTTAAGAGAAACCTTAAGTAAGATTTGGAGACACGAACTCCATTCTATCAAAGTTATCATTTTCTCATATTAAACATAAGTATACATTTACTAGCATTTGCGAAAATGTCAAAAAGGTAAGAGTTGTTCCTACTTTAATTGGCAATGACAATAAGCGTAACTATTTTATAAACATTATTTAATGACAAAGTTATATAAATATAAAATGATAATTTTCTTTGGCATGCGTTTTAAAACAAAACCCTTCACCAAACAAAATTAAAATCCCAAACACATGGCCAGTTATATTCCGATTGAGAGGAGATAAAAGTTGAATAAAGAGAAACTAAAAAGAAGAGGAAGAGGAAGTCCTCAACAACACACCAGAAATCAACTACCAGGAAAAGGAAGGAACACCAAGAGCTGGAGGAAGAGCAAGTTAGATTATCTAAGAAAAACCAAATCCATAAGCATATCGATGGGATTGGGCTTGGGAACCCACGGGGCATTCGTACTCTTTGAAACTTAGTCACGAAGGAAGGGCCCAACATCGTTTTCTTACAAGAAACCAGGTTGAAAACTCGAGATGTTGAGAAATGTATGTATAAGCTTGGCTATATTAATTGTCTAGTAGTAGATTATGAAGGGAAAAGTGGGAAAAATGCTTTATTGTGGAATAAGAATGTTAATCTTACCATTCTTAGCTATTCTAAGAATCATGTTGATGCTTAGATTAAGGATGAAAGATTGAATAATTTGGTCTAGTACATTACGGGTGTTTATGCACACCCTGATACTACTCATAGAAACATGACATGGAAACTAATTCGCCCTTTGTGTAGAAGAAAGGGAGAGCCATGGGTGGTCTTTGGAAATTTTAATGAAATCTTATATCAGAATGAAAAATGGGGAGGAAAGGACAAACCTAAAAAATAAATGTTTGATTTTAGAGAGGTTCTAAATGAATGTGCATTGAGGGATTTGGGTTATCATGGGCCAAAATTTACTTGGTGCAATAGGAGAGAAGGCAAAAACTGCATCAGTGAAAGATTAGATAGATTTTTGGCTAATTCCCAATAGTGTACTTGTTTCCCACAAGCAAGTGTTACCCATGGAGTTGCGGCCCTTCCAATTTGGTTAAAATTAGAAGGGGCTTACACACAAAGACCAAGACATAAACAATTCATATTTGAAGCCATGTGGATTGGCAAGGCAGGTTGTGAGAGGATTAGAGAAGATTCATGAAAAAGAGGATCAGGGAGGAATGACATGGAAGAGATTATGGCTATGATATCTAATTGCATACAGAGGCTGGAAACTTGAAATCGTACTAATTTTGGCAGAGTTCAACATCAACTACTTAAAGCAAAACATAAACTTCAACAGGTAAAAGAAAGGGATCCCATTTTGGTTGATAGAGAGGGCCATATTTTAGCAAGAACGGAGGTTCAAATATGGTTGGAGAGGGAGGAGATTATGTGGAGGCAGAGATCAAATGCATTGTGGCTAAAGGAAGGGCACCAAAATTCAAAGTTCTTTCATACTAAAGCTTCACATATGAGAAGAAAGAACAACATAAAGATATTATAAGATGCAAATGGGGAATGGCAGGAAGGGAAAATAAAGATAGTATTATTCTGGGTTATTTTCAGGATCTTTTCTCTTCTTCTCAAGAGAGAGGTCCTATTAATTTCCTGAAAACTTTGGCAAGAAAGGTGACTGGTCCAATGAACGAAGAATTAGAGAAGACATATATTGAGGAAGAGGTGATTGCAACACTGAAAGAGATGAATCCCTTAAAGGCTCCTAGACCAGATGGCATGGCCCCAATTTCTTTTCCAAAAATTTTGGCATATTGTTGGTAGATCAGTTAATGCAGCAATTTTGAAAGCTTTAAACACTGATGAGTTTCCCACTTCATGGAATCATAGTTTCATTACACTGTTTCCAAAGAAGAAATCTATTCTGAAGGTGGCATATTTTCATCCAATCAGTTTGTGTAATGTAATTTATAAATTGACTGCTAAAGTAATTGCTAATAGATTGAAGAGGGTACGTCAATCTATAATTTCTGAATCCCAAAGTGCATTTGTTACTGGTCGTCTTATTATTGATGATGTCCTTGTTGCATATGAACTTATCCACTACTTGAAATAGAAGAAAGTAGAGAAAAAAATTATACATGTCCTTAATGTTAGATATGAGTAAAACCTACGATCTTGTTGAATGGGATTTTTTAGAGGCTATTATGAATACTATGGGGTTTGGGAAGAAGCTGATAAACATGATTATGAAGTGTGTGATTATAGTTTCCTTTTCTGTATTGATTAATGGAGTTCCAAAAAGGCCTATTGTCCCTAGTAAAGGATTGAGACAAGGGGATCCTCTTTCTTCTTATCTGTTTTTTCTTTACACTAAGGAATTAATTTCCTTATTACAAAAAGCAGAAAATGATCATAAACTCGCGGGTATTCAGGTTTGCAAAATGGCTCCTTAAATTAAGCATCTACTTTTTGCAGATGATAGTGTGATTTTCTGTAGAGCAAATCTTGAAGAAAATAAAAATGTTCAAAGGTTGCTTGACACTTATGAAAAGGCCTCAGGACAGAAGATTAACAGGGTGAAAATCTTAATGGTTTTTAGAAAGAATGTGGTAACTGAAGTGAAGGATAAAATCTTGCATCTGTGAGGGGTCAATAGTGCTCAACAGTATGAGAAGTACTTAGGCTTACCTCCAGTGGTAGGTCAATCCAAAATCAGGGCTTGTTTAGAGAGAACACATAAAGTTTGGCAAAAATGATAGAGTTGGAAGGAACAAATGCTATCTCAAGGTGGCAAGGAAATACTTATAAAAGTTTTAGCCCTTTTCATCCCAACATACTCTATAAGCTACTTCTTATTACCTAGAAATTTATGCACAGAATTGGAGTCCATGATGGCCAGGTTTTGGTGGGGTCAAAAAAAAGATAAAAGAAAGATACACTGGATCAGCTGGAAAAGAATGTGTGAACCTAAATTCAATGGTGGTTTAGGCTTTAAAGACTTGAGAATTTTCAACTTGGCTTTGTTAGCCAAATAGGGGTGGAGGATCTTGCAAGATGAAAGTTCTATGCTACACAGAATCTAGAGGGCAAAATACTTCCCAAGAGAAAATTTCTTTGACTCTTGCCTGTGTAATAATCCTTCATACACATGGAGAGGAATATGGACAGCAAAGAAATGGCTATTCCAAGGATGCAGGTGGAGAATTGGTGATGAAAAAACTGCAAAATTATGAATTGATAACTAGATGCCAGGACATCAAGCACTACAGATGGAAAGCATAGATTCAAGGGCAGAAGCATGGAGCAGAAACAGTGAATAGCATTATTGACAATAATACAAAAAGGTGGAATGTGGAGAAGATAAGAGCTTTATTTAATCCAAAATTAGCCACAGATATACTAAAAAATATAATATGTCCTAGAGAGCAACCAGATAAATGGATATGGACACAAGAAAGAAGTGGAAAGTTTAGTGTTAGGAGTGCTTATAGATTAATAAGAGAGAAAATAAAAAAACAACCCAGGTGAGTGCTCATATGGCAGCAGACATTAGGCTTTATGGAAGGCTCTATAGAAGATGAAAGTTCCCAACAAAGTAAAGGTATTTGTATGGAGAGCTTACAAAAAAGGGTTACCCACTTGATACAATTTACAAAAAAAAATGTCCTAACAGAAGAGAATTGTTGTTTCTACAATGAAAGAAGAGAAGATTTGCCTCATGCATTATTTCATTGTCCAAAATAAAGGATTACTGGAGTAGTTTTGTGCCTACAATGAGAGAAATGGACAAGGAGTTGCCAGTAATGGATGTTGCTATGAAAGTGAAAGGGACTAAAAAAGTTGAAGAACTAACAAAATTTTTCTTAATAGCTTGGGGCTTCTAGTTTATAAGAAATAAGATGGTGAATGATAAAATTTGCATTGAGCCTAGACAGATAATTGAACATGCTTTATCACTACAGAGGATGTACACAAATATCAAGACTTTGCCTAACAGTAAGACAAAGACTTACTACCGCTGGAAACCTCTCCTGACAGATTTTCTGAAACTTAATGTGGATGGGAAATGTTTAGTGATCTGCACAGAGATGGAGTTGGGGCTATTCTAAGAAATGATAAAGGAGACATTGTTGTGGCTGCTAGTAAGGTGGAGAATGAAGTTGTTGATCCAAAGGTCTTCAACTATGTGCTAATATGGGCATTCAGAAGCTAATACTTGAGAGTGACTCTCTATTGATAATAGAAAAGCTCAAGAATCCATCAGATTCTTCATCAATGCTAGGGAATCTCATGAGAGAAACAAAGAAAATCTTACTTTTGTTTGGTGAATACAAAATCCAGCATGTAAATAGCCTAGGAAATGAGGCTACTCATAAACTAGTCTGTTATGATTGGAATGTTGAAAATTAAATTAGAGATGTGGTGGGATTGTATTCCAGACTTTATTTCTCAAGTTATATGACTTGATAAATATTTGTAATATTTTCTTGATTAATGATACTGATTTCCTATATAAAATAAAAAAATGTATACATGTGATTTTAAAAAATATGAATGATGAGGCAAAACATTATTGGCCTTCAGATTATATATTTACACTTTGTTTCCAACCCACTTTCATTTTCCTGTAGCCTACATAAAACCTAATATAATATTAGTTAACTACCTCCCCATTCATTTTTTTCAACCCACTACTATCCAGTCGACCCATTCATTATTCCAAGTTTGTCCCTTTCATTGTTTATAAGTGATCAGCAAGTCTCTTGTTCACTTGTGCCACGTATATAAGTGATCTATCTAAGTGGAGTTCTTTTCTTCAAATTCATCGTGTCTTACCAAGAATAGTTTTAAGATTGCTCCCGATTAATTTTGGGTAATAGATGCAATTCCATGACTAAAATGTTAGAGCACCCATAACAGATCAGGAATAGTTTTAAGAGACTTGGGATTTCGTCACTTTGGTTTTGATTCCTTGATTTTCTTAATGGGTCTCTTTTGTACTTTAATTACTTTTTTGCAATCAATGGCTTGTGGTAGAAAATGAAAGAGAGAGAATCTTTCATTGGTTCCAACTCTGACATTCAGTTTGGGAAAATAGAGTAAAAAATGGAACTTATTTTGATTTTATTTTTTCTATTTAATGTTTTCTACTTCTTCTATGGAAAATAGAGTGAAAAATATGAGTAGCATGTTTGGAGAATATGACATGTAGGAGTTCAAAGGCGCATTTTAAGAGAGGAGTCAAGTACATGTAGATTCCCACTTTAGTAAAGTGCCCCGCGAAGTCCCATAAGCATGCATCTGTGTGCTCTTTTGATTACACGAAGTACTAATATTTAATTGAATATTTAAAAGCTTTGTTTGATAATAGTTTTGTTATTCAAGTAAATAAAATTGGCATAAATAATTCAAGGAGACCATGAAAGGCAAGCAATATGCATTCCAAATATTCGATCACAAATGTAATCTGCCTAGCGAAAGCTATTGAAAATTAAATTATAATTATATTTCTTAACACTTCCATCGAAAACTAATATAATTATATTTCTTAACCAATTTTATTAAATCCACTCTTGTTTGACTCAATAACTATAATCCTAATACAATTTTATGCAAGTCTACAACTCTTTTTTTGGCACGGCCACACCTCTCTCTCTCTCTCTCTACGGTCCTTATAAATTTGTAGCCTTTCTCTTGTGCAGCTATGGGTTGGACTTGGACTATTATCAAAGAGAAAGAAAAAGGCAAATAAATAATATAAATCGCCAATTACAGGTATTGCAAACAATTCTTATTACTCAATTTCAAGTTTTAAGTTTTAAGTATGGTACTTTTTCTTTCTATTCATAAATTTTATTTTTTCTCTAAAAAATATGGGTTCGTTTTCTACTCAGAGCCAGCTACATGGTAAGGCCACTTAGGCCATTGTCTAAGGCCTCACCTTATGTAAGGCCCTCAAAAATAAAAATAAAATGTTTTTTTTTTATTTTTTTATTTTTTAAAATAAAAACCATTTTATTAAATAAAATTTTAAATAATTTATATAGTTTTCAATGTGTGCAAGGCCCTATAATACCAAATTTAATACTTAATACAATAATTTTTTTTGTAAGTAATACAATGAATTATTTATATTTTAAATAATTTTTTTAAAATCTTGCTAAATTGTGGCACAAAAACTGCATTAATGTCTCATTTTAAGTTATAAATATAAATTTACAAAAACTGTATTTAAAGATTTTAAATAAAATCTTGTTTTCAATTATTGAAAATTTTGAAAATATTTCATATAATAATTTATATTTTATTATATTATAATTACAAATGACTCAGTTAAATTTCGCCTAAGGCCTCAATATGTATTGAGCCGCCCCTATTTCTACTGATCCTCGTTTGTGTCCAAATCTGATGAAATTTTGCTTCCATGAAGTTGGATAGCTTTTTCGTGTAGCCCATATTGCATAGTGCAATAAAAGTTTAATTTTTCGTACTAAATTAACTCAATTTATTTTTAGGACAATTCCATATATAGGTGGGAAATTTTCTAAGGCTATCTAATAATTATAAACACCATATTCAATCTACTAAAATAGTGACAATTATACCAAATATCTTCATTTTTTGGTCAATCCCAATTCACTTTCCTTTTTTAACAATTTGATTTGAATCTTAATATAACTTTATTTCTTAACTTCCAAATTCCACTATCGTTTGACCCAATAGCTATATGGATAACTTTATAAGACTCAACTTCCTTTCATTCGGGTTACAAAGCCTTATTTTAGCTTAACTATCAATGCATGTATATACCTTAAATCAGGTATCCTATCAATCCACAACTCGAAACGAGTTTTTGATAATTTTTTTTTTTTAAAAAAGAGTTAAGGTCACCTGTCCAAAAGTGATCACTCCCCAATTTTATTAATAACTCTCACTTATGACGAAGAAAAACCGTGGTTACAAAACAAACATCTGGGGTACAAAAGAAAATCCAGCATGCAGAAAAAAACAAACTAGAAAAATAATAAACCAAAGAAAAAAACAACAAACCACAAACAACAAACACAAAAAATTAACTAAAACGAAGCGAAGGCAACCCGGCGTAATCCATGCTAATAAGACCTCGCAGCGCACGAGGAGTCTCTGTCAAGTGCGAAAAAATTAAATCACTACCAGAAGCCTCATGTTTGGCTAACCAATCTGCAACTTTATTTCCCTCCAGAAAAACATGATGAATCGAGCACGTCATGGAGTTCATAGTGTCTAATATTTCCTCCCAGAAATCCTCCAAGTACCACACCCCACATCTTTTATTTCTCCACCAAGAAATAACAGTCATAGAATCAAGTTCAATATCCACATAATTTAAAGATAAGGATTTACAAACTTGGAGCCCATGAAGAAGAGATAAAAGCTCAACTCGATTATTAGAACCTGTACCAATGAATGAAAAAAAAGCATGAATTAGCTGACCATGATTATTTCTAATGATCCCACCTATACCTGAGGCACCCGGATTGCCTAAACTACTACCATCTGTGTTCAGCTTAACCCATCCCACCGAAGGCCGCTGCCAAGCAATAACTTTGCAATGCCAGACTAGGGGGAAAATAGGCTGGACATTCAAGCCCTCAAGTATCTGCAAATCAAGACTAGATATGTGAGAACTAGCATGCATATCACGACAAATAAGACTAATCCACCGACGAACAAAGTGAATAATATTAGAAGCAGCTTCAAAGCGACCCTCCATACACGCCAAACAGCGCTGCCGCCAGATTCTCCAAGTGATAATCACAGGGAGAATTCCCACAATAATACCAACTTGAGACGAAAGCTTTGCACGGTGAAACCAAGTCTTCACCGTGTCTTTCCAATTCCGGCCAATCGGGATCCCAAGGCTAGCCCCAAAATAACGCCAAACGTTGTTTGCAATATCACATGCAAAAAGAACATGATATTGGTCCTCATAATGACCGTTAGCACAACAATTACAACGGGAGGTAATAGAAATACCAATGCGTCGAAGGTGATGATCGACACTAAGGGCCATAAACCAAGCTTTCCACATGTGGGTAGACATTTTAAGAGGAAGACTCTTATGCCACATCAAGAGTGCCCCTCAATAGTATCATCCCTAATTCGGACACAATCCCAAGCTGACTTAGTGGAAAATAAACCATTATCATTATTGGTCCAAATCAACACATCTATACCCGGTTTTGCCTTACAAATATCCTCTAAAATACCATCAAAGTGATCCAACCCCACTAATTGAAGAATAAAATCCATATCCCAGTCATTGCTTAATTTGCAGTCCTTCACTTGAAGATGAGGATGACCCACAATATGCATATCATTAACTAAAGGGCCGTTGTCCCGCCATTTATCATACCAGAAAGAAACCAAACCATCTTTAAGACGCCACTTAGAATTATCCAAGACCAATGGGAGGGAAGTAGCAATCATTTTCCAGAACCTCGTACCCTTAGTTGGATCAACCAGGGCCCAAGGTTTAGAACCCACATACTTACCCTTAAAAAAATTTGCCCATAAAGAATTACCTTAAATGAAATTCCAAGTAAATCTAGCATGAAGGGCTTGTTGCATTTCATCAAGGTTCCTAAGAGCCAAACCACCTTCCTCCACGGGACGGCAGATAGAATTCCAGGCCACTCATTTTTTCTTACCTTTACCATTATCCTCCCCCTAGAAGAAAGTACTCATCATACGATGAAGGGTATTAATAATGGATTGCGGGACTTGAAGAACAACAAAGAGATGGAGAGCCATACTAGACAGTACATGACGCAATAAAATAAGGCAGCCACCCGCCAAAAGGAATCTCATCTTCCATCCCGATATTTTCTTTTGAATCTTAGACACCATATCTTCCAAATGTACCTATTTAAGACGACCCAAAATAATAGGCACTCCAAGATATTTGAAGGGGAAAGATCCTTCTGAAAATCCAGTCTTCCGTAATAATAAGCTTTTACGTGTTAGAGAAATATTTTTAGAACAATAAATGGCAAACTTCGAGTGATTGATACGCTGACCCGACCAACGCTCATACTTATGAAGCACAGATAAAATTTCCCTTAAGGCTGTAGAGCTACCATTAGAAAAAAGTACAACATCACCAGCATACATAAGATGAGAAATTATGGGCATACCTTGGGCCTGAGAGAATTGACCAAATTTTTGAGCCTGCACACTTTGCTTGATCAATCTAGAGAGAATTTCTTGAAGGATAATAAAAAGATAGAGAGAAAGGGGATCACCCTGGCGCAATCCCCGGCCACTTTGAAAAAAACCTTTAGTAGTGCCATTCATCGTAATCGAATACCAAGGAGTCGAGATGCATGTTCTGATAAGTGTACAAAAATCAAAGGAAAACCCAAACCAGCGAAGAACCTCCAGAAGAAAAAGCCAATCCACTCTATCGTAAGCTTTTGCCATATCCAATTTAATCATGATATTACCACCATGGGCCTTCTTGTTAATGGAGTGAACCATTTCCTGAGTGATACTAATATTTTCAAAGATACTTCTCCCTAGAATGAAAGCACCTTGTTCCCATGATATCATACGTGAGAGTAGACCTGTCAAACGATTGACAATGATTTTGGAGCATATTATATAGAAAACTGAGCAAAGGCTGATAGGCCTAAACTTATCAAACCTAGAAGGTGTATCAACCTTTGGGTTAAAACAAGAAAAGATGCAGTAAAAAATCTTGGAAGCTGCTTAGAATTAAAAAAAAAAAAAAATCAGATATGGCTTCCAAGACCTCTTCTTTCACAATCTTCCAACAGCTTTTAAAAAAACCAGAACCAAAACCATTAGGCCCCGGGGAACTATTAGAAGGAATAGAGGATAGAGCAGAGAAAGCTTCATTCATAAAAGGCACTGCACAAAGCATCAAGTTATCAGAATCAGAAATAATAGGAGATATAAGAGTCGATAAATCAGGAAACAATCTAGCAGACGTGCCCTGCAGAAAATTAGAAAAGGTATCCACAGCCCCCTGATGAATACTCTCCGGTGAATTGAAAACCATACCATTCAAAGATCTCATTTCCACCACTCTTTTACGACGTTTATTAGCAAGGCAGGCATGAAAAAACTTCGTGTTACGATCACCATCCATGTGCCATTTTAACTTAGACATTTGAGCCAATCTAGTATCTTCACGACGGAGCCAATCCTCCAACTCCGCAGAAGATACCATAAGCTCCCTCTCCGTATCTTCATCCTAGTTTTGCTGAAGCTTCTTTTCAAGCTCCTCAATTTGCTGCTTAAGAGAGGTAAGATGCATATTAGTAAGACCAAAGACCTTTTTATTCCATTCACGCAAGGCGACCTTAGTGTTCTTCAATTTAAACGCCAATTTAGTAAGACCATGACCACCAACAGGCGCAAACCACGCCTGATGAACACACAACAAAAATTGCGGATGATCCACCCACATTTGTTGAAAACGAAATGGTGAAGGGCCATAAGAGAACGGATCCATCTTGAATTCTATAACCATAGGAGAGTGATCAGATGTGGTGCGCGGAAGATAAGAACAAACTGCATGAGGAAAATAACTGAGTAGAGAGAAATCCATAAAGACCCGGTCTAACTTTGCCCAAGACCGAGCAAGACCCAATTTCCCATTACACCAAGAAAAATATCTGCCCTTAGATTTCATTTCAACCAAACCATCTTGATGGATCCAGGTATTAAAATCCTCCATCGCCGCATTTGAACGAGGTGCACCACCCCTCCGTTCCGAATTGTTCCTAATTATATTAAAATCCCCAACAAAAAGACAAGGTTCCGATCCCATCACCTGGGAACTAAGATCCTCCCATAAATTCTTCCTCTCATACATACTGCACTTAGCATAGATAATATTACACAAAAATTGATAGGACCCCATTTTAACACGAAGATAAACAAACTGCAACTTAGTCCGCACCACTTGAATATCAAGAGTGTTATCCCAAAAAATCTAGATTTTACCACCATCATTTACATTCGAAATAACAGAATCAAAGTGTAAATAATGTTGCAACTGGATGGCTTTGTCCAGTGCTTGAAACAGTTCCAAAACTGCAACAATCTTGGGCTTAAAGTTACAAACTAAATTCTTCAATCTACGACAAGAGGTACCGATACCACGGGCATTCCAAACAATAATGTTACTCATAAAGACAATGTAGAGGGACGGGTAATGACCCGACTCGAGCTACGAACTTTCTCAAATTTTTTCTTTTGATATTTTTTCTTAATAGATTTACCTTCAGAATCTAAATGATAATCTTTGAACTGAGGGAGCACTTCTGGAGGGATATCAATGTCCGGCTCAGAAACAATATCTTCAAGATTATTTTCTAGATTTTCATGTAGAAACCCAACTGCTAAACTGATTACATCTTCGCCCAGATTGATATTAGGAGCTTCCTCCAGAATCGGAGGAAATGGTTCTTCTACACTAAAAGAAACAGCATTAGTATGGTTCGAAAGAGTACCTGCCTCCTCACTTGGTGCTAGCATCCCTCCACCATCAAGAGCAATGATTTCCGTGGGATTAACCCCCTGGGCATGGGATGGTGGGGCATTGAAAATTTGTACCGGAACTGGTTCGGCAGTCTCTGTTTCAGGAATATCCTCCCCGAAAAAAACACATGTCTATTCACTCGGTGCTAGCACCCCTCCATTATCATGAGTATCGACCTCCGTAAGAATAACCCCCAGTGTAGGGGATGGGGAGGCGTTGGAAGGTTGTTCCGGAATCACAAACGGCTCAGGAGACTCTATTTCAGGAAGGGTATCCACGGGGTTGTTCGTCGCACCACCCTGAGTATTACCAGACCGAATGCCACCATGCTCTGGTTCTACTTTCTTACCACCACGGTTTAGATCCTTTCCAACACGGCATGTCTTTAAATTATGATCCTGAACTCTGCATTTTCCACAGTACGTGGGCAACATCTCATAAAGGACCTCTTGTTTCCGACTTGTAGGTAGTCCTGGAGTACCAATCCAAAAATAAGAAATCGGCTCCTTGGTTGCATCCATCTCCAAACAGAGTCTAGCTCCATCAGTCCGAGTCGCACAACGTGTGGGGTTGTCCTTGTGAATAAACCGGCCAATAGAAGCAGTGAAAATCCAAAGGAAAGACTCTTGATAATAATTGGGAGGTAATCCTGGGAGCAAAATCCACACGGGTACACTAGAAGGTTCATGTTCTTCATTGAATTCTAGAGACCAATGAAAGGCATGGTAAGCCACTCCATTCACTTCACAGGACTCACGGGACAAGGCTTTCACAAAGTCTGCTTCTGTAGCCATCCGAATAAAGACGTTCCGTGGTAATTTCATAGAAGAGACCACCGGAGTAGAAGAAAGGCCCCAACGGCTAGAAATAAAAGCCCGTATAGCGTCCAGAGAGGGCCTTTGTCGAAGGAAGTTGATCACTATGGAGAAACGAAAAGGCTCTGTTGATCGGCTGATTTCTTCTTTGGAGAACTGGAAAAAAACCTCGCCATCCATGACTTTGGGAGCACGAGGAGCTATAGAGATTTCTGGAAGGGGCTGCGGTACTGCAGCAGCCATTTCGGCAAAGGTTTGACGGCCAAAAACATGGCCATCCACGGCTACCATGCAGCCTCAACCAAAACTGAGGCCAACCAGAGAAGGTAAACAGTGAAAACACATGAAAACCCTAGCAGAGCACGTAAAGGGCAGTTTCAACGAGTCTTTGATATTACTTACTAGGAACACGGTCTAAAATATACACCATTATTTTTAAGAGTTTTACTATACATTTTTCAAAAAGAAAGAAATAAGCCAATTCAATGATTTTCATGGCCTTCACCAATTTGATGATTTTCACATTTCTACCTAGCTAGTTGCATTTCCTCCCCATGCAAAGTATCTCAAGAATTGCAAATGGCGTGAGACTTTTCATCTCGCAGATAGATTCATCCATACCATGAAAGTCATCTATGAAAGTAATGAGATACTTCTATCTATCAAACATTATAGGAAACAATGCCTGCATGTATCTATACGCATTATCTCAAGAAACTTTGTATTCCTTGTGGCATCTTTTCTTAATATGTTTGACTTATTTTCCTTTAATAAAAATCCACACGCCCTGGGATTATAAAATCTAAGTGCAGAAAATATTTTAGGTACTAATCTCTACAACTTTTCTTTAAAAATATTCTCCAAGATTTTATGTCACAATCACGGGAGTTTTTCTTTAATCATGCTTCAAATTTCTATGCCATAAATTGTAAAGAGTTCTTCATAAATCATATTTCCCTTAGTTCCTATACATGTCTCATGAGCGTAAAAGATTATTATCAAAAACATTATGAATGCATGACGAATACAATTTTATTGAGAATAAAAATAGAATCAACATAAATGGCATTTTGAAACAAATTGAAATATGAACATTTGCACTCAAGTTTAACCACCAAAAATACATATAAGCATTCATATTTGTAGAAATATGAAAATTTCTACATCCTGAGGATGACGGCCTCAATGGGAATTTCTATATCCTCACTGAGAGGGACCGCACACCGTTCAAGAATAAGAACATGTTCTCCTAGACGTTGCTGCTACCATTTTTTCGCATGTTGCTTCTTATAGTTGCAACAAATGTGGATATTGTGGCACATAAGGCCACATTCAATTGGACTTGCGCACAATTCCTCATACGAGTGGCACACGAAGAGCCTATCGACTTGTCACTACAAATTTTTGAAAGGATCCGTTACTAGGCAAGCATCATCGTCACTAACAACCTACCATATGGAGTGATCATTACCAGCTATTACTAGACTAGAGAGTGCCACCCTAGGCGAAGGAGTGGTTGGCTGAGGAGATGAACTCTCTCGACATGAGCTCACACCGTTGGAGCATTGGACAAGGTAGGGGGCGTGCTCGTCTTGAGCCTAAGCCTATCCCAAATCTTGTTCCTCTGACTTAGTCTGGGCCCGATGTTACTCCCCATAGTGAGAGTACTAGTCAATAGTCAATGGGTACATCTGTAAGGGATGCGTGCCCTACTTGGTTCGAAGCACAGCCTGCTTGGATTGATGCTATGGTCCCAGATATTACTACGCAAATCATGCGTATACAGCAGAGTGTCACCGAGGTTGGACATCATGTAGATATGCTAAAGGACAAGCTCACCACATTGACTGAAGAGTTTCATACATTTGTAAACAACACGTTCTAAGTGTTTTGAACTTTTATCATATTTTGTATTTATATTTTAATATATTTACTTTTCTATACTTTATGTAATGAATAATATTATTTAATATATTTAGTCCTTTTTTATTTGAATTCTCATTTTTTTTAATTTAAAATTTGATATTTAATTTTAAAACAGTTCACGTTCGAATGATAATGACTATCGTTCGAACGTTTAAATGAATAACTTACACGTTTGCATGTAAGTGGGCTTAATGTTCGAACGTAACATTTTATACGTTCGAATGTAATTATTCCAAAACAACATCATCTGGCTTACGTTTAAACGAAACATTATTATAGTTCAAACAGTCAGAAATATAAAAGGAAATGAAGTCTGGCTCAATTGATTACCAGTTGCTCTTGTGTATTCATATATATAGATAAGTACAGAGTAGTTTAAATTACATTATCTAGATAGATACAAGAATTCAAATATTTAAACATCTACTAACAGAACTAGATAACTAGATAACTACAAACGCTAACAGAATATAAATGAAATCTGCAGTGATTCACTAGATAAATACAACAACAACTAGGTAACAGCTATAACAGATTTATCCTGATGAGCTTCTGATTTATCGGAGCTGATATGTCTAACATCCCCCTTCAAGGTGATGGGAAGATCTCAAACCATCAACTTGTCACGAAGGATCAAAAATCTGGCTGAAGTGAGACCCTTTGTAAAAATGTCTGAAGGTTGAGCTGCTGTCGAGATGAACCTGCTTGTATGTCTTTGTTAAATATCTTTTCCCTGATAAAATGATAATCGACCTCGATATGTTTGGTACGGGCATGAAATACTGGATTAGAAGATAGAGCCAAAGCACCAAGATTATCTACCCATAGTCATGGAGCACTGGTTAGTGGTATGTGCAGCTCCTTAAAGAGCATGCGAAGCCAATAGAGTTCAGCCACAGTGAATGCCATAGACCTGTATTCCGCTTCTGTGCTTAATCTTGCTACAACGGGTTGCTTCTTGGCTGACCAAGAAATAAGGCAAGGACCAAGATATATACAATAGCCAGATGTGGACTTTCTGTCATCAGGAGACCCTGCCCAATCATAATCACAAAAACCATTAAGTTGCAAGGAGCCCTTGCTGAAGGTGAGACCAAACTGTAAGGTGCCCTTTAGATACCGCAACACTCTCTTAGCTGCTACTAAATGGTCAGTGGTTGGGCAAGGTAAAAATTGACATAGTTGTCTCACACTGAAGGATAGATCAGGTCTGGTAAGTGTGAGATATTGTAGAGCTCCCACCAAAGTTCTATATTCAGTAGGATCATTGAGTGGATCCCCTGAAAATTTGGAAAGTTTAGAACCTGAGGTGCAAGGTGTGGAAGCTGGTTTAGCACCAGCCATCCTTGTGCGATTCAATAGATCAATAGCATACTTTCCTTGACTGAGATGGAGACCTTCTAATGTTTTTGTGACCTGAATTCCCAGAAAATAAGAAAGGGTACCAAGATCTTTGACAGCAAACTCAGCACTAAGGTGAGTAATAAGATGATCAATAGAAGAAGAGGAATTACTTGCAATTATTATGTCATCAACATAAATAAGCACATAAACAGAAGTGTTGTTCAAATGGAATGTAAAAAGAGATGTATCAACAGTGGAGCCATTGAACCCGAGAGCAAGTAAGGCTTGTGACAGTCTCAAAAACCAAGCTCTAGGAGCTTGTTTGAGTCCATAGATGGACTTATGTAATCTGCACACATGATCAGAGAGATGAGGATCCTCAAACCCTTTAGGTTGTTCCATGTAAACTTCCTCTTCAAGAAAACCATGTAAAAAGGCATTGGAGATGTCAAGTTGTTTGATAAACCAGTCGTGATGAACAGCTAATGCTAGTACCAATCGAATCGTGGCTGGTTTAATAACAGGGCTAAATGTCTCATTAAAGTCCACCCCATCAATTTGATCAAATCCTTTAGCCACTAATCTGGCCTTGTAACAATCAATACTCCCATCTGATTTTTGTTTGAGCTTAAATACCCACTTATTCCTGACAACTTTCTTATGGCAAGATCGTGGACATAAAGTCCAAGTTTTGTTGGCTATGAGGGCATTGTATTCAGCCTGCATAGCATCAAGCCAATGCTGGTTTTTCACTGCTTCCTTATAGGTTTGGGGTTCAGAAGATAAAGTGATGGTAGAGAGAGCTTGAAGAGGATATTTGGTGGAGTAGTAGAGATGGTAGTCTGGAAATTGTTTAGGTTTGGAGGAGTTGGTCATGGATGCAATGTTTGGAGCTGTCTTTTGAGGTGGGAAATCCAAGATCTGGACTGAGGAGCAAATCTGCTAGCCAATGTATTCCAGACCATTTTGGATGTTGTCAATCCATAGACTGTGGAGAGGATCTTCTCACTGAGAGTGGCATTTAACCAGGCCAAAATGAATTGATCTTTCTTCTACCAAACCAAGTAATCCGGGTTGAGATCAGAAGTAGATTTCCCAGTGAAATCAAGAATATATTGAGAGGGACAGATTTCTGACCCATCAACAATGCTTAGTAAGTCATGGCTTCTAAGCACAGGAATGAATTGGGTAATCCAATTCAGATAATTGGTTCCATCTAGTTTGACAGAAACCAAAGAGGTAATGTTTGGGATAACAAAAGAAGGATTGGATGAGGCCATATAGGATCAAGTTGCGTGAGCAATTTTCTGCTCTGATACCAAGTCAGAAATATAAAAGGAAATGAAGTCTGGCTCAATTGATTACCAGTTGCTCTTGTGTATTCATATATATAGATAAGTACAGAGTAGTTTAAATTACATTATCTAGATAGATACAAGAATTCAAATATTTAAACATCTACTAACAGAACTAGATAACTAGATAACTACAAACGCTAACAGAATATAAATGAAATCTGCAGTGATTCACTAGATAAATACAACAACAACTAGGTAACAGCTATAACAGATTTATCCTGATGAGCTTCTGATTTATCGGAGCTGATATGTCTAACACAAACGACATCATATTTTGTGACGGTTTCAGAATTGTTACAAATTCAAAACCGTCACAAAAACTCAATTGTGTTGTAGTGAACTATCAAATTTTTGTTTTCATTTCGTTTTAGGATTTTGAAATCCATTTCTCTAGCATCTAGTTTTGCCATTTTGTAGAAAAGATCGTCGTTGATCAGGATGAAAGGCTCAGTGGTCCTCAATCATTTAGGTTGGGGTCAACTCTAATGTTGTTTACCCGAATTCGGAAGGAAAGCTCCTTTGGAGGATGTTTACCCATTTTTTTGTATGTATTTTTTTGCTCTTTACTTAATAATTAAGAAAGTTATGTTTTTTTTTAAATATTGAAAGGGTTTAAATTTTTTTTTTTAATTATATATTTGGTGAACACTTTTGATGACTCCTAGCATCACCCAATTCTAAATGGGTAACGAGGTTTAATTCTCTCTCTGTTGATACCTGTGTGTCAACTCAATTTTGATATGATCTTCATTCTTTTGATCTTTTGGAGATGAAGAAGATTTCTACCACATGTTACCGGCAACCGCAGGCCCAGGGGCGGAGGTTTATACAATTTCCTCGCTTGGGTGGAAGGCAAAAACTCCAGCTACCGATAACATCCCTATCACTATTTATTTTTCTCTCTCCAATAATCGCCTTCACATAATCTATTGTATGACAGAAACTCTTCATGGAAAAATCTATAAAAGGACGAGGTGTAAAATTAGCTTTTATACCCTACAATCAGAAGAGTACAGTGCATCTTTAAAATTTAAAAAAATATGATTTGAATGATCTGTATTTGAGTAGTCAAATAATATTATTTTAATAGAAATTTGAACTATGAGCTACAGTATTTGGAAATATTTTCTATTAAAATAATATTTTATTCTAAAAAATCAGATCCAACTATTTTGATATTTTCTTCTAAAAATCAGACCCTATTTATAGTTGAGAAATAGGTTGAAGAAAAATGCTAGTTGGAAAATAATAACTTAAGTAAAAATTAAATTATTAATTAACATATAGTTAGTGTAATTATAAAATATGAAAAAAATATTATTAATAAAAAAATATTATATTATTATTTTGACTATTCGGAGTTATGCTTTTAATGATTTTAGATTTATAAAAAATATATATTTTTAATTAAATTTTAAAAATAACTTTGATGAGACGAATTCTAATGCTCGAAGCAATCATGATATTTTTTCTTTATCATAAATACAAAACACTCACCCACATGTACACAATCAACTTTAATAATTTGTTTTCTTAAAAAAACCGTGAAGTATGTTGACACGTGTCGGCCATCGAACTCCGGTAAACTCTTAAACATATTTCACTCATAAAAATATTTAAGAGTTCATGTTCTTATTTTAGCTTTAAAATTTTTCATTTAAAAATAATTTAATGGATCGAGTGTGGTTTTAATTTTTGTAAAATTGATAAAGTCATGAAGTGATAGTGTACGTAGGGGTATAACCGATCTAGTTCGGTCCGGTTTTGAAAACATTTTATAATCGAACCGGTATATACCTATTTTGAAATTTTAAAAATGACCGATTCATCACCAAAATCAAAACTTTCAATTTTTCCTATTTCGGTTTGTTCTAATCCAATTTTTTAATTTACCATTTACACATGTGACACTATATATGTTTAATATTATACTTTTTTTAATACGAAACTTAATTATGAGAATTTAGTATTTATTATTAACAAGTATTAATTCTTTAATGTTCACTTATAGTAGTATAATATAAGCAATGTCTTATTTATTAGTGAGATTAATAAGCTTGAATAATAAGATTAAAATAGTATAATTAGTGTCTAATTAAACTAGTATATTAATTTTATATTATAAGATTAATAGACTTAGATAATAAAATAAGAATTTCATATTATATTAATTAGAAATGTAGCATATAATATATATAATAATAATAATGTAAAAATTATATATAATTTAAAAAGTGATCAGACGAAGACCCATTAGTTGTTATTATCTCTTTCAATGTTAAGGGGCTTGTCTTCTACATATATAGTGGTCAAGCCCGTCTTTTATGAGATGCTGATTATACAGTCTACCACTTGTAATATTTAGACCAGCCAGCCTTCAGCATTGCGTATATATTGGGGTGGAAAAAGAAGATTGTGATTGCTTTAGTTCTCGTTTAAAAGAAAAATATAATTTTTTTTATTGACAAAAAGTGAAAAGATATTCCAAAAACTAAGACGTTTATCAAAAACCCATTTTTCAATAATATAGAAAATTAATTTTATGTTTTTAGAGTACATAATATCGTTTCCAATTTATATAGATATATTGAAGTTTCCATGCTCAATTTATAAATGTGAGACCCCCTTATTAGATGATTGAAGAAAAAAGCTCAACGATCGAGAGGACCTCCACTAGTAATATGGATTGGGATTATCGATCTAATCCAAAATAAAAGAAAAGTCATGACGTACGTTAATGGTCAAGTCATTAAATTTGAAAGGTCATGCACTAATTAATTAAGCAGGCAATGGACGTGAAGAATATGTCCATTGACTTGAAAAATCAACATCAATAGTACTGAAGCATGTTTTCTATGACGCATCGATATCTATGAAATCTCTTGGAAACTATTAAGATTTATAAGGGTGTGTATACATATTGAATTCGTACGTACGTGGTTAAACTTTAGGTGTGGAGTATGATATAATTTTATTCAATCACGACTTAAGTTTACTTGTTGTACATCATTTATAACATTATAAAAGCATCACTCAAGAGTTTGAAAAAAAAATAGAAAAAAAATGAAAAAAAAAATAACTTTTACTTTATACAATCTCTTATGGATAATAAACCATTTTTGTGAATGTCAAATGTCCTATCAATTGTTGAAATCCTTCTCTGCCGCTACATTGAATGAATGCTATTTTTTATGATGCTCATATAATATCATTATGGTATGTTAAATATATTTTGTTTTCAAATTTTGTACCAACTTACACATCAACATTACTACCTAGCTTGCCTCTAGTATTTTATATGAACACATAATTAATATATATGTATATAATGCAATGCGTGGATGATTATCAATTATGATATATAATAAAAAAAATCATATAAAATTTATTTTAAACAATATAAAAAATTAAAATATATATATATATAAACTGGTGGAGTCCAGTTCGGTCCAATATAATAAAAAAGAAAATCAGAACTAGATCGAATTAAAAATAAAATCATGTACCGGATCAAAGGTACGGGATTTGCTACACAACTTCCTACTATTCACTCACACTCCACACTCCATATTTTTTAATATTTTTTTAAATTTTTTTTTGAATTTATTTATTTTTAAATATTTCAGATTTTTTATTCACTATTTATATAAAAAAATATTTGATAAAAAAAAATTAAAAAAAAAGTGGAGTGTGGAGTATGGTGAATAGTAGGAGGTTGGGAAGATTATTTATTTGCGATTACAGGGAAAGATGCACAGGTGATGCTTGAAATCCAATGAATGTCTGTGTTTGCGGGTTTCACATGACGTGAACATCACGTTTACAAGTCGACGCTGTTTTGAATATTCAGCATTAGCGCGTTTACAAGTGGACTCAGATTAGAAGATAGCAACCAGCTAAAGTTGAATATTCAAAACAACGTCGACCCCTATTACATGGCCCATGGCCGTCTGCTTTCATTACCTTCAGCTTCAGCATCACATTGTAATTTTTACCCTTATCAATTAGCGTGCTGCTCCTTCTACTATATCAACATGTCTCATCTCCACATAATATGGCACAGGATCAAATTTAGAGTCAGAGTCATATGAAGATAAGTTCAAGTTGTGTTTCATTATTTTTTTGCCACAAGTTTGTCAATGAATTGAATTTGAAACGAAAATGAAATGTTTTGGGGCAGAAATTCACAGACTTTAAAAGGGGATGCTGAATTTTTTACTGTTGTAGTCTAGCCCTACAATTTGTCTCGTTTGATTACGTAGTTTAGATTAAATGAAACTTTTCGTTGAAATTTGAATAAAATATTGTTATAATATAATTTTTTAATATGATTTTTGTTTTAAAATTTGAAAAAATTGAATTTTTTATTATATTTTGTGTGTGAGTTTGAGAAAATTGTAATGATTATACGAGATGAATTGAAAACACTCTCAATGGCTTTTTTATTATACGAAAAATGTAAATTATTTAAAGAATTGCTCTAAAAAAAAGTTTCATCCGATTATGTAAAATACAATTAGCTATAGTAACCCACTACATGTAACTGATACTATTCATCTTGTAAAAATTTTTTATTATTGATATTTCGTTTACTCTCTCAGTTTCTTTTACTTTGATTTTTATCATGTAAGCAAATTTTTTTTATTGTTTATCATTTAAAACACATATATTTCATTTTCTTTTAAAAAATATCTTGGAAATATTTTTAAACCAATTTTTTCATATTTTGATTTTATTTATAATTTTTATTTGGCTTATATATTTTTGTTTTACGTGTATAAGATTGAATTATTTTACATTGTATATAAAAAAAATTGTAAATATAAAAAAAAAATATGGATATTGTAAATTTATTGGTAGAAATTAAATATTTAAAAAAATAAAAAGGAATATTTAAATAATATAGAGAAAAAATATATAAGCTAATGGATGATATATTGTAAAAGTCAATATATAAAATAAAAAAAAGTAAATTTTGATGATATATTTTCAAAAATAAGATAAAAAAATTCATTAAAAATGTTCTCATAATTTAATTTTATATCAAAAGAAAGGTCTAATGCTCGCATTAACATCAGCGCTGAGTATCTTTCATCTCTTTCCTTTTCTTTTTTTAAAAAATAAAAAGAGAAAGAAAAGAGACTTGGGGAGTCAGCAGTAGGACTTTATGCCCCGTGAAAAAAACCTCGCTCTTTTGGCCACTACAGAAGACTTCTCCGATTGTTCCATCACCCAAAGGCAACACCCCAATGCCTTCCTCGCTCGATTTCTGTTTTAGAGCAGATTCTGTACGTTTGGAGAGTGAGAATATTATTGAGAATGTTTATAAATAATAGTGAAAAATAATAAATAATAATAAAAATTAAAGTAATAAATAGCAGTATTTGAACCTTCTCTATGCGTCTTCTCACTGCCACAATGAGGATCCCACTCGTACCACGTTTTGCCCCTCTCTGCCTTGTCATCTTGCTGCACCACATGACCACCACCGTCGCCGATGACTCCCCGTATACTTACACACCGGTCGAACACATTCTCCTCAACTGTGGCTCCTCTGACAATTCTACAGCATCAGAAGGTCGGATCTGGATTGGAGACGTGAATTCAAAATTTCTCACTCACGAACAATCACAAACTCAGTCATCTCTTACCGCTAGCGCAGTTAAACAAGCGCTGACTGTCCCCCGAGTACCTTTTACCGATGCACGGCTATCTCTAGTCCCGTTCACCTTCGTATTCCCCGTCCCTGCGGGCCAATATTTCGTTCGACTACACTTTCACCCCGCTTCCTACTCTAACTTCAGCCGCGCTAACGCCCTCTTCTCTGTCAAAGTTGGTGGTTTTACCCTTCTTTTCAACTTCAACGCTTCACTTAACGCAGATGCCGATTCTGGACCTACCATATCCAGAGAATACTGTGTCAATATCGAAGAAGATCAGAGGTTGAACATAACCTTCACTCCATCTCCGAACGTTTCTAATTCCTATGCTTTTATCAACGGGATTGAAGTCTTGTTGATGCCTACTAATCTCTATTTCACTCCGGTTGACGATCCAGGGTTTCATTTTATCGGCCGGCAGAACCTGTACCGCGTCGTTAACAGCACTTCTCTCGAGATGGTATACAGATTAAACGTTGGAGGGCGAACCATCTCACCCGCTGATGACACCGGAATGTTCCGGGAATGGCAAGACGACACCAGTTACTTAAAAGAATATGGAAGAATGTCATTCATACCTTTCAACGCAACTATCAAACTGAAGAACACCGCCATACCCCGGTACACTGCTCCAGAAGATGTCTTTCGGGTTGCCCGAACTCTGGGGAATAACTCAACTCTCAACCTGAGCTACAATCTCACCTGGCAATTCCCCGTAGATTCTGGGTTTGATTACCTCATTAGGCTGCACTTCTGCGAGTTTCAACCCGAAATTATTCAAACGTCAGACAGAAGGTTCCATATTTTCATAGCAAATCAAACCGCCGATGAAGCAGCCGACGTGATTTCGTGGAGTGGTGGAAATGGTGTGCCCGTGTATAAAGACTACGCCGTTTCGATGCGCGAAGGAACCGAGAAGAAAGTGAATCTCTATGTCGCAATAGGAGCCGA
The DNA here is from genome assembly GCA_029856935.1 of Cyclocarya paliurus. Classification (NCBI taxonomy): domain Eukaryota; kingdom Viridiplantae; phylum Streptophyta; class Magnoliopsida; order Fagales; family Juglandaceae; genus Cyclocarya; species Cyclocarya paliurus. The sequence continues at coordinate 24,217,719 of CM056946.1, read as the reverse complement.
ACCGCGGAGGTGGAAGACTGCATACCAGGATGCAATCTTGAACGGCGTCGAAATCTTTAAAATCAGGCACTTCAACGGCAATCTTGCCGTACTCAACCCCGATCCACTTCCGCTGGACCCTCCAACTATTGCGCCACCAGGACAGTCGAAGAACTCGAAAGGGAATCGAACAAAAATAATTTCTGTCGCCGCTGATGGTGTCGCCGGATTTATTGTTCTCTCATGTTAGAGCAGTAAACGTAAAATTTGTATAATATGACGTGATTTTGTATTGAGTTTTGCTACACAACCTCCTCACACTCCACACTCCACACTTTTTAATATTTTTTAATATTTTTTAAAATTTTTTTTTGAATTTATTTTTTTAAAACTATTTATAATTTTTTATTCACTATTCATATAAAAATATATTTGATAAAAAAAATTAAAAAAAAAATTAAAAAAAAGATGGAGTGTGGTGTGAATAGTAGGAGGTTGAGTAGATTTTTTCTTTTGTATTTGACTATGAGGTGAATGATTCATTAGTTATCAAAAAAAAAAGTTCAAAATATTCATATATCTATATGCCTTACTATACAATAAAATTTATAGGAAACAATAATTAAGAATTTTATAACTAATAGTCATAATTCCTACATTTATATGGCCTACCATAAAATAAAATTCATAAGAAGCATTAATTCAGAATTTAATAACTAATGGCCATAATTCAAGTCCAAGTAATTGATATATTTATTAAACAATAGAAGATATACTTTGAGATTGAAAGAGAGAGAAAATATTATTTTTCTGATTTTTTTTTTTTTTTTTTTTTAGAAAAAACAATAATAACATAATCTGGCCAGATCCAAGTCTGAATTAGATCCAGGTGCGCGACCCAGTTCAATACCTAGTTCGGGCTTACTATTCCGTTCAACATTATTTCTGTTTTTCGGTTTACTGTTCAGGCTGGGCGAAATTCGGCCAATGTGCTAGCCCGTAGCCCACTTGACACACTTTCTTTTTGTTTGCATTACGTTTTGGGTTGGTAGGCCCAGCGTGCTGGCCCGCAGCACACACAACTCTTTTAATTACTTTGTCGGGCTGGGCCAAACTTACAGGCCACTGTGCTAGCCCCCGAGCTTCTGGTTTTTTTTTTCAATTTTGTTTTTCACTTTCCCAGGCAGGGCCAAGCGTTGCAGGCCACTGTCATCGGCTCGAAAAAACTAGCCCTAATGGCCTATGGGTTAAAATCCTACCCGAGACCATTGACCCATGACCCGTTCATCTCTTCCTCTCTCCCATTACACAGCTGCCGCACCTTCTTTTCCAAACTCCATTCTGGAGTAGATGTGTGGGGTGAGGCATTCTCGGCCTCCTCCTGCCACCGACGTCCACTTCCTTCTCCCTCTTTTTCTAGTCATCACTTGGGCTAAACCGCCCTTTGCACCGCCGCTGCAAGGACATCAGCATGGAGGTTTTCAGCCTCCACCAGGTGCCAAAACCACCATCCTCTTTTTTGTTTTTTGTTTTTTAACTCCGAATAAAGCCATCTCAGAGATATCGAGCCACCAACCAAGCGCCTTCCCATCACCGGTGGCGCTTCCCATCCCGGGTTATCGAAGAGGGTACTCCGGCTACCTCACGCCACCCTCTCCTCACCCCCACACAGCGATTCTTCCCTCACAATTTTCTATTACTCAAACAACGAAAAAACGTAAACACAAACCTCAACTATTCCATGGTGAGACCGTGAGACCACGAATGAGGTTGAGAACCAAAATACATACATGTAAAATAGAAACCAAAACACAGGAATATTTTGTCTCAATTAAACGATGCAAAATCAGTCACATTATTCTAAGTCGGACTGTAGGTACGGAATTAATATTGAGATCACCAATATTTAATATAAAACATTAAAGATTAAGATCTTCGATATTTCTACAATCTATGAAATATATCTTTCTTTCCGTTGCAATTTGTTGGAGAATCTGATCTCCTGATTATGAGTGAAGGATCAGCATATCAACTTTACGTCTCCTGATAGTTAGAGGTACAATTATATTATAAGTGAGAACTCTTAATCCTCTCAATACTTAAATAGATTTTTGGTCATCATGAAACCTATAGCTATTTGTGTTAAATTATAACTCATTAATTAAGTAAAATAATTTGAATTAGTATAACTCCATAAAGAGATGAGTGTGTGGGCATCGAGTTTTAATAAAACTCTTACAACAGCCTCCCAAGCAGTACACAATATTTCTACCTTCTAGTGAATCAGTGATAATTCAGCTCTTTTCTTCCATGGCCTTTCCTTTCCACGCGGTACGTACGTGGACCAAGTAGACTGTGAAGGGTAATAGAGACGTTTGTGTTGGATTAAAAGGATTAGAAAAAAACAATGTTAAGGCTGCATTACTTTCTCTCATAATTTTTCAAGAATTTGAATATCAATACAATGGTTCTCTGCTATTCAACCGAATAGCATCCGGCGATCTTGATTCATGCTAACAAATTATTTTTATGTGGGAAAAGTCGTCCCTGATCAAATGGCATCACGAGCTATATTATATATATATATATATATACAAATTAGCTATGAAATTTAAGGGCTGGTTTGGAAGTTAGAAATTTTCAAAATTTCACATCTCATCTCAACTCATCATTACATCTTTTTTAAATCCATATACAAAATATAATAAATAATTTAACTTTTTCAAATCTCAATACAACTTTTTCAAATCCCAATACAACTTTTTCAAATTCCAATTTAACTTTTTCAAATCTTAAAACTAAAAAATAATATTTTAAACTTTAAAAAAAAAATACAAAATTCCCATCTCACCTTCCAAACATAATCTAAATGTTCCAAGACCACTTAAATTTCACATATCAGTACGTACTACTGGACCATTCTGGGAGGTTTTGTCAGATGCCTTAACAAATATACCCAGCTCCTGATGCCGACATAACAACAGAACTGAAAGAAAACTTGTGTGTAAAGGGTTCAAGGACCAAGGTAATTAAGCTTTAAAAAATCTGAAGAAAATTATTAAACCAAATTAATAATTTAAATTTTAAATTTATACTCTATCTTATTTAATTAAATAATATTCTACATAATGAGACTACTTATTGAAGAGGAATGTTAAGAATATAATATAAATAATAAAAATTTATTTTTTCCATCAACTTAAACTTTTTGAATAAATAATAATTTTACATAATATTTAAATAAAGATTTTGAATTTAAATTTTAACTCTACACTATATTCTATATTCTATGTAATTAAATATTTCTCAGCCAAATCTAATACAACGTCCATTATTGACGTGGCCCTGTGCATGAGGCAAAAGCTTATAGTGTTGAATTTCAGGTTAGCAGATGAGATTCTACGTGCTCAGGAAAATAGGGAACAGAATTGCATGCAGTGTAATTTTAGTTCATTGAAGTTGAAGTTCCATAATTAGTGTGGCTTGTCATGATAGACTTCACTAATTGCTTGCTTGCGCACCTGTACTTTCTCGGAACAATATCATTATGGAGGGACTTTATATGTGTAGCTGTATGCGACTTTTATCATATGTATACCATATATGAATACTAAAGCCACTTTAAGCCATATTCCTTGGAGACAAACATTAGTTTGCCTGCCCCTCCTTTTATGTTTTTAATTCTTTGGAATGTGCGTTATCGTGGCAACATATTTAGAATGGAAGAGTCATGATGTACACTGCATTTCCATTTCACTCTCTTTATACTGTATTGACATGGCATTGATTTAATTTTGTTTATCGATCGTTATTATTTAAAATAATAAATTTACAAATTTATAGTATATAACATTTTTTTCTTCGAGTGAAATATAGTTCGAAGCCATTTAAAGATTTTGATCCAACTATATATGTATATAATCCCAATATATATATATATATATATAAACACACACACTTGTAAGCGCGCATGATGATACAATGAAGAAATCTAGCATTTTAATTTTTTTTTTTCTTATCTATTTCTTGAGAAGAAACATGGCAATTCTAAAGTTTTGTCAGATCAAGATCTTCTTAAGTTTTTGTTTTAATTTGAGAGTCTCAAGTGAGAGATAGATAGACGTATTTATACAGACAATAATAAATAGTATGGGATTCACTTTATGTCTTTACCCCCCACAAGTTTGGATAATAAGTGATTTTTTTTTCCCAAATTAGTTACTGATGATTGGGCTTAGGTCATTATATAAAGCGCATGACTCACATGATAGCAGTATGGAGAAAAGTTTTTTTCTTTGCTTAATTAGTACCAACATGATGTTGTATGCACGAGAGACTCTCGTCAGACCTTTCAAATTTTTGATTCTGGCGGTTTAAAAAAGAAGCAAATAAAATTGCAATTCTTCCTTCCAAACCACCCTAACCTCCAGATGCCCCTTTAGTCGATTACTTAAAAAGATTAATCTGAAGTACTAAATGAAACACCGACAATGAATAAAGCCACTTTAATTTGAACAACCATTATTTGTTAGCACAATGGTTTTTGCTTTTTGTATGATTCTTTTCTTTTCTTCTTTCTTCTTCTGTATCTCTTTTCCTTTCTGGCCTGCAGCTGGAATTGTGAAGCTGGACCCTACTAGTTGAAAAGCAATCCCACGGGAACTTCTTTTGATTAATATTGGGAATTAATTATATGCTATAAAATCCACTAATCCATGCTTTGAAGTTTGGTACGTACCCCTACAATCTAGTTAATCTTCGTATAAGCTAGGGTTCGGTTAATGTATTAATTAAATTTGGTTTCATGTCTTGATGAACTACTCATTGATACAGTCAGAAATAAGTAAAGAATCTATATATCCAACTTAGGCCGTGCATGGCTAGCTAAGAACCATTTCACCCGGCCAGCTCGCTCCCCTTTCTTATATTCCTCCTTACCATGCACGAAAGCAAAAGGAGAGAGCTGATCAAATGGGATTATCTAAATAAGATCATTTGTATTTGACCAGAAATACTATGCATCAGCCACTATTTACTTCCACACTTCACATCTATAATTTTTTTATAAGGAGTGGAGGTGTTTTTTATAAGATGTGTGAGTTTTTTTTATAGAGTGTGGAGTATGGGGTAGTGAAGAGTAGTTAATGAGAATAATTTTTCTTGTAAATTTAGTAAATTGAACCCTTCTGTTATATGTTGCATATATATATATATATATATATATATATATATATATATATATATATATATATCCCTTTCTTTTTTAAGTCTGTTTCATATTTTAATTCTACTATATCTGTGAGTGCGTTGGTAATAAGATCAATTCGTTCTCTCTATATATATAATAGAAGCCATGCACATATTCTTGAGTTACTTTATTCTTGACGTGTCACACTTTGATTATGTCTTAATGTTATATATGTGCTTTATTAGACTAAAACGTCCATGGGTGACAGCAGGTACCCAATAATGAACGAGGAAACTACTTGCTCCAGCAATATGACAAAAAATTCCATCGTAAGAGTAGGTGGCAAATGATCTCATTCTGCTTAAAATATGCCACCAAATCCATGATATACACTGCATACGTTAGACCCCACATACAGCTTAATTAACTTTATCACTGATCAATGCCATTCTTTCCAATTCAACTCAATGTTGCATATTCTATGTTCTATGCCTAAAGGATCAGTACTGCTTATGATTTTCCATTTAATTACCATAGAAACGGAACATGTTCTGTAATGAAATGTCAAATGAGGGATCATGCATTGTGACACATGAACGGAAGGACCTAATTTTTGGGTATTTATTCACTTGTCGTGTAGGGGGACAGCCCTAACTAATCTTATTTTTAATGTTCAAGCTGAGATATTATATGATATATACAGCAAGATACGGTATTACCTACTAGCACATGTTGGTTAGCTTTCTAGCTACCTGGGTCTACTTTTCTTCCTCTTTGCTTCTTATAATCTGCAGCCAAAGTAAAGGTTATAAATCTAACCCTCGTGCTTCCCGAATCATTTGTAGACGCACCGAAGTTGCTTCCTACAAAGAAGCGTATAAACAGTAACTCAGAGTACTTGAAATGGGAGGGATACGTTATTTTGCGATTATAATCATAGGTGTTTTAGGATTTTTAGGTTCTGCACAAGCTCAACTGCAGTTGGGTTTTTACTCTAAGAGCTGCCCAAGAGCCGAGAAGATTATCCAAGATTTTGTTAACAAGCATATCCATAATGCTCCATCATTGGCTGCTGCCCTCTTAAGAATGCACTTCCACGACTGCTTTGTCAGGGTCTGTGTCGTCTCTTTTTTTGTTGACTTTTCGACACTATGCTTCTCTCCTGAGCTTGTTCTTGTTCTTCTTGATCTTCTTCTGTATTCTTCGTTTTGATGGCATAAAAAGTTCATGTTTTATGCCTTTTCTAGGGCTGTGATGGATCCGTGCTTCTGAACTCAACGTCGAGCAACCAAGCTGAAAAGGAAGGTGGTCCAAATCTAACACTCAGAGGTTTTGACTTCATCGACAGAGTGAAGAGCCTTCTTGAAGATGAATGTCCTGGCATAGTCTCTTGTGCAGATACAATTGCTTTGGTTGCAAGAGATTCTGTCGTGGCCATAGTAAGACCCAAAACATAATTAAAAACAAAACCCAATTTGATCTTTCTTCTTTCTTTTTTTTTTTAATTTGAATCTTTCCTTTGATGAGTAAGAAAATGGATCAAGTTTTACTTGTTTTTGTGATGTTATACATTGTTTCTTACATGCAGGGAGGACCATCTTGGACAGTTCCGACTGGTCGAAGAGACGGGACAATCTCTTTGTCATCAGAAGCATTGAACAACATCCCACCTCCAACTAGCAATTTCACAAACCTCCAAAGATTATTTGGAAACCAGGGTCTTGATTTGAAAGACTTGGTCTTGCTCTCTGGTAATCCAAACCCTCCTCATTTCCAAGCACCTTTACACAATTCAATGGCAATATTAATATATTTCAGTCAATTACTCCATGATCAGGTGCTCACACCATTGGCGTCTCTCATTGTTCATCCATCTCTAACCGACTGTATAATTTCACTGGGGTGGGCGATCAGGACCCTGCTCTGGACAGTGAATATGCTGCAAATCTTAAGGCAAGGAAGTGCCCAAATCCAAATGATAATACCACAATTATTGAGATGGACCCCGGAAGCCGCAGGACTTTTGATCTTAGCTACTACACTCTCCTGCTAAAGAGAAGGGGTCTATTCCAATCGGATGCTGCTTTAACATCCAACGCTACTACGAAGTCTTACATCACCCAATTGCTTCAAGGACGGCTAGAAAATTTCTTCGCTGATTTTGCCAAGTCCATGGAGAAAATGGGTCGGGTCGACGTTAAGACTGGGAGTGTCGGTGAGATTAGAAAGAACTGTGCAGTGGTTAATAGTTAGAGGGTAAAATGTCTTTGTCTACGTACGTTTCAAATTGTTTGTTTGTTGTGTGGTGTTGTTTTCATCGTATTTGTTTTGCGAATAAACAGGACCTGGTTCTGGTGCCCGTTTCCAGTATTTAGATAGAAAAACTGTTACGAACATAATAATTCTAAATTCTAAAATCTCGAAATTGTGTGTCATATATTTTCCTGTATAGCTGCTTCTGCCTCAATCAAACCTGGTTCTGGTTCTGTTCTGCTTCTGCTTGCTGTTTCGTGTTTATCCGACTTAGAACAACACTCTTATTGACTAGATTAAAGTTAAAAATTGTCTAAAATTTAGATAATATGTTTTAAAAATACTCCATATTGAATTGGTCAAATCTAAAATAAAATAAACTTTTACTACAGTGATTAGTCAAAGATAGAGAATCACTATTGATTTATAAATATTAAAATATTAATTTTTTATTTAAAAAAATATTAAAATATTAATTTCTCACTCTAATAAAAATATTATTTGGTTTGTAATTAAAAAATTTAGATAGAAATTTAGATAAATTTAATCAATATTTTTTATTATTAACATTAAATGACTTTTAAAAATATAAATTTTTTAATATTAATTTAATTAAAATATAATTATTATTAATATTTAATTAGTAAAATTATAAAATGTGATATAAAAAAATTAAATAAAAAAATTATTAATTTAATAATATTTTATTATTATATAAAAAGTAAATAATTAATCTAAAATATAAAAAAAATATAATATCTACTAAAATTAAATTTAACATTTAGCCAAGCCTATTAGTACAGAAACTTTTTCCTCCTTCCATGGTGGTCGGTGACATCTATTGCTTCTACCGAAGGATCGTACAAATCATTATTGAATAAAAAGAAGTGATAATTTGAAGATAAAGTGGTCAAAGTTACTGTTTTTAAGAAGTGTGATAATTTGAAGATAAAGTGGTCAAAGTTAGCTTCAGACTCTCAGAGACTAAAGTGTAATTTTTCTTTTATTTTATTTGGCCAACGGCTGTATTGATGGTTTCTTAGGGTGGGTTTGGTTGTTGAAATGAGTTGAGTTGAGTTTAGATAATAAAATATTGTTAAAATATTATTTTTAAATATTTTTATTATTTTGAAATTTGAAAAAGTTGAATTGTTTATTATATTTTGTATTGAAATTTGAAAAAGTTGTAATGATGAGTGAGATGAGATGAGTTTAGTTAAGTAACCAAACGAAACCGGAAACGGCTACCAGAGATCTTCAAACTTATCGTTTAATTTAACTGTTTTATGCATTTTAATTTTTTTTAATTTATATGTAATGATTAAGAAAGTGAAAATATTAAAAAAATATTTAAAAAAAAAAGAATAATAAATTTATAACTAGTGACACGTCACTATCCTTCTTTAAATATTTTCTCCAAGGAAAGTGCTCGTTGTCCGATGATATATGTCTCAATGGATTTTAATATATTTTAATGATTAAAAAATATTTTTTAATAATATTGTAAATTATTTTTAAATATTTAAAAATATAAATATATATATATATATATAAACCAAACGACGACAAATTCTCTGTCGGTGACAGTAGCACCGTCCAACCTTGGAAGACATGATCCAGTGGCTAATTGGAACACATAACTTAATGCAGGGTAGTTCCTCCTACCAGAGTCGAGTTTGATGTGATTATGTGAGTGACGTGTTGTCTTGTTTCTGGTGATTAAGGTCAAGGAGGGGGTCACATGCATGGTTGGAGCTGCTTTGTGTGTTTAAAATTTGTTGGTGAGGGCAGAACCACATCCCATTTATTGGGCACAGAGATTTCGTATGAGCAAATCTCAGCTATTTCTACTTGCTTTGAATTTGGCCGACCTACAGCTACTCCCTTCTCCTGACTCCTATTCCCCCCAACGGCTACCTTCTACATAATCCTTTCATTTCTTTCGAAATCTTTCCCTCTGTCAATAATTATAATAAAAGATACGACTATTGACTTGATGTGTTCATGTGCTGTTGAGTACAAGGACATGTCCAGGTAGCTTACGTTACATCATTATTGTTTGGGTGATCATAACCTTACAATAACTTTACAATCCTTCTGCGGTGGGATAAGTTGGTCTTTCGTAAAAGAGTAATAATACACCGTACCTCTTTTACTATTACTTTTCAACTCAATAATTTTTTTTTTAACTTTTTAAATTTGGATTACAAATTTTGAATGGAAAAAAAATAAAAAATAATACTACACAACCTCTTTAATCTTTATATATCATATTTTTTAAAATTTTAAAATTATTTTTTTTAGTTTATTTTTTTTTAAATAATTCAATTCTTCTATTCATTATTCATATATTAAATATTTGATAAAAATAATAATAATAAAAATTAAAAAAAAAATGTAGTGTGAGAAGATTGTGTGAATAGTATGAGATTGCATGAATTTTTTTAGAAAATATATCCTATATCAAAATTTTCATCTCTTCTTATTTTTTTAAAACATTTAATTTAAACATAAAATTTTTAAATTAATTATTACAATTTTTTCAAACTAATCATAGTAAATTTTTTAAACTTTCAAACAAAAAATAAAAAGTAATTTAACTTTTTCAAATTTCTAAATAAAAATTATATTATAAAATTATATTCTACTAATATTTTAATTTTATAATATTTTTTATTTAATTTTTTCTCTTTTTCTTTTCAAAATCTAAAAAATCTATTCAATTCAAACTATCTGACTACTATTTATTAACTATCTTATTATTATTCACAAAATTATCAATACATCTCACTCTCCAAATAAGTCTTGAGATCAAAGTTTGTAATAAATTTTAAGAAAAATTCGATCATTAGATTTGGATTCAAAACTTAGTAAAAATTTAAACTGATAATTTAACTATATTTATCCTTTAAAATAATAATAGTAATCCGAATTAAAGTATTTATGATAAAAAATTAAATAGATTAAAACGATTTTACGTCCTAATTTGAGTATCCGTATGTTGCACACAATTTTATTGAAAATCTTCTCTCTCTTGTCTTTGCCAGCGATCTTGCAACGAAACTTTTCAAACTCAACCAATTAAGATCAGCTTGCGCTCCTTCATTTTCTCAAAAAAGAAACCAAGCTGATCAAACTCTGCCATTAAAATCAGTTTGCTGCCTTTCATTTTCTCAAAAACACTCGATAAAATCGAGCCGCTCAATCAAGTGACAATAGACCAATAAACCTTAAGCAAGAAGAAAAGTTAAGCTGCAAAGTTACGGAATTCAGATCTTGAGAAGTGATCTTTTCACGCTGCCATGCTTTAGGTTTTCTGCCAGGTTTAAAGTCTAAACAGGAAAGAGGAAAATCAGTACGGGATATAATATTTTAAAAAATACATCATTTGCTTATTTGAAATGACATGTCGATCGGGTTGTAGTCCGGTTGGCGGCTTATTATTTTCCTAATTGGTTTCCATTTTTCTTTGATATTAATGTAACGAAATCTAAAAAAAAAGTGTCCGGACTCCCGACTTCCAAAATTAGAACATAAGATTTAGGTCCGGTTTTCTTTTTTTTATAAATTATTTGATTTCATCTTATCTTTATAATTTTTTCAAACTCTTAAAAAAATATAAAAAATAATTTAATTTTTTTCAAATCTCAAAATAAAAATTATCTTAAAAAATTGTATTTAAACAATATTATGACGGGATTCTTCCCCCGGCCCATGGAATTTCTTGAGCCCAGCCCATTGAAGGGGAAACCAATTAGGAGAAATGAGAGAATGAGTGAAAGAGGGGGGGGACAAAGACATTGGTAACGCTGTATCACATATGAGAAAGTAATGTCTGGAGAGAAAAATGAGTAATTTAACATAAAGCAAGGGAATGCAAAATGTAAGGTGTCAAGAGAGAAAAGTAGGGAAGTGACTTGAACTCAATAAGACGGGGTCAGACACGCAAAAACAGACATCCCTTACCATTACTGAGGGACATGCAAGCAGAGGATCATATATGAGGGATTTGGACTTTTTTTCGAGGGGACGCTTAATTTTCTTCTGAGTTTTGGGTTCTTCGACTTCTTCTTCAACCTGAGAGCTCTAAAGAGGACTTCTTCTCCAACAAATAGAACTATAGCTTCCATTGTACATTGAGAAATAAGAAGCTATAAGAGACTGTAAACAAGCTTATTATAGTGAAATCTCCTCTCCCAAGGTCCTCAAAGACGTAGGTATAATGCCGAACAATGTAAATCTGCTTGTTCATTTCTTCTTATTTTCTCTGCATTTAAATACTGTTCATCGCCAAAGATGAACGCACCGACATTGTATAACCTCACCGAACCACTGTTGGGGGATTCACATTGTACCAATCGAGGCCCATTTTGAAAGATATGAGATGCTGGAACCTGACTCAAAGGCGTGTAAAACATGACGTTAACAGTGGCGCCATCTATGGGATTGTTATAGATCTCACGTGTACTTCGTATGCCTGCGACAACCCATTCCGGACAGCTTAGAAGAGACACACAGAAAGCAATGGAGGTAAGGCTGAAAACCATGAAAAAATGGGTGACAAAGTTGACCGACAAAATGCAAATGCTTCACAAAGAAAATGAGGAGCTCATATTCTAAAAAGTAGATGAAAATTTTCCATATAAGTATCTTCAACCTTTCCACTTTTATTTTTATGAAAAGCACCATTGCAGGAAAAGAGTGATTAAAAATACATTGCATTTGAATATTTTTTAGATATATCCAACGTGTAGGGTCAGGGTCCCAAACTCTCCAGTCACTTGAGCTTAAAAGTACACTGGGTGCAGACACATACACTGAGTGCGGGCACAGAGTGCACAGTTGCCATGTTGTAACGCTCGTTCTCGTGTTGAGACTTTTTACGAAATATTTTAGAAAAGACAATGGAAATTACCGTTCGATTTAAAACTTTTTACTTCCATACCCAGGATGCAAGACTTTATGTTATAAAATAAAATGTGATTTGAGAATAAAAGAGATTTATAGCAGAAAACATTGATCTTAAAATAAAAAGGCATCTCATACGTTTAAAACCTTCGTGCCTAGACTTCCGTGCTCTTCCCCTTTGGGTTGTGTCTGTCTTGAACGTACTGCTCATTCAGATCTTGTGGAGGGGGGCACACATAAAAATTAAAATGAGTCGAATACTCAGTAAGCCTTACTTCATACAGTTAAAATATAACAACATAAATTTTCAGTCATGCATTTATCACTCCATACATACTATACGTACATGCATACATGCGTCCCTTTGGAAACATCACTAGACGGGATTTTCTTCTTTAAAGAAAATGGTTTTCTTTTCGTAAAACGTTTATCCCATCAGTGCCTTCATTTCTTAACGAATGACATGCATTCATACATTCTTTTCTTTTCACTTTCATAGGCCGGTGCACACTGTTATGCCCCGTGTGCTAGGGTTAGCGGTCTTTTGGACTAATGGATTCGCCCGTGGCTATTGCTTGGAATCCCATTCTGTCATGATGCAGCACTGGGTGCACTACCAGTGTTATTACTACCCGGCATTGCAATCTGCCCATTCATTCATTGGGTACCCCTTTCATTCATATGACCGTTACGTATTTTCATACATTCATGCTTTCATGCATTTCTTTCTTTTCATTCATTCATGTCAGCTCTAAAGAGTTGAGGCTTTCATTCATTTCATGAGCATGAGCATGAGCATAATCTTTTCTTTTACTTCATTTAACAGTCCTTTCATGAGAAAAACATAATTTCATGAGAAAACATCATTTGGGGCGTGAGCCCAAAAATCATCTTTCATGACATGTCTTTTCGTGAAAAATACGTACAATAGATATTGCGTATAGTCATCCATTCACATGCGAACAACTAATACTTTGGTTGCATGAAAATGGGCCACCAAGAAGGATCGTACATACTTATACCTTAAAACGTTATGCTTGGCATATTTTTTCGTAAAACATCTTTCGTGTCGTTTTGTAAAGCATTGCAATGGAAAGAACATTTCATTTTCTTTTTCAAGGGAAAAACATTTCTTTTTCTTCAAATGAAAAGCGTTTCATTTTCGTTTTCGTTTTCATATCGTTTAGAAAACTCTAGAAGCGTATGAACATAATACTTACCTGGACTCCATACTACTTTTATATCATATAGTTCATTCATGCGTATGTTAGATGGCAATCTACGTGCATATACATAACCTTAGCGTTATTATCTATCTACCACATAAGCAACTGAACTAGAAATAGAATTACGCTTCACTTGGAACACTCTTCTTCTATCTCGTGCTCTTACGTGTCTCTTACTATAATAAAACCTTCAGAAACCCATTTATGGTCACTTCCTCTTCCAACTCGATATTCTACTTCGAGTGCTTACTCGCCCATGATTCACCTTAGGATTAAGACACTAAAACATCTATCTTATTCTTCTTATCAATCACATTCCGATGCATGACTCAGACCGACTAAGTCTCGCATCCCAATCCTAGACAGTAAACTCGTCATTTCCTTCATGTATCTTAGCTCACTCTAATCCTCATGATCATCCATACATGCCACACAACTTTAAGCCAACTCTGAGACTTAAACACCGTGTAACCATGCTTAAAACATATTACTCATTACATACGGTAAATCCGTCCGGTACATGTGTTTAACCAGATACACACGTACCTTATCCATTTATCACCTAAGACCAACATATAATACATTGATCACAAGTTCGTATGGACAAGCGCCATACTCCGATACCAACCTTCTCTTACCCGGCTAGCACGATTCTTCATGCTACCCGTACCTCTTGACAGTTCATCCCAACACTTAACACGACAAGACTCCATTCATAATCACATCTCACATCACCTTATAGCCCAAAACTATTCCCAAGCTACACTATGACCTTGTCACGTCACTGACATTTCGTTACATCACTTATACGTCAATTCCTAACTCATCACAGCATGACTTCTCAATCGACCATGTCACTTTGTGATGTTGCCCAGTCATGCTTCTGCTGCACTACTCTGATACTTTTAAGCCACTTTGCACATACTCCCGGCCATAAGCCGACTACACGGCGACACTCCTCACCCCAGACTACAGGCCACGTTTTAGCCACACTTTACAACACAGTCCACAACACTACATAAGACACTTCCCAACTATGCCCCAACACTTCATGCACCCAGCACATCACATCATCATACTACACAGCGAACTCCACAATACTAACAACACAGTCCACAACCTAACCAACCAATTAACATCTAACATAAATAACGAGAGATAGAGAGTTATACTATTAACAAGATAACCAGTGCGTTGCTCGTTGACCATCACAGTCGATGATGTCGGAAGGGTCGCGTACGGTGACTGTTTGGGCGTTTGGATAGTTAGGTGTGGTCTTGGAAGGGCTCATGGTGGCCTTATGGTGGCGGCAAGGGGCGTAACACGGCGGATCTAGCTGTGTACAGTGGTGGTCAGGCACGTGCAGTGGCTGTTTTGGTGGCTAGAGGTGTGGATTAGAGCTTAGGAAGGTCGGGCCATGGTCCTAGCGTGGTGGTCTCGCGGAGGTACACATTGGAGACACGATAGCTCGTGGAGGAGCTTGGGCCGTCTGTCTCACACAGGGAAATCTGAGGGAGAGTTTGGCTGGTAGTGGCTAGCCTTAGAGGGGCTTAGGAGGCTGCTGGTGGAGCTATGGTGGCTCAGTGGAGGTGGCGTAGTGGTCCACAACGGTGGATCTAAGCCATGAGATGGAGAGGAGCCGTGAGAGAGTGAGAGAGAATGAGCATGCGTGAGGGGTAGATCGGAGCTATGGGTGGCTAGGGTAGGCCGATGGTGACTGGAGGAGGCTGGAAATGGTGGCTAGACGCCGTGGGTGGCGGCATACGAGGTGGAGAGGAGAGAACTCGTGCGTGAGGGAGAGGGGACCCGTGCATGGAAGAGGGGGCTACCAGCCTTGGGTCCAAGGAAGGAGGAAGGGGGAGGCTTGGGGATGCTCATGGTGGTGGCCCTGGTTGACGGCCGCAGCGCTAGGAGGAGATAAATGGGTGAAACCCATTTCGGCTTAGGCTACTGTAGGAGAGGAGAGAGGGCCGCATGGGGTCCACCGATGGCGGGAAGGTGATCACCGGCGTGAGGGGAGGCCATTGGTGGCAGCGGTGAGACCGGGCTGGCTTGAGGGAGAATTGGCTATAGGAAAGGGGGCGTGCGACGCAAGCTGAGGGATAGGGAGGAGAGAGAGAGGGGGAAGGGAAAAGTGAGGAAGAAAGAGAGAGGGTTGGGGTTTTATTCTAAAACCCATCGTTTTGGGATCTACAAAACGATATAATGGTGGGTTTTAAATACTGATTTGAAAATACGTAAACATTAATTTAATTAAAAGTACTAAGAGGAATTACAATAGAATATTATTTAAACTAAACTTTAGTTTATAAAATAATATTCCTTCATCATTAATAAAATGATAAAATCCTACTTAATATATTTAAGAGAATAAAACCATTAAATTAATTAAAGTTTCCAACATAATTTAAATCTCATAATATTTTAAATAACAGAAATCATTTATATAAAATGATTTCCCATAATTATAATATTTTTGAAATTTTTCAAAAATATTATAATTGTCTTATTTAAAATATTACTTAGTCAAATAACGATGAGAATTTTCCATTTAAAATACTCATAACTTTAAAACACAAAACTATCTTTAGAAATCGCGTAATATCTTTAAAAACACACCATCAAGGTTTGGCAAGCATAACGGGGCTCGTAGTCTCTAGAGAGAAGGAGTGGACAGTTAGTCCTTTTCTCCTTGTAATAAATCTTATCTTTGAAATTTGCTTACATCAGGAGGAAGAAAGGAGCGGGATGTTACACATGCAGAGTGCGCAAAGGGTGCACCGTGCACCCAAGAACCTCGTGACACCCTGCCAAAAGACCCATGACCCGCCGGCAATTGTCACTTGGATCGTTGGTAGTCTCTGTCTCCACTGCACCGATCTCTAGCCGTGGAGGCCATGCTCATGTCGGCACACAGATGTGTGTCCCCGTACACCTGAGGACCCTACGGCCCACTGTCTGTGGGCCCAACTGCATAGACCGGCGACCACTGTGAGGGTCGTAGGAGTTTTCTGCCGTGACAACAAAGTTCCCCTGAAAGGAACACCGTGCACGCCGTACGCAGTGGGCAACTAGTGCATGCTCCTCCATGAGCCCCAAAGGCAACCCCACTTCACGTGGCACCAGAAGGTCGGCGGGCAATTGTCCCCCATCGCCATGTGTTCTACCAGAAAAGTCTATCTCGGCCTAAGTACCTCCGGCTCGCCCAGACACACGGCGGGCAGCAGTGGCCTTTGACCATGTAATCCGAGCACGTAGTGAGCTTACTGTGGACTGTTGTTCCCCCTTGGTCTCGCTGGTGATCACCACTTGGATCGCCGGCATCCTCTGCCGTCTGAGGGGTGGGCCTCGACCACCGTGGTTGATCCCAGTGGCCCCTCGACCATGCACCCAGTGCACTGGACTCCTTGGCTAGCTCATGGCTAAGGTCTCCTCGCCCATCCACGACCACTACATGTAGGCCACACTTAGTGCAAGCACTACATGGCCACCTCGCCCACAGCCATGCACAGGGGGCAGAGCTCCATGACCTTCACTCGTCGACCATGCATTGCAGCCAAGCACTCCATGGCCACCTCGCCCACACTCATGCACAAGGGGCAGAGCTCCACGGCCTCCACTCGTGGGCCAAGCACTCCACGACCTCCTTTCCTCAGCCAAATAGCAACAGCACGGCCTCCTCTCCTTAGCCATGTGCACCACGGCTAGTGGATATACTTCTTGACCATGTGCATCATGGACAGCGGCCAAAGACATCCAGAGCACTTGTCACCAACAACTCATCAACCGTCAGCTCTTCATTTGCTCAAACTAACCTCATATGTGCGAGTTGCTAAAAAGAGAGAGAGAAGAAGAAGAAGAAGAAGAAGAAGAAAAAACAAAAAGAAAGAAAGGAAAAAAGGAAAAAATGGAAGTATAAATAAAAAATGAGGAGCAACGAAGAGAAAATGGCAAATAGCAGTAGGCAATTTCTGTCAAGCAACGGGCAAACAAAGAAAAAAGAGAGGAAGAAATGGAAAGGGGAATAAAAAATGAGGAGCAAGGAAGAGAAAAATGGCAAATAGCAGTAGGCAACTTTGGTCAAGCAGCGAACAAACAGCAGTGGGCAAACAAAAAAAAAATGGAAGAAATGGAAAGGGGAATAAAAATGAAGAGCAAAACCAAAAAATGGCAAACAACAACGGGCAACTTCAGTCAAGTAGCGGGCAAACAACAGTAGGCAAAAATCAGTCGTAGCAGCTAAACGCTCCGGTTTGTCCACCTCAAAACTTCTATGAATTATGTTTTACTAATGATATTATTTCCTGTGGAGCAAAACACCAGTTGTACGACCCGACACTAAATTTCCAATTAGCATAACCTGCAATGACAAAATCAACTACTTTCCATCAAGCAAAGTCAACTCCGCTAGATAGGAACTCCATCAACAACTTACCTCACCGTGAGGAAAAAAGAGAAAGGTAAGCCTAAAAGGTTGTCTTAGCCCTCTCGTGGAGGAGTGCGGGTCGGTCCTTAGCCACCCAAAGTTAAAAATTTACCTTCCTCGTTAAGCGTCAACAGGCGGGAACGAGTCTAGTAACAGACTACCGGAACGACTTACCTCCCTGTGGGATACCAAAGGAAAATGTATGCCTAAATTTTACCTTGTCCCTGTAGAGAGCAAGATCAGCCTCATGACTCCCTGAATGAATTACTTCGACCTCCGTTATGACGAAGTGTGGGATCAGTGTCAGCCTGACCCAAACCTACCATTCCCTGTGATGTCAACGGGCAGGAGCGGGTCCAGAACAAATTACCCAAACAACCTACCTCCCCACCAAGGATGATAGGTGAGCAGGTGGCTCAATCTCCTCGTCCGAGAGAGTGGGACTAGCCCCCACGGTAGCCCGAATAACTTACCTCGACCAACATCATGGTGAAGGAGCGGATCAACCATATCAATGTCTGAATTACCTCCTCACAGGGCATCATAGGGAAAGGTAGACCTAAAGGCTTCCTTTTCCTTCCTGCGGCAGAGTGCGGGTTAGTCCTCAGCTACCCGAAGGAAAATGCTTACTTTCCTCGTCAGCGTCAATGAGCGAAAGAGGGTTCAGTAGCAAACTGCTTGAATGACTTACCTCTCTACGGGATACCATGAAAAAATGTAGGCATTAAGGTTGCCTTATCCCTCCCATAGTGAAGAGCGAGATCAGTCTCACGGCTACCCGAATAACTTACCCTGGCCTTCGCTACGACGAAATGTGGGAGCACCGCCAACCTGATCCAAACTTATCATTTCCTGAGGTGTCAACAGGCAAGAGTGGGTCCAGAATAGACTGTCCGAATAACTTACCTCCCGCAGGGAACAAAGGGATGAGATGAGCCAGAGGCCATCTTGTTCCTCCCTCGAAGGATAGCGGATTTAGTCCTGAGATTACTCAAATACTTACCCCGACCCTTACCACGGCGAAAGAGTGGACTAGCCACATCGTTATCCAAATTACCTCATCGAGGGAGAAAGAGGTGGTCTGGCATGAGGCATTTCAACCTCTCCTCGATGGAGAGTGGGCTGAGTCTATGGACCGCCCGAATAATGAAGAGAAAGACACAAATATCATCAATAGAATCTTCACCAACGGAATCTACATCAACAAAATTGCTATCAGCAACTTACCTCCTCGCGAGGCAAAAAGGAAAGGTAGGCCTAAAAGGTTGTCTTATCCCTCTCACGGATGAGTGCAGGTCGACTCCTAACCACCCGAAAATAGAATCTCCACCAACAGACTCTACATCACGCCATCAGTAACTTACCTCTCCACGAGGCATCAAGAGAAAATGTATGCCTAAAAGGTTGTCTTATCCCTTTCGCAGAGAAGTGCGTATTGGCCCTAGGCCACCCGAAGACAAAATCTCCATCAGTTGAAACTCCACCAACGAAATCTCCATCAACAAAATCTTCGTTAGCAGAATCTACACCAACAGAATCTGTAGCAACAGAGTCCTCAACAACAAAATCTCCATCAACAGAATCTCTATCAAATGAATCTTTACAAACAGAAACTAACACTCTGAGAATGCAAGAATAAGCAAATGAAGAGGACAGCAAAAGGGAATAAAAAAGGCCTGGCGAGGTAAAGCAATAGAAGCGAAAGGAATTGAGCTAAAGGAAATAGGAGCGAAAGGAAATGCAACTAAAGGAAATAGGAGCGGAATAGAAAGGCGGCTAAGGAAATAGAAGCGAAGGGAAATGTAGCTAAGGAAATATGATGTAATTGCACTTCAAAACAAAACTTTCAGTGGGAGAGAAAGAGAGAGAGAGAGAGAGAGGGCTCCGATGTAATTGCACAAAAAAAACCCAATACGTAAAATTGATCTGGTTAGTGGCCAAAATTTAAGAACCTTGAGAGTTTTAGAGCTTGTTTGAAAATATATCTCATTTTAAAATTTTAATTTTGTCGCATTTTTTTAAATTTAATTTAAATATAAAATTTTCAAATTAATCATTATAACTTTTTTAAACTAATGATAACAAATCTTCCAAATTTTTAAATAAAAAATAATTTAATTTTTTCAAATTTTTAAATAAAAATAATATTATAAAACTAAATTCTACTAATATTTTAACTTTATAAGATTTTTTATTCAATTTTTTTTCTCTCATTTTCCAATATCTAAAAAATATTCAACTCAAATTATCTGACTATTATTCACAAATTATCTTACTATTATTTACAAAATTATCATCTCATCTCACTCTCTAAACAAGTTCTCAGATAAAAGTTGATAATAAATTTTAAAAAAAATTTGACCATTAGATTTGGATTCAAAATTTAGTAAAAATTTAAACTAATAATTCAACTATATTTATCCGCCGAAATAATAATAGTAATCCGAATTAAATTATTTATGATAACAATTAAATAGATTAAAACTATTTTACGTCCTAATTCGAGGATTCGTATGTTACACACAATTTTATTGAAAATCTTCTCTCCCTTGTCTTTGTTAGCGATCTTGGAACGAAACTTTTCAAATTCAACCAATTAAGATCAGTTTGCGCTCCTTCATTTTCTCAACAACGAAACCAAACTGATCAAACTCTGCCATTAAAATCAGTTTGCTGTCTTTCATTTTCTAAAAAATACTCGATAAAATCGAGCCGCTCAATCAAGTGACAATAGACCAATAAACCTTAAGCAAGAAGAAAAGTTAAGCTGCAAAGTTATGGAATTCAGTTCTTGAGAAGTGATCTTTTCACGCTGCCATAAGTTCAAATTCAAAACCTTAAGCAAGGGTTTTTGCCAGGTTCAAAGTCTAAAAAGAAAAGAGGAAAATCAGTGCAGGATATAATATTTAAAAAGAAAAAAATCTTCCCACCGGTTTATCTGCTATCTCTCAAATAACAGCCATCTCGTAAGTGTTTGCCACGTCCCTCTTCCATTACACATTTCATCTGCCTGCCTACAGCTGATAACAGAGAAAAAAAATCTCCTCCTCCCACGTGAAAACCCTCTCCCTCTTCTGCCGAAGCTCCTGGTTTGCTATTGGAGGGTGTAAAATCAAACTTTACACCGAATTTAGTTTGAAGATTTTCTTATTATATATTTATTGATTTTGATCTAATGGAATTTATTTGCAGTTCAAAAATTAAAAAAAAATAAAGAAGAAGAATAAGTAGAAATCTTGCCCAACAGGTACACTAACATTTGAGTTGGGTTTGAATATATAGTTCAGGTAAGATAAGATATTTTAAATAGTAATTAAATAAAATATTATTAGAATATATTTTTTTAGTATTATTTTATTTTATAATTTAAAAAAATTAAATTATTTATTATATTTTTATATAAAATTTGAAAAAATTGTAATGATTAAGATGATATGAAATGAAATAAAAGTTTTTTATAAGCAAACAGAGCAGAAATTTCACCAAACGGCAGTGTGAAAAAATGTTTAGTGGGCCAATGGGCTAGTAAATGATGTTTAAGGATATTATTATTCTTCATAAAATGATTAAAAAATATTATTTTGAAATGACAAAATGAGATATGTTTTTCATAAAAAAAAAGTTAGCCCAACAAGAGATCTCATTAATATTTTACTAAAATAAACATTTATTTTATAAAAGAATTATTTAATAAAACATGTCTACAATGATATTAAATAAAAAATTCAATAACTAAATAAACTGTATGTCATAAAAATAAATTTATTCTAACAAGTTTGGAACTAAATTAACTGCTCCATCCAAGCCTAACTCGTCTACTCATACCCATCATCACGCTCACTTGGGGTAGTTTAAAAATATAAAAATAATTAAAATAAATCGAAGACTTAATAAAAAACTCATCACAACATAAACATATATAACATAAGGTTTTTTATAAAATATTTCATGCTGAGAACTAAAAATCATGATTGTTCATACGTATGCTATAACATACACGACTTGTTTTGAATTATCTTATTTATCTGACTTATCATACTTATTTTGCTAACTCACACATTTAACTTTGTGTGCAAGATTATGCACTGACCCAACATCTCGCTGCCGTAAAGAGAGCCGCTAATAGTCTTTTAGCATACTATGATGGATCACACACTTAATTTCGTGGCTTACACATCCACCCTTAAATTATATTAGTACCATGCATTTAAATGATCATCTTATTAATTTTTTTGATTTTATCTTATACTTGAGCATAATAAAAAAAATTGTTTTATGCAACGTGAGATGAAAAATACATACATAATTATAATATGCTAAATGAAACATGATAAATGACATGCTTGTAAATATCACGACATGCATAGTACATAAATACTAGCCTACAAAGAACTAACTTTAATATATATATAACTAGCAAACGTATGTTAATCCTAATTTATAATTAAACTACTTATCTCGTATTGCTAAATCCAAAATCTCATTTCATAAATCGTTACCTATACGTAACACCATATGTTATTAAATTTAGAAGAGTCTGTCATACTGTTTTATTTAATTTAATTCCTACTAAGAAAAATAACTTTAATAATTAATCTGTTTTTTCCCAACTTAATAGATACTAAGCCCATAACTAAGCCCATAACTAAGCCCATTGTAATGAATTATACCAGACCATTTACAATCTGCCATGGTTACAAAATGAAGGACATTAACGTAGTAATACTTAAAAGTCTACCACTAGAATTGGAAAAGAGAGCTTAAAAATCTGTCCTAGTTAGGGGTGAATTCGGTCCGGTCCGAGGAGGTTTTACGGACCGGACCAGACCAATTCGGTCCAAGGTTTTGTCACCCTGGACCGGACCGAATAGACCTATGGACCGGACCGATCCGGTCCAATTCGGTCCGGTCCGGTCCGGTTGGTCCTATTTGGTCCACCCTATTCTTAATGGGCCAATCGCCCAATCAAATTCCCTATATCATTTTGGCCCAACAGAAAAAATCCACTAACATTTTATCCAATTTTAAGCCCAAAAATAACTTGAAGGAAAATAAAAATAATCATAATAACAAAAAATTGTCTACATAAAATATATTTGAATAAAAGGTTTGACTAAAAAAAATAAAATTTATCTATATCCATCCAAACAATTTAAACAAGATTAAAAACTTAAACTAAAAATTATACTAGATAACAAAAGAAAATTGAAATAACATTCTCAAGTAAATTTAACTTCTAAAAGAGAGAAAAATAAAAACAACCATTCAAATCCTAAGCATTGATAATGAAAACTAAAAATTATACAAGTCCTAAAAATTGAAAAATTAAAAGTTCTAAAAAAATAAAATTAAACATAACTAAAATTTATCTATATCCATCCAAACAATTTAAACAAGATTAAAAACTTAAAGTAAAAATTATACTAGATAACGAGAGGAAATTGAAATAACATTCCAAGAATCCCAAGCAAATTTAACTTCTAAAAGAGAGAAAAATAAAAACAACCATTCAAATCCCAAGCATAGATAGTGAAAACTAAAAATTATACAAGTCCAAAAAACTGAAAAATTAAAAGGTCTAAAAAAATAAAATTAAACATAACTCTCGTCTCTCAATACAAATTACAATTTACATCAATACAAATTCACTTCAATAATTCTCCTGGTAGCTCCTAAGTCGTAGCCTCCGGCATCTTTTGGCATGGCATACCTGCAAAATTTTCACAGTATGTTGTAAAGTTTAAACAAATCAATTAATTAGCAAAAGCGAAGATTAAAAACAAAATAAATTCAAAATAATAAATGCAACAATTATTTATGACAAACAATTCAGTCATAAATTCCAAACATCAATAAATTCCTATTCACATCAGTAAATTAGACTAAATTCACCTCAAATTCACATCAACCATCACTAAATTCCTAGAAACATCACTAAATTAGACTAAAATTCACTTCAAATTCACTAGAGACATTACTAAATTAGACTAAAATTCGCTAGAAACATCACTAAATTAGACTAAAATTCACTTCAAATTCACTAGAAACATCACTAAATTAGACTAAAATTCACTAGGAACATCACTAAATTAGACTAAAATTCACTAGAAACATCACTAAATTAGACTAAAATTCACTTCAAATTCACTAGAAACATCACTAAATTCCTAGAAACATTCACTACAAACATCACTAAATTCATTAATTTCGGATTCAGGAACCCCAATAAAACCATCTATCAGATTTTTAATTTATAGTAATTTCAAAAACACAAAAAAATAAAATTACTGTGAGGTCACTGAGGTGAAGGCCGAAGGGTCTGTGCGACTATGCGTGGTGATTGCCGACTGGTGAGGCCGAGAAACGGAGACAGCGAGGAGAGGCGAGGGACGAGAGACGATAGACGAGACGGAGCAGAGAGATGAGAGAGTGCAGTGAGACGCAGTTGCTGGGCCACTGGCTGAGAGATGAGAGAGTTAGAGATGCAGACGGGTGCGGCTGTGTGGGTGCGGGGTGAGAGCTGCTGAGTCGAGAGTCAAGAGAGAGTGAGGCACAGAGGGAGTCTGGGAGAGTTAGAAAGTTAGGGTTTATTTTTGATGAAGTAGTCGTAGAGCTGCTGATGCACATACAGAATGGCGCCGTTTGCATCAAATTAATAATTTTTATTTCGTTTTCTTTTTAAATGATAACTATTAGTCTATTACTATAGTTATAAACTTATATATTGGACTATAGTGATTCCTTTATAATTAATATTTATAGACTTTTTTTTTTCTTTATAGTGATTTAGTTTAGTTATCAATTCATAATTATAGTGATTTCTACTTAATTGATTTAGTATTGCTATATAATATAATAGTATTAATATTATACTATTAGTCTATTACTATAGTTATAAACTTATATATTATACTATAGTGATTTCTTTATAATTAGTAATTATAGACTTTTTTTTTCTTTATAGTGATTTAGTTTAGTTATCAATTCATAATTATAGTGATTTCTACTTAAGTGATTTAGTATTGCTATATAATATAATAGTATTAATATTATACTATTAGTCTATTACTATAGTTATAAACTTATATATTATACTATAGTGATTCCTTTATAATTAATATTTATAGACTATTTTTTTTTTCTTTATAGTGATTTACTTTAGTTATCAATTCATAATTATATTGATTTCTACTTAAGTGATTTAGTATTGCTATATAATATAATAGTATTAATATTATACTATTAGTCTATTACTATAGTTATAAACTTATATATTATACTATAGTGATTCCTTTATAATTAATATTTATAGACTATTTTTTTTTCTTTATAGTGATTTAGTTTAGTTATCAATTCATAATTATAGTGATTTCTACTTAAGTGATTTAGTATTGCTATATAATATAATAGTATTAATATTATACTATTAGTCTATTACTATAGTTATAAACTTATATATTATACTATAGTGATTCCTTTATAATTAATATTTATAGACTATTTTTTTTTCTTTATAGTGATTTAGTTTAGTTATCAATTCATAATTATATAGTAATTTCTACTTAAGTGATTTAGTATTGCTATATAATATAATAGTATTAATATTATACTATTAGTCTATTACTATAGTTATAAACTTATATATATTATACATTTATACTATAGTGATTTCTTTATAATTAGTAATTATAGACTATTTTTTTTTCTTTATAGTGATTTAGTTTAGTTATCAATTCATAATTATATTGATGATGTTAGTATTACATTGTTAATTGTTAATTTGTTATTTGTAAATAGAGATAGGTTAGATGAAAATTACATAATTATTATATAAAATAATATATTTATAAAAATAAAAAATATTAATATTTAGTTTCGGTCCGGTCCGGTCCGAGAAGTGCCCAGACCGGGACCGGACCGAAGACCGAATTCCTGGATTTATATGGACCGAAACCGGTCTTCCACTATTTCGGTCCGGTCCGGACCGCCAGACTTACACCCCTAGTCCTAGTACTATTCTGCACATGGTTAACAAAAAAACAAAACTACTGAAAGCTAATCTTATCATGTTTATGACAGGGTCAGAGAATGGAATAATTGTAAAAAACCAAAATGGCTAAAAGTTAAAAAGAGAAATTAACACTTGGGGGAGAGAGAGAGAGAGGGCTCTGATGTAATTGCACAAAAAAAATTCCTATACATAAAACTGAGCTGGCCAGCGGCTAAAAATTTAAGAAGCTTGAGAGTTTTAGGGAACAATGTTGCTACAGGTACACGGCCTGGGTACCATTTGTGTAATTGATGTCAACCGGTATTATTTAAAAAAAAAAAAAAAACTTGATTTCGGACAAACAAATCAAATCAAAATGCTCTCTGTGTGAAAATCATATTTTCCATCTAGAAATATCATCCGATGGAACCCATCCCCATCCTAGAAGAAGCTTCGTTGTTGTGCCGTCGAATCCCATCGTGCCGTCGAACCCTCATCTGCACCGATAGTCAATTTCTGTGTTAGAGAAAGTGTCGTTGTGGGTAGACCTGGGTTTATGCATCTGTTTTATGCAGTTTTTGCAACGATGTGTCTCTGTTTGATGCAGTTTTTACTTATATTTGCCTCTGTTTGATGCTTTTTTTATTGACAGAATCAAATCCCACACAATTAGCTCTTGACCGAATCCAATCCCACACAATTAACAATCTCTTGATATTAGAAAATTTGTCATTTAAATTGTAATTATTTCCTTTTTAGTAGTTACCATAGAAAGACTAGGCATGTATCTATATATTTTACACTCTCTTACACTGTAAAAGATACTTTTCAGAAACATTGAGTTCAATTCTTAACATGGTATCAGCCAAACACCGTTCCTAATCCTCACGCTCAACGCCTTCCATGGCTACTCCCTCCAATCCTCCCCCTCCTCCTTCTCCTTATCTACTTCATCCATCTGATTCCCCTAGCCTCATTCTAGTCTCTGGCATTCTCATTGGAGACAATTATCCCAAATGGCAAAAAGCCATGACCCGTGCTCTCAACGCCAAAAACAAACTAAGTTTTGTTGATGGTACTCTTTCCCCACCCAAAACAGATTCACCAAATTACTCTCAATGGAATCAAACCAAGGACATGGTCCTTACCTGGCTTCTTAACTCCATCAGTCCCTCCATCGCAAACTCTCTCGAATTTCATACTGATCCTCGTGAAGTGTGGCTTGACCTCCAATCCCGTTTCTGCCACGGGATCAACGCACGGGTACGAGAGTTATCCTCCCTGCACCAAAATACCACCTCCATTCATGAATACTACAACCAGATTAAACAACTCTGGGATGAACTTAGCCATCTCCAAAAATGCAGTGATCTCAAAGAATTTCAACAACAAGCAGAGGATGAACGAGTTTACCAGTTTCTACTTGGCCTCAATGATTCTTTCTCTCAACTGAGAACCCAGATTTTGGCAATGGAATCACTTCCTCCTATCACCAAAATTTTCTCTATTCTGTTTCAGGAGGAACAATAGAGGCTTCTTCAAATTCGAAACCCTCCATTCGAGCTCCATAGCTTCGCTGCCCACTCCAGTGGCTCCCAGAAACCACCACTCAAATGCTTGGAATATGGTCGGAATGGCCACACGCGTGACAGGTGCTGGCGCCGCATCGGGTATCCTCCAGGCCGTGACCCTCGCACGAAGTCTCAGCCCTTTCTTCTCGGCAAACCACCTCCCAGTCTGCTCTTGATGGCTCACCAGGCCTCTTCCTCCACCACGAGCTCGCCGGTGCCCGGTCTCACCCCCGATCTCTACCAAAAACTCTTGGATTTGCTCAGCCCTCCAACTCCTTCCACAAATTTCGTGGGTAACATCTCTTATACTCTTTTTTCTGCTCAAAGCCGAACATGGATCATCGATAGTGGAGCCAGCCACCACATGTGCCATGATCAGACCCTTTTCTCTCAACTCTCATCTCCCTCTCATGCGCAGAACGTCTGCTTACCCACGGGTGTTCTTCTCCCAATTGAAGGGATCGGCACAATCCATTTGGCCGAATCCCTCACTTTGTCTGATGTCCATTTTGCCCCCTCATTTCATTTTAATTTACTTTCTGTACCCCAACTCACCACTCATAACACTTGTCTTGTCTCTTTTTCCTCTACTCATTATTTTTTTCAGGACCCACAATCGATGAAGCTGATTGGAGCGGGTGAGCTTTGTAATGGACTTTACATGTATCGGCCTCAACCCGTCACGACTCTTTCTACTCAGACCCTTGCTAATAAGATCCTATGGCACCAACGCCTAGGTCATCCTTCCCGTTTAAATATTCCTCATCTTTTTAATAATAATCCATGCATTATTTCTGATTGCGATATTTGTGCTCGTTCGAAACACACTCGCTTTCCTTTTTCTTCAAATGCTAATAAAAGTACTTTTGCTTTTAATCGTATTTTTTGTGATAAATGGGGTGGTTACCATACTTCTTTAATATGCGGTGCTCACTATTTTCTTACCATTGTTGATGATTTTTCTCGCTCCACTTGGATCTATCTCATGCGACATAAATCTGAAGCATATACTCATCTCATCCATTTTTTTGCACTCATCCAGAATCAGTTCAACACCATGATTAAAATTAAACGAACTGATAATGGCCAAGAATTTTTATCCCACAAATTTCAAAATTATCTTCATGACCACGGGATCATTCATGAACGTACCTGTGTTGAAACTCCGCAACAAAATGGTGTTGCGGAATGCAAACATTGGCACCTATTGAATGTTGCATGTTACCGCTTACACTGACTCAGATTGGGCCAGTTGCCCCACTACTCGAAGATCTACCACAGGGTTCTTCATTCAGCTCGGCACAAACCCGATTTCTTGGAGAACAAAAAAACAGACGATAGTGGCCCGTTCCTCCGCTGAAGCCGAATATCACACCATGGCCGTCACTACTTGCGAACTCACCTGGCTGAAACAGCTCCTCACGGATCTTGGTGTCTCTCACTCTGAGCCTATCAGCCTTTATTGTGACAACCAATCTACTTTACACATCGTTCACAACCCTGTTTTTCACGAGCGCACCAAATACATTGAGATTGATTGTCATATTGTTCATGATAAAATTCGGGCCGGTCTCCTTACTGCCGTTCACACATTTTCTCATGAGCAACTCGCAGACATCTTCACCAAAGCCTTGGGACATGAACTTTTCCAACACTTTCTGTGCAAGTTGGGCATTACAGATCGTCATGCACCAACTTGAGGGGGCGTATTGATAGAATCAAATCCCACACAATTAGCTCTTGACCGAATCCAATCCCACACAATTAGCAATCTCTTGATATTAGGAAATTTGTCATTTAAATTGTAATTATTTCCTTTTTAGTAGTTACCATAGAAAGACTAGGCATGTATCTATATATTTTACACTCTCTTACACTGTAAAAGATACTTTTCAGAAACATTGAGTTCAATTCTTAACAGTTTTTGCTTCCATTTTTTTATATCTTTGATTATTTGAACAATGGGTATACTGAATTTTTATTGTATTTTCTATTTTTTGTTGTATCTTTGATTATTTGGAGCAACAAACCCAAAACGCAAAGAGAAATGCCCATTTGGTGCAAAGAGAGGAGGCCATGAAGAAGAGCAAAGAGATTCTATTCACAGAGTTGTGCCAATACCTTGCTTTGAAAGGAGATGATGTCAGGAAGAAGTGGAGAAAGATGGACGAAGAGGACAAATGGGTTTTGGTTAAAGGATTTATTTCACAGTGGAGTGAGAGTTTCCATCCCTTGTCTGCAAGGTTTGTGAAGGAGATGGTTAAGGAATATTTGCAGGAAGAGAGCCTATCAGCAAAATCTTCTCCTTCATCGTTATTTCCTAGATTGATGAGGATGATGGGGTTTTCCCAAAACAAGTGAAGAAATGGGGAGAAAAGTAGAGAATTTGCATGTGGGTGGAATTCACAATCTCAATTTCAAATTCGTGACTTATCTTGGATGTTTAAAGATTGCAATCTTTGGAATGTGACGAAGGTTTATTTATTTCAAACAGAACTTAGTTGAATAGACCAACTTTTTGCTTGGTGTATAAGACGTTAATGCTCTCTCTTTACAGAATCTCGATGTATATAACATTGTTTTTCTTAGGATCTTTTCATTATGTTTTATGACAGAAAATTTGTTTTAAAATATGATGCCTTTATTCGCTCATGCGATAAATCTACAAGGGATGCAAATGGTAGTGCTGTCATGCAACAGGGGCATAGACGTTTGTTTGAACAGAGCCACTTTGGACCAGCCCTGTTGTAGTTGGAGGAAAAACAGCCCACCAGTAAAAATGCGACATGTCAGCTTCTAAAGGTTGTTTACAATAGAAAAAAAAAAAAAGAAGAAGATGATCATTTCCCTTCCCTCCCCTTCCCCTCCCCGTTCCAGCACTACTGAAGCTCATTTTTGTTCTATGAACTCAAAAGGCCCTATAAAACCACTCCTCCGAGATCCTTCCGAGAAGGAAATCAACTATTTTTGTTGCCATCGCCTTCCACCAATGGTTTGATTTTTGCACATAGTTTATCCCTTTTGTAGAGTCTCTTTCCATATCAAAAATTGCATATAAGAACTGGAGTTAACCAACACATAGTTCTAAACTTTGTTTCACTTGTAGGCACCTCCTAATTTTTGCATAATACCAACACATTATTATTTTTCTCTTTTGCACCGGATGTGTAGTCTCGATTTTTTCCCCTGATTTCCTCTTGTTTCACCCCTTCCTGTTACTTATCAAAACAATAATGTGTTAGAAAATGTAAATAGAAATTGAGGACACTAACTGTTTGTAAAAATGTCAGACTTAATTTTTTGAAGAGTACTAGTTTGGTCTAATACATTTTTTCTCATTAATAGAAAAGCATAGCTATCGTTTACTTGGAATTATCTGGACAGTAATATAGAAGTGCAAAAAGTGTTGGGTGGAATTATCTGGACAATAATCATTGGGTAGATTAATAATTCAAGTGTGGTCCTAGGGAAAAAGCTTGTGCTAATGAAGTTATCTATATTCTATAACCAAAAGTGGAAAAAAAAATAAAAAAGCTAGAAGAGCTTTTGATTTGATTTGATTTTGCTGTTGAAAAAATCCCCATGCTATATGTCTATTACTTTTGATGGATATTTACTTAATTTGCCTTATCATAAGCCTAACATCGAATGGATGTATAGAAGATCTATGTGTATGTATCTATGGGCCAATGATATATATGCAGTATTAATGTCTTTTAGGTGATAAAATAGAATCATATGTAATCACTATCCATCATCATCATCATCAAGGTTCAAATTTAATAGAAACTGCATAGAGTTATTTTGTTAACAATTGATAACTATATTTTCGGGATATATATATATATATATATATATATATATATATATATAACTCCTACTTGAAATAAATTATATAGAACTCACTTCCTAAGTCGAAAGATAAAATTGTGCAAAGCATGCATGTAGATCAGATTCCATCAGTAAGTACTTTGCCTCCTCGCAAGTGTAGCATCACATACATTTTTTTAGGAACTTTAAGATATATCTATATATATATAAATTATGAAGTGGGTCATGATCACTAGTCAGATTTATAATGTTCAAGTTCTCAAAAAGAGTTATCTCTAAAGTCGGATGCTTTAAACTAGTCTATCAATTAAACTTGATTTGACATGATTTGTGCACTGACTTTTTGTTTCTTATTTTATAACGTAACAAAGGATCAAATTTGGAGTTCTGATAGTGATGAAGTTGAAGATATTGTGAATTTGGAAGATGTAGAAGATGTGAATGTAGAAGATGTTGTGAATTTGAAAGATGAAGTTTGTCTGAGTTATGATGTGAATGTAGAAAATGTAGTGAATATGGAAGATTGAGTGGATTTGAGACCTTGTTCAAGTAGTGGTCTGAATGAGTCATTCATCGGTATGGTATTTGATGACATAGAATACAACCAAGCATTTTATAAGGCGTATGCAAGAAAAAAAAAGTTTTGCCATTCGGATCCAGCATACACGATTGTCGAAAGAGGAGAAAAAACTATGTGTTGTAGACTACGTTTGCTCAAGGGAAGGATTTCGACGGGAAAGGGGTAAACAAAAAGAATGAATAATTCCGGAACCGCTGAGATAAAAATTGGTTGTAAAGCATTGAGAAGATAAAAAAAGAAGGTGAAAAGTGGATAGTATGTAAGTTTGTGCTTCAATATAATCATGTGCTACTTACACCAAAAGGTACTAGTTTGCTTCGTGGACATAGGGGAGTGACACATGTCTAAAAAAAACTTATTATGACTTTAAATGAGTTTGGTGTACCGACAAGAAAGATAATATCGGTGTTGAGTAAAGAAGCAGGGGGTGCCTTTAACATTGGGTGTATTGGCAAGGATGTGGAAAATTACTTGGGGAACCAAAGGAGGAAACTTTTTGAAGGGGGAGATGCACAAAGGTTATATGCGTATTTTCTTGATCGACAATGCAAAGAGCCTAGATTTATGTACTCCATGCAAGTTGATGAGAATGGTTTTATGGGAAGTTATTTTTGGGCCGATGCTCGATCAAGGGCTGCATACCAATATTTTAAAGATGTTGTAACATTCAATGCTACATATTTCACAAATATTTATAAGATGTCCTTTGTTCCATTTTCTGGAGTTAACCATCATTATGTCTTGTTGATTAATGAAACAGTCGAGTCATATACATGATTATTGAGAACATGGCAATAGGCCATACTTGGACGTGCCCCTGTAACCATAAGTACTAATGATGATAAGGCAATGGTGAAGGCCATTGTAGAGGTACTCCCAAATACAACTCATAAGTTGAGCTTGTGGCATATTTTGTAAAAAAATTTTGAACATTTGGCTCATGTATATAACAGATTTCCGAACTTTCAAAAAGATTTTCATCATTGCATTTATGAGACAATTACAATTGATGAGTTTGAGCAAGAATGAGGTGTTATATTAGTAAAGTATGAGCTAGGAGAT
This sequence comes from Cyclocarya paliurus, assembly GCA_029856935.1. Lineage (NCBI taxonomy): Eukaryota > Viridiplantae > Streptophyta > Magnoliopsida > Fagales > Juglandaceae > Cyclocarya > Cyclocarya paliurus. The sequence continues at coordinate 24,184,705 of CM056946.1, read as the reverse complement.
AACATATGGCTGCAGAATCTTTATAACTGACGGGAGAAGTGGATTCCGGCTTACTTGCGCTCAACATTTTGTGGCAGTATGTCAACAACTCAAAGAAGTGAAAGCATGAACAAGTTTTTCAAAGATTATGCTCGTTCCAGCACTATAGTTAGTGATTTTGTGCATCAATATGAGAAAGTATTAGATGCATGTTATTTTAAAGAGAAAGAAAATGATGTGTGAACAAAATCTACCCAGGAAATATTAAAAACAACTCACAAAATTGAAGAATAGGCTGCCATAGTGTACACAAGAAAGTCTTTCATGATTTTCCAAAATGAGTTTTTCATTAGTCAACGCTACAAGTCAATAAAATTGTGCAATGATGGTGAAAGCAAGACATATATAGTGACATCTCATGGCAAAGACACCCCTATCTATATTGTGACCTTGGAGAGTGGAGGAGATAAGGGGACTTGTACATGCCATATGTTTGAATTTATGAGAATTCTATGTAGGCATATCATGCGTATACTTTGCAAGAAAGATAAATTACATAGTTTGTCACAATACTATGTTCTAGACAGATGGACTATCAATGTTAAGAGTCGACCTATTATTGACATACCCATTTTCGAAGGACATGAAACACCACAAGACACTCTAACAATGAGAAAAAGCAAGTTGATGATGCAATTTTATATCATTGCGAAACTTGGAATGACTACAAAAAAACTTGACTACCTGTCCCTTGCCTTAGACAAGGCCCATAAAGAGATATTTTTTATGGAAGATCATGACAATATTAAAGATACAAATTGCCCAGGTATACTTACTTTTATACTTTATGTGAACTTGGCTATGCCTATTTACTTGGAATTAAATTTTTTATTATCTATCAAAATGCCTAAGTGGAGGGGATTCAACCAATGATGGGTTCAATAGAAGAAGTGAGGTTATCTCAAATTTTTCACATACGGTGCAAGATCCTCCATGGGTGCCCACGAAAGGGCGCCCAAAGTCTTTGAGATCAACGAACTCAAAAGAGAGTTAACCAACTAAGAAAAGACGTTGTGGCATTTGTAAAAACGAAGGACCTGCAAGGAACAACTGTCTTTCAGTCAGGTATTGTAGATTTTGAATGTTTTTTATTTATTTGTTTTTAATCAAAGTTTTAATTTTTTATATTGGTTTGGTTCTTGTTTATGTAGGAATATTTGGCATACAGCTGGGGTTGAGCGCACTAACTTGGATTCTTAATCAAAGTTGGTGATGTATGTAAATCATATTTATTTTTTGTTTTTATATTTTGGAAATAAGTCCTTGAATGTGAAATGATTTTGTAACAATTTAAGTCTTATATAATTAATGGTTTTGTGATTAATGTAATAGGAGGGTTGTGAAGTATTTGAAGGTTGTGAAGAAAAGGTGTTTTGATCGATTGAAGCTAAATATTTTTGGGAGTTTTGTGGATTGAAGGCTGAATTTTTGGGAGTTTTGTGGATAAAAATTTCAAGTGATGTTGTGAATTTGGACGATTATGAAGTTTTGAATTTGAACTTATGTAATTAACACCAAGGGTTATGTACTTATGTAAAGGATGTCATTGAACATATAACCAAGTGTTTGTTTGTAAATGATGTCATTGATCTTATGAAGGATTATTTTTGCAAGGTTTATTTGATGAATTTGAGTAGGCTTTGCTTGAAGTTATACAGGTTGATCATCAAAAATCAGTCCCAAACTTATGTTTATAGAAATATTTGATTTGATATTTGAGTAGGCATGCGCGTCTTGCAAATGTTGTGCAAGTACTATTTCAAAACAGGAAAAGTGAAAGAGATGCAATAAAAATACAGTTTACATGTTCATTACATCACATGTTCATTACAAATCAAGTGTCCAAAGCTAAAGCTAAAAAAAATAGCTTACATAAGTCACAGCTTACATGAGTCTCATCATTGCCCGACATACAGTAATATTTTTGAGATACATAAAAATTATAGCAGAAATTGCGATAAAAAACAACCACGATGCCAACAACGCCTTCAAAGTTCCCTTATACTTCTTCTTTATCGCTTTATATTTGGCTTTTTCGAGCAACTGATGTTCACGAAGTAACCTTTCATTCATTCATTAAGCTAACTACAACGTCATCTTGTAGCATGAATTTTGTTTACTTTCAATATCAATCCATTCAAAAAACCCACATTGCTTTTTGCTCTTATAGTTTGGACAGTTGTAAAATCTTCTGCCAAAACTATTATCCTTTCCAAAGATTCAGAATTTCAATGGAATGCCACAGTAGCAAAGTGACCTGTCCAAACTTGCTTTGTCTTTCCCTCTTGAAGTCCACGAACTTGAACTGGAATAAGCACTTGAACTTGTCATTTGCTGGAAAATATAGAAGAAAGTAAGCATATATAGGAAAGAAGGGGCAAATATGAGAATGAATATGAATGTGGGGTTTTAATGCGTATCGTGTCTTGCTAGCTTGGAGAGTTTTTTACTGCTTTTTCTTCTACTTGGTTTTGAGATTTTACTCCAAGAATGAGAGAAAATGAAGTTTGTTTGCTTCTGAATTCAATAGTAGCTGGCTAATGCATAATCTAAACATATTTGGATAGAGACAATACTAGAAAATGCAAAGAATCGCATATTTTGCTCACTCAAATCTGAGTTCATAGGTAACCTTTTTAAGACTACATTTTACATGCTCTCTACTTGGAAAACTCAATAATAAGCAAAATAACATAATTTGATTCTTTTTCTCAGCTTCTTTTTCTTGCCAAGCATGTCATTGCTGAAAATCAAATAAGTAAATCATGGTAGCCATCAATTAATAGCCATTACCCATGGATAAGTTACTAGTAAATTCGTTTTTTCAATTGAAGACATTACCCTCCATGGGTTACTGTTAAACTAATAGCCATTAAACTACTAGACCTGGAATTGCAAAACAGACCCAATACCATGTGATATTGCAAAACAATAACCATAAACTAATAGCAAAAAACTTATATTAATCTGGATTAGAGTAAAACAGTTGAGATGCACCAGCAAAATCTTGATATAAAGCATACGAATGATAGGTAATGAGCAGTGGTTGAGATACACGTATGATAGGTAATGTGTAGTGGCTAAAGGCCCTTTGAGACGTTTTTAGAAACAGTTGGTATTCATGGAGTAAATGAGTTATCAATCAATATGCCAAGATAATTTCCATAGCCCAGATTACAATCACTTCAAAATGAGATCTAACTCCAATACAAGTACTTTTAAGACAGAAAATTTCAAAATATTTACCAGTTTTTTGAAAATTTTTGAATACGACGTTAGAGCTGCCGTTGAGAGGCAGTTGTCGGTTCTCTATCGTAAGGGATGGAGTGGGTGCCGTCGCGTTTGGGTTGGGATGGATTGGGTGTTGTCGGGTCAGGATGGTTCAAATGGGAAGCAGAGAGTAAAGAACGAAGAGGGGAAGAGGAAGAATTGGCTGGGCTATTCAGGTGTAGTGGGCTGCATGGTAATGTGGCGAGAAGTTGACGTGTCGCATTCGGATTGGTAGGCCGATTTTTTGAGTATCTCAAATGGGCTATTGCCCATGTTTTCTCTTGTTTGAATACCACTGCAACTACCAAGTTTGATAACTCTTCGCATGCCAACCGAAAGCGCACCGTTTTAATAATTCCACGTGGAATCATGGGTACGCGCTTGGTACCCCTCCCGAATACAAATAGCATTTTTGTTTAGGAAAATACATCTCATTTTAAAAAATTTATTTCATCTTATTTTTTAAAACTTAATTTAAATATAAAATTTTCAAACTAATCATTATAACTTTTTCAAATTAATGATAACAAATTTTCCAAACTTTCAAATAAAAAATAAAAAAGAATTTAACTTTTTTAAATTTTTAAATAAAAATAATATTATAAAACTAAATTCTACTAATATTTTAACTTTATAATATTTTTTATTCAATTTTTTTTCTCATTTTTTAAAATCTAAAAAAATATTCAACTCAAACTATTTGACTATTATTCACAAACTATCTAATTATTATTTATAAAATTATCATCTCATCTCACTCTCTAAACAAGTCTTGAGATAAAAGTTGATAATAAATTTTGAGAAAAATTCGATCATTAGATTTGGATTCAAAACTTAGTAAAAATTTAAATGGATAATTTAACTATATTTATCCTTTAAAATAATAATAGTAATCCAAATTAAAGTATTTATGATAAAAATTAAATAGATTAAAACTATTTTACGTCCTAATTCGAGGATCCGTATGTTACACACAATTTTATTGAAAATCTTATCTCCCTTGTCTTTGTCAGCGATCTTGGAACGAAACTTTTCAAACCCAACCAATTAAAATCAGCTGGCGCTCCTTCATTTTCTCAAAAAAGAAACCAAGCTGATCAAACTCTGCCATTAAAATCAGTTTGCTGCCTTTCATTTTCTCAAAAGTACTCGATAAAATCGAGCCACTCAATCAAGTGACAATAGACCAATAAACCTTGAGCAAGAAGAAAAGTTAAGCTGCAAAGTTATGGAATTCAGTTCTTGAGAAGTGATCCTTTCACGCTGCCATAAGTTCAAATTCAAAACCTTAAAGCAAGGGTTTTTGCCAGGTAAGTCTAAACAGGAAAGAGGAAAATCAGTACAGGATATAATATTTAAAAAAGAAAAAATCTTCCCACCGGTTTATCTGCTATCTCTCAAATAACAGCCATCCAATAAGTGTTTGCCACGTCCCTCTTCCATTACACATTCAATAACAGAGAAAAAAATCTCCTCCTCCCACGTGAAAACCCTCTCCCTCTTCTACCGAAGCTCCTAGTTTGCTATTGGAGGGTGTAAAATCAAACTTTACACCGAATCTAGTTTGAAGTTTTTCTTATTATATATTTATTGATTTTGATATAATGGAATTTATTTGCAGTTCAAAAATTAAAAAAATAAAGAAGAAGAAGAAGTAGAAATCCTGCCCAACACGACAAGGTACACTAGCATTGTAAGAAAATTAGAAATTTCACCAAACGGCAGTGTGAAAAAATGTTTAGCTGGGCCAATGGGCTAGAATGGGTTTGGTTTGTGGGCTTGAAACGCTTTAATTTGGAGCAGGTCCAGCCCCCATACCAAAACCCAAAACGCAACTACTGTCCGATTCTTTAAATTATTTTCACTTTTCATTTTTTTTTTTTAGGAAAAATCAAATTGAGGACACTTTTTTTGTTTTGTTTAATCAAATACAAAGAATTTAAATAAATCAATACATAGTAGTAATTTCCTTCAAATACATTCCATTCATTGATCAGTTTGTTTGTTTTTTTATTCTTGGATGTCTTTTTATTGTTTTGGGGCCATAGGAAAAACTCTATTTATCAGTTGTTTTTGTGTGGCGAGAAGACAATTTGTGTGGCGAAGAATGAGATTTAGCCGTTCCCAATCTCCATCTCTCACAACTTGACCAATATCTGATTCTCACACACATCCTCCAAACACAGCAAAACTCCATCGACAATCACTACTACCACTGTCAGCAAGCAGCAGCAGCCATGGCCAACATGCTCATGGCCTCCTCCAAACCCTTCGTCATAGCCTCTACCTCTCTCTCCTCTTCCACCACCAAACCCAAACTCTCCAGTCCCCAACTCCCACTTCCCAACCTCACAATCAAGCCCTCCAAATTCTTCACCCTCTCCTCCTCCACTCTCAAATCCCTCTCCCTCGTGGCCGCCACCTCCCTCGCTCTTGCCCCTCCCTCCCTTGCCGCCGAGATTGAAAAGGCCGCTCTCTTCGACTTCAACCTCACCCTCCCCATCATCGTGGCCGAGTTCTTGTTCCTACAGTTCGCACTCGACAAGCTCTACTTCTCTCCTCTGGGAAAATTCATGGATGACAGAGACGCAGCCATTAGAGAGAAGCTGAGCAGCGTGAAGGACACGTCGGGAGAGGTGAAGCAGCTGGAGGAGCAAGCCGCGGCCATCATGAAGGCCGCCAGGGCCGAGATATCGGCAGCCCTCAACAAGATGAAGAAGGAGACGCAGGCAGAGGTGGAGCAGAAGCTGGCCGAGGGCAGGAAGAAAGTGGAGGCGGAATTGCAGGAGGCTTTGGTCGGTTTGGAGCTGCAGAAGGAAGAGACCCTGAAGGCCCTTGATTCCCAGATTGCTGCTCTCAGTCGGGATATCGTAAAGAAGGTCCTTCCTACTGCCTAATTTTGCTTCAACCATGTTTTGGGCATCTATGGAAAACCCAGGAAAGGAGGGAGGATTAGTGACTTAGTTCCTCTTCTATATAATCTGTCATTTCCATGCATATTTTACATTCTACTGAAATATTTGGATTGTGTTCATCAAAACATTTTATCAATGGTTGCTTTCCATGTCTTTTCATCGTTTGGATTGTTCATCAAAAGAAGATAACTATTGTAAGCCCGAAATAAAACTCAATTTGATTTAATGCTTCTTATCGATGGAAAAATAACAAATTAGTAAGAAGATGAATTGGTTTCCATGGCTTTCTAAAATTATTGGAAAACAAGTTTCCTTTACGTCACACATTATTCACGTGACGATCACATGACATAATTTAATTTGTACAATTAAAATTGAATTATAAAATAATCACACGCATTGTAATCAAAATAACTACTCTTTCCTCGTTAAGGAAATATGGAATCTTTTTTGTCCCAATTAGGAAGGAGGCAAGAGTGTAGGGCTTTGGAGAATTTACTAGCTGAGCCTGAGATTTACCTTTGGTCCTGAAACGAAACCAAAAGTGATGAGATTACAAAAAGATCTCTGGAAATGGGTTCCAACTTACTTACCTTGGATGAATTGATTTTGCCCGGACGAGATTCGGGTCGATAGAATACAACTGTAACAGAGAATATGACCTTAACAATCAAAGGCCACAACTCTTCTATGTTTGCAAAACGAGCAGAGCTCCAGGAATATCAATGTTCTAATATTGACCAGAGACCAAACTAGAATCAATGAACTAAAACCATTTGCCATTTAGTATGTAAAAGTACGAAAGATTTCTAGAGAACAAAACCTGAATAAGCAACCAAAACTAAGCACCTTGAATCAATTACATGTGTACAGAGATCCCTTGTTGAGGCATGTGAATATTATGCTTCTTATTCGTCATGTTGCAATAGAATGAATTTCAGAGATTTTAAGAATTTCCCGTCGACATGATTTTCCTTGCCAAAGTTTCACATGAAGAAAGTGAGATCAGCTCAACGAAGTGCAGGGAACATTGACTATTTAGTTGTGTTCATTGTGATTTCTCAGCAACTAAGAATCGTTAGCTACAAACTAGCCTTCCGCAGCTCGCCCCGGTAATTTCCCACTTCCAACCACGTCTCCAAGAAACAAACTCCAGTGGAGCTATTTCTTGTTGGCAAGATAGATGCCAGACAATATGGCCACCCCAGCAACTGCAACACCAAGAGATCTGAGGATATTCACAGTTGCAATAGCTGGTTTTTGTGGTGGTATTGTCAAAAGATCCTTCACCTGCAAAAAGGTAAAAAAAAAAAAAAGAAGAAGAAAAAAAAGTGGATAGACTCTCAAAGCTTTGAGGTTAGACAATGAAAAAGCTACTCCAATACAACAAAGCACTATTTCCCATTTAAAATAAGACATGGCATGCCGAAATGACTGGCCTCTCTATAAAATACCCGATATGAAACGCTTATGGACTGGTTTTAAAGGCATATCATAAGAAAGAAATTCTTGGGGGGGAAAAAAGACCAACCCCAATAGGCTGCTTCCAATTCTTTTTTATTCCTTGCAGATGTCCCTTCCCAACAACTGCTACGACTAAGCTGTTCTCACTAGCAATTCTTAGTAATCTGGACGACATGTACCTTGAAACACATAACGTTTGCCCCAAAAAAAAAAGAAAGAGAAGTTGCCCTTAGAGAAATGGTTAAATATTAATTACCATAAAAAAAACAAATGCAGAACCATGAATTTCTTCAAGCAAACATGGTTTTTGCTACTTTGAGTGGAAAGTCTCAAATTTTCACAGCATAGAGTTTTGTATGATCGGTTAAACTGAAACCACTAATCACAGTTTCATTAATATATGAATAAATTGAGAATAAGTCCGAGGTAGCAAGACTCTGGTTTGGTTTCACAAACCTTTGAAACTATCTCATCTCATCCCATCTTAACATCCAAACACCAATCAAATACAAACATTTTTTAATTTCAAATTTTCAACTAATCATTACCTAATTACAACTTTTCCAAACTTTCAAATAAAACAAAAAAAATCAACTTTTTCAAATTCCAAAAAAAAAATTATATTCCAATCCTCTTTTAACTTTATAATATTTTCACTCAACTTTTTCTCTCATTTTCCAAAATCTCATAAAAATCTTAACTCAAACCATTTCACTACTACTTACAAATTATCTCACTATTATTCACAAATTTCTTATCTCATCTTATCTCATTCAAACAAGGCATTTGTTTTTTTCGTTAAAGAGAATCTCCCAAAACAAAAAGTTGGAGACTACAACCTTTTCTTTATTATGAAAGAATTAAAGTACTGGGCTACAAGCACAAGTGTGTGGTTCCAATCTTGAGAGCAGCCACTTCATGCAGAAAATTATAGAATAAAAAAGAAAAATTCTGAAGTATCAGGCATATCGAAGCCACCCATTCCCAATGCCTTAAATGGACCATAACTGGAAAAAAAAAAGTAATTAAGAGTATTAAAAGGAGGAGAATTTGACATTGAGATTTGAACATTTTATTAGAAATGCACTCCTAGAACGTGTCTTTTTCCTTAGTAAGGTTCCTGCTACCCAATCCCACTAGAACTCTAGCCCCTTAATCCAAGACCAACAAGCAACTTTCAACTACTGAACATAATAATAGTTGTCTAGGATAAATCCTTCCTGTTATCCTTTATTCTATTTTTGTAATTTCATATCTCTTTCCAGTATATGTAATAATAACAAAGACTGAATGAATGATAAAACGATGGCCCCCTAAAGAAAGGGAAAAAGAAAGGAAAGATATAGTCCTATGGATTCTGAGTCAGTGCAAATTGTAGATTCGCCAGGCAATAATTGTGTACAACAAAATTTAGGATAGGGTTTGATACTAAAATAGTCCCTGTGATTTTCTTTTGAAAAGTCCCCAGTGCTGTAAATAAACAATACCACTTGACAAGCCACTCGAGATTGGCTCTTCAAACTCGAACTCTGCTTGATTTGTTTATTAAATAAGTTATTCATGAACACAAAGTTATGATCAATTATTAAACGATAAAACTAATATAAAACTCGACTTGACTTGTATATAAGGGTGTGCATCCGAACCGGATTTTTTTCCGGTCCGGTTAAAAATCTAGGAATCCGGATGACCTGGGCGGTTATCCGCCCGGATTGGATCCAAGAGGATACAAAATTATTATATCCGCCCAGATCTGTTACGGATCCGGTTTTTAACCGGTATCATCCGTAACCGGCTTTACCTCTTAAACGATAGACGTCTGCCACTTGAACCCGTAGGTTCCTTCCCCAAAACAAAAAGTAAAGTAAAGTAGTGATAACTTTTTCATTTCCTCGGCTCTCTCTCAATTTCCTTCGAGTTTCTTCGTGATTTCTTCTCTCTTTCTCTCTCTCCCCGACGAAACCCAAGCATCCTTCATCAAATCCATCGCCGCCAGTGACTAGCAGTGGCCGTTAACGTCACTTTCTTCTCTCTACTCAGTAGCTCTCTCTCTCTCTCTCTCTAAATTTGTAGATCTAAGTTTGTGTTTGTAGATATGAGTCGGTGTTTGTAGATCTACATGCAAACTCTGTGTACTTTTTTGCTTTTGAAAAAGAATGTTCAGATGCTTTCTCGGTTTATATATCACTTTCCTCTCTCGTTGGTTGTTTACCCCTTTGGCTAGATCTATTTCTGTGTTTTTATGGTACCTGTGTTTGTTCAATCTCAAATCTGTCAGCTTATCTATGTTTTTCCTCTTCTTTTTTTCTCCTTCCTTTGGGTTTGGATTTGTATCTGTGTTTGTTCTGTCCTCTCTATTCCTAAATAATCTTTTTGAGTTCTAAATGTGAATATGGGTTTTTGTGTTTGTGTTTAAATCTAGATGCAATTTGCCCAGATCAGAGTTTTTTTGTTTAAATCTAGATGCGCCCAAATCTGAGTTTTTATGTTTAAATCTAGATGCAGTTTGCCCAAATCTGGATTTTTGTGTTTAAATCTAGCAACTTAATGTCAAAAAATGGTCATGAACCGATTTTGTGGAAGGGATGTTGTGTCCATGAGCTTATATTTGAATAATGTTTTGTTTGAAGTAGATGTATTACTAAATATTTTGCTTTGTTTAAAGACTAAAGTACAAGATGTTATCTTGCTTTTTAACATGCATTTTGTAACTTTTTAAAATTCTATGTTTTTTATGTTTCTTGTTGCATTTTTGTTTAATGAGCAGTATATAAAACATATGTTTAATCTGAGTAGTTTGCTTGTTGCTTAGAGTTTTAGTAGTTTTGTCAAGCTACTAAAACATATGTTCTATTAATATATTTGCATGGTAGTAATTATTTACTTGCTCTGTTTTCCCCGCCACCTCCAAACCAACCTCACATTCTAATCCAAAACCGATTTTGACCTGACAAGAAATGTAGATATGGATAGATTAGATCTGGGTTTTCGTTTTTGTTTTGACTCCATAACCATTTGGTTTGTGAATCTTGGTTATGCATTCTAGATTTGAACGTTTTATCGGGTTTTTGAAATTTCATAGTATAGATTTGGTTTGTGTGAAACGTTTATGTGTTGGTTTTGAAGTTCTCATAGATCTCTTGCATATCAGACTTGTTTAGATAGCCGATAGTGAATTATTTGAATCTGTTCTTGGTTTGAATCACGTTTTACATTAAACTTTCTCCACCGCATGCATTAAACTTTTTTTTTTCCTTCCTTTTGGTTTGGATCTGGGTCTGGAGAAATCTGATGAGAAATCCCAACGCATACCCCAGTTTATTAGGCCTCACTTCGTCTCTAGTCTCATTCAGGTATCTCTCTTTTCTCCTTTCTGTTCTCAAGAAGTGAACTTCATGACCTGCTGAGATGATTATTTTGTGTGAAGTTCATGAGAAAACTGTCCACATGACTCAAACTATGAACTTCATTTCTATCTCATTTTTTCTCTAATATATATGCATATCAGTTGGGATCTGATTGTTTTACTAATTTCTTGATTTCCAGTTCTTTGTTTCCCACAGCTCACAATGAAGAGGATAGGGGGCTCGACTTCAAATGTTCTTCGACAGTTTGCTGCTGCTTTTAAATTTCACTATTTGTTCCTTGTAAACCACAATGTAATGTATTGTGTACGTTGATGTCTATTATTATTTATTTTGTTTTATAAAAATTTGAATAGGCAATAAAAAAGGTTAAAAAAATGCCTAAAAAATATTCATTGTATAAAAAAATGCCTATAAAAAATAATAAACATAATAGCCTATAAAGAAGCCTTTTGAGAAGTGTTACAAAGTTTTTTTTTTCCAAAAAGCGTTTTTAAAAAGTGTTAAAAACATATTTATTTAAAAAAAGCATGGTATATAAAATTCTGATATTGGTCCAAATTTGGATGAAAAAGCCTTTTAAAAAATGTTAAATTTAAAAAAAAAAAAAAAAAAAGCATTTTAATAGTGGTAAAAACATGTTGTATTTTGAAAACAAAAACTCAGAAAAAAAAAAAAAAAAGTTATAAAATCCGGATTCCGGTTGGAAACTGGATATCCGGGTCCAAATCCAGATATCCGCCCGGGTTTCAATCCGGTTAATCCGGGCGGATATCCGCCTGTTTTTTAAAATCTGGACCCGGATCCTGATCTGCCCGGATATCCGGATCCGGATCTGCCCGAATATTCAGATCCGGATGCACAACCTTACTTGTATAAGCTCATGTAAACTTGAATAACTTTGTATCTATTATTTTGCATAGTCTTATCTCCACATTTATAATGAGAATATTTTAAATATTGAAAAAGATAAGAGGAAATCATGTTCCTAATACTAAAAGCGTTACTTGAACTTTATGAATATAATTATTTATATACATATATATAAACATCATAAAGATATTAGCAAAAAGTTAAAGTTTGTTAGTCAAAATTTGTAGAAAAAGTTACGTATCCAAAAAAAAATTGTAGATAAAGTTACAAAAAAAATATATAAATAATCTATTTATCTAAATGGAGCAGCTTGTGAACAAGCTTGAGCGCGCTCGAATATTAATTGATTTGTTCAAGAAAATAAAATCCAACTCGATGAAAAGCTCAAGGTCAACTTGTGTTTGAATAAAAATTAAACAAATGCGGCTTGACCACCCACTACTCACTCGAACTCGACTCATTTACACCCGTATCAGTCCCTATACTTTGAACTTTTTACTCTTGTGCTTTGAACTTTGATCAAATCAGTCCTTCCGTTAGTAATCCATTAATAATCTGTTAAACAATGTCGTATTAGCACCAATCACTGAGTGCTGCATGTCATTTAAAAAATAAATATGAAAAATAAAAACCTAGACAGACCCAGGAATGCTTGGGTTGTCTAGTGCGACTCTGGTTGATACTTAGATTGGCACCCAAGTGTCCTAGGCAGTGCCTAGATGCATCCAAGCAGTCACACCTAGATCAAGCCAGGCAATCTAGGTTTTTTTTCTCATATATTTTTTTAATTTTCTTAAATGGTACATGACATCTAGTGATTGGTGCTGACATGATATTTCAACAAAGTATTAACATATTACTAATGAAAGAACTGATTTGATCACAATGAGAAAAGATTTCAAAAATAGAGTATATAGGGACTAATAAGTCCAGAAAGCAGACGACAGAGACTATTTTAAAAGTTAACCCTATACAATATCTCAAAATTATTGCACCATAGATTTAAATTCTTTATTCCATCTCACTTATAATGTTTGACTAGGACAAAGCAATTTATATCATGATATCATCTTTTGACATAAATATTTTTTATAGCATATATGAAGGTAAAAGATACTAACCTATCTCGCTCATGTACAAGAGTCTCCATTAAAGTGGGGAACTCCTTGCTCATTTCTTGAATAACAAGAGTCAGCATGTCAACATCATCCATTTCCTTTAACTGAAGATAAGAAAAAACAAATTACAATTAACTAAACTTAGAAACATAAAATGAATGACCCTTTTCAAGATGCATATGGGTAGATATCATTTGCAACTTCTGCGAATTATGATAAATATGAATATATGAAAACTACTAATGTCGATAGAAAATGAAGATAGGAGAGCTCACCATTCTATTTAGATCTTCAGAGCTTGGTAAAAATACTGCTTGAAAAAACAAGGAGTAGAGTAGTTTTATCTTATGCCACAATGGCATTTTTGCCCAAGTCCTTCGTATTGTAATCTGCTTCAGCCAGATTCACAGTCATACAAAATTAGTCCTTAACTTGAGAAAAAAAGAGGGTGGGGGTTCCCCATCAAGCTTTGACATGAAAGTGCATCAGATTAAAGATAGACAAGTCTTACTGCTGAATATTCAAATACCTGTGGCAAAAGAATCGATAAAATAGATAATCAATTCAAATTTTTATTCAAATCTAGTGTAGTAGGTATTTCTTTCGTATACTTCCTGTGTGCTTGGGCTATGCCTATTGTGATAATAAAATTCTTATTAATTATCAAAAAAAAAAATGATTTCAAAACAGCCAGCATATATGCAAAGAAACTAATCCCCAAAACCAAAAAAGAACACTCAACGCACAAGCAAACTCATCCACATGATAAGGTTGATTCCAAAGAGGATGAATAAAAGATTTAGGTAGCTGACGGCAGAACATTGAAGAACTTACAAAAAAACTGGGGAGTCTACAAGTTGTAAATAACTTCAATATTCATTTGAAAATAAAATTATAGAAGTGCCGTAAATTTTGCAAAAGCAAGAATAGAAGTAATCCACCGACAATTTTTGACTTCTTACTAAATTTCTTGACGAGACATTTATGGACAAGACATTTATGGAGAGAGAGATGCTTGATATGGCCCTTGGTTGGGCCTGCAACAAGCTACTCAAACAGAAAGCAAAGCATGTAATAACCAGAAAGCGCACCTTCTTTTAAAAGAATTAAATCTCTGCCCTAGCTTTCATGGATTTTATCACGTATTTCTTTTTCACAAAGAGAATTGTTACATTCTAAAAAATAAAAAATGACAAGCAACATACTCAGAAACAAAATCAGGTATTCATCCATGGAAACAGTTGTAAGGAATATATAAATATTCACCTTAAGGGGGAAATGTACCAAGGTAGAACAGGAACTCAGTAGTCAGGGGTAGAGTGGGTTGGGGTTCGGTGGGTTTTGGACCCTAGGGTCGATATGATAAACACCAAAACAAGAGAAAGAGAAAGAGGAAGAAGAAAACAGAAAAGAATAGCAGCAGGTGTGGTAATAGGGTGGGCTGAAGCAGAAAGATGATCCATGGACCAATTCCATCTAACAAATACTCAAAGCAAAAATACCTTACCTGAACCGGAAGGTCCCCCAGAAACACCCTGCCCCCATATTTCATTGCTTCTTCATACGCCACACGGAACTCTGAACCAGGAAAAACCTCAAGCTTACTAGCAACCTACTAGGAAAAAAATGAAAACAGTTTAGAGCATAAAATGTAAAACATCCCATTTAAGAAATTATGAAATGTTTAACGAGGAAGTGAGGAGAACATGGCGTGACTGAGATGCATTATCTTTTATTATTATTGTGATGATCAAGATGCAAATTAAGAAATAGAAGCATGCCTTGGCAAGAAACCAGCTGTAAAGTATTCCAAAGATGTTATGCTTTTTCTTCCACATGTCTAACATTTCTCCCATGGTCGGTACCTGTAGAACTAACAATGAGCATACAAACATGTAGAATCTTGGACGCTAAAACTGAAGAAACTGGATATCCAAAAAAGCATGTTCAACAAATTATAACCAGCCATCAGAGAAATACGGGGTTGTCTCTTGAGTTTTTTTTAATAAGCAAGTTGCCTCAAGCCAAACAAAAATAGTCTAAAAATTTAATGGTTTAATAATTATGCAACCCAAAGAGATGTAATGAAGGCAAAGAGCCCAAATACGACAATTTCCTAGCAAGCACACATGCGTGAGAATGTGCACACGTGTGTCCGTATAAAAACAACCACACCACACTACAGTGTGCTGAAAAAAGAACTACAAAAGCAATATAAAGACCATTACTCAGAGCTCAGCGGTGGATTAGCGTATGAAGAAAGGGGGGGGGGGGGGGGGCAGGACAAGAGACAGAGAGTGAGTGCAGGTCAAATCTATAATTAGAAAAAAAAAATTAAAAACCACACCAGAAATCTACAGAGCATCCAATATACTGACCTTTATATTCTGAGGGGTAAGCACTGCGACACGGCTTGAGCATAGTTCTAAGAAAACAACCTGTAGTCAAGAAACACATATTTGTTAATGTACACAAACTTCAAACCAAATATTCAAGATGTTTACGTCTACAAAACAATACTAATGCAGGAAGTCGACCTGCAAAATGAACCATCCATCAATCAAATGATTTTAATGAGTTCTGATAGAGAAAGAACCTGTGGTTTCAAAAAACTGATTACAGCTTGTACTTCTCTACATGATTCCTGCAACGCACATGGAAAACTCAGCATAGCCATTGATTCTTTATATTCGTAAGAACAGCACCATGAATAACCCACCCCTATGTAATTTTTACAAGCAAGTTTCTACTACAATTGAATGTAAAATAACCTTTTGACTCTTCCACAGTAGGGTGAGGTCAGTAAAAGATAATTGTAATTATCTGTTTCACTAATACACAATCTAGTCCTTTTGAGTACATTTAAAGGAAGAGACCCCTTATCCATAGCTTCGTCTTTAGCTTACAACGTTTTTGTATCATTCACACGCATAAACCTAGAGGATGTTATTTCTTCTCGGCCACTTTAAATGAATAATTATGAATGAATAAACGTAACATTACACACACAAACATTGATAAAAAAAAAAACATTACCCACACCCACCCACCCACATACACGTTTGATTATACTCTCATACATCATTGTATACAATCAAACTCTTAACAAAAGCAATCTTAATGGAAAAGAAAGCAATGAAAAAAGTTAATGAAATTTCACAGATATGTTGATCCAATCATTGGAAGTTTAATCCAATGTAAGATGGCATTTAGAAATTTCTTGACAGCCAAACATTAACCAATTAAGAATTCTCTTGCCTGCCAAACAGAGTGTAAGGGATTTCAAGTTTTGTTGCGATGGTGTCGAGATGGGCAACGGTTTTTAACTGAAACAAGCAAAATGGTGTGTTGGGGGTGATACTTAAGTGATGCGCTGCATTTTGGGAGGGTTAAATGAAGCTGTGCGTTTTGTGGCAAGCAACGGTATTAACGGAATGAAAGTTGAAACGGCGCATTTTGGGGATTAAATGAAACGGTGCATTCAAGCTTAGTAGGAGCTGTGCAGGAAGAGATCTATATGATGCATTTTTACAATGCAATAAAATGAATGTGTTTTGCTTTGTAGCTTAAAAAGTACAAAATCTGAAACAATTGTAGAGGACTCTTGTTCAGAATTGTTGATAATTGAAGTTTTCTTCTCTGGAGGTTGGAGGTTCCTCGAAAGCCTCTTCCAAAAATCAAGATTTGGATTCTTGAGTTTCTTTCTCAATTGTTGTTCTGTGTTTTTGAGTTTCTGCATGTTGTTCTTGTTACATGTGTTCTATGGATCTGTGTTGTGAATTGAAGGGCACCCGTAACAATTGGTATCAGTTTGAAGGCAATCCCACAATGGCAAAAGGCACACGTTCTGCTACGGTGAAATTACATCAGGAGGCTTTGCAGAGACAATTGGATGAACATCAGAATGCTATACATGGCATTACTGACAGGTTATACATGCTCACTGATATGATCAAAACTCTGGTAGAAAATCGTCAAGACAAGTAGCTTCACCTGAGGATCATTTTCATGATGTTAGATTGGGTATGAATGAAGAAAGGGTCTCTATACCTTGTGGCATGAGGATAGATTTTCCCCATTTCGATGGGAATAACCTAGATGGTGGATTTTCAAAACCACGCGATACTTTGATTTTCATCAGACACCTTCAAGTCAGAAGCTTTTTATGTCATCATATCATATGGAGGGTGAGGCTCTCATATGGTATCAAGATGCCATAGACTTGGGGTTGGCTCAAGTGGTAAAGGCCTTGGGCTTGGGGGTATGCTCCCCCCAGATCCAAGGTTCAAATCCCCTTGGGTGCAAACAATCTCTAGGGGCCACACCCTCTGGTGAAAAGCCAGCGATTTAACCAGTTTCGTGTAGGGAAACTTCCAAGGGTGTGGTGCACGGGACCGGAGTTTATTTTGCAGGGATGGGTCCGAAGGGCCCAACCTTGGAGAGGTTCCCCGACATAATAAAAAAAAAAAAAAAAAAGAAGAAGAAGAAGAAGATGCCATAGACTATGGTGTTTTTAATTGGTAGGATTCCTTTGTGAAGGTATTGCAAGTAAGATTTGGGCCAACAGCTTATGATGACCCAATGGAGGCTTTGACACGCCTCAAGCAATCCTCATCTATGGCTCTGTTGTATAAAGCTCAATTGGAGGCTTTGTCCAATAGGCTTAAAGGATTGTCTGAGAGGCATAAATTAAGCTACTTTTTGAGTGGCCTAAAGGATAAGATTCAATTACTAGTAAAAATGCTCAATCCTATTAACCTCAATGCAGCTTTTGGATCGGCAAAAACCCAAGAAGAATACCTATTAGATGCTAAGAGGCCATGGAGGAGTAGTGCAGTAAACACTGACTCAGTTGTGGAAGGGAGTAGGATGTAGAAACCTACTCTACTAGTCAAGAAATTTTTCTCTTCCCAAATGGATGAAAAAAGAAAGAAAGGCCTATGCTACCATTGTGATGAAAAATGGAATCTTGCATGTGTGTAAGAATCCAAAAGTGTACCTGTTGCAAGTAGAGGACACTATTAATAAGAGGGCAGAAATTGAGGAGTTCGGTGAAGAGATTCATGTGATGGGGGAAGAGATAGTAGCTGAGGATGAAGGGCTAGAAATATCCATTCATGCAATCTCAGTGTTCTAATAATAATGCTATGAGATTACTTGGAAGGATAGGGAGTTGTGCAGTTGAAATTTTAGTGGATTCAAGGAGTACACATAACTTCCTAGATACACTAGTGGTGCAGGCAGCAAAGTTAAAAGGTCAGGATGATTTAAATTTACAAGTAAGAGTGGCCAATGGTGATAGATTGTTGAGTAAGGGCAGATGTGAAGAATTGATTAAAATCCACGGCTCGAGGTTCAAAATTCCTTTTCATGTTCTGACCTTAGGTGGCTGTGACATTGTGTTGGGGGTTCAATGATTAAAAACCTTGGGTTTCATTAACTGAGATTTTAACTCTATGTCAATGAGCTTTGTGGTTGGACATTCAAGAGTCACTTTGCATGGACTGAGGTCTGATAGTTTGAAGGTGCAGAATGGGGAAAGCAGTTTGAAGTCTTCTTTGGTAAGACAACAGGGATGGTTTTTACAATTGGTGGTTGGGGAACAAGAGCATAAACCTGGAAGTCATGTAAAAGAAGCAGCAAAATTGATTGCAAAACCTGTTGGTTTGCCTCCAAGAAGATCTTTTGATCATCATATTCTGCTGAAGGATGGAATTGCCCCAGTCTTAGTGAGGCCTTATAGATACCCACACTACTAGAAGACTGAAATAGAGAATATTGTCCAAGATTTGTTAAAATCTGATGTGAGGCCCAGTCAAAGCGCTTTCTCTTCACTAGTGCTTCTTGTAAAAAAATCAAATGCTTCATGGAGAATATGCGTAGACTACTGCGCATTAAATCAAGTGACCATCAGGGACAAGCTTCTCATACCTGTCATTGGTGAATTGCTTGATGAATTATTTGGGGCCAAGGTTTTTTCCAAACTGCATTTGAGGTCTGGTTATCACCAGATTCAAGTAAAGAAAGGGGACAATGAGAAAATAATTTTTAAAACTCATGAGGGCCACTATGAAGATCTTTTGCAAAACCTGTTGGATTGCCTCCAAGAAGATCTTTTGATCATCATATTCCACTAAAGGATGGAATTGCCCCAGTCTTAGTGAGGATTTATAGATACCCACACTACTAGAAGACTGAAATAGAGAATATTGTCCAAGATTTGTTAAAATCTGTAGTGAGGCCCAGTCAAAGCCCTTTCTCTTCACCAATGCTTCTTGTAAAAAAATCTAATGGTTCATGGAGAATATGCGTAGACTATTGTGCATTAAATCAAGTAACCATCAGGGACAAGCTTCTCATACCTGTTATTGGTGAATTGCTTGATGAATTATTTGGGGCCAAGGTTTTTTCCAAACTGGATTTGAGGTCTGGTTATCACCAGATTCGAGTCAAGAAAGGGGACAATGAGAAAACAGTTTTTAGAACTCATGAGGGCCACTATGAGTTCTTAGTAATGTCTTTTGGCCTTACTAATGCCCCTGCTACTTTCCAGGGGTTGATGAAAGGGTTGACATTCTGATTTACAGCTGAAATTTGGTGGAGCATTTGGGACATCTCAGATCAGTTTTGGGGGTATTAAAGCAGCACAACTCGTATGCAAAGATGTCAAAATGTAAATTTGCAATGGAAGAAATTGATTATTTGGGTCATATCATTTCGGGTTGTGGTGTCAAGACTGGTCCTTCTAAAATTGTTTCCATGATAGAGTGGCCCATTCCCACTTCCTTGAAAGCACTGAGAGGTTTCTTAAACCTCACAGGCTATTACAGGAAGTTCATAAGAAATTATGGAACAATTGTTGCTCCATTGACAGTGTTGCTAAAGAAAAATTCTTTCAATTGGACTGCAGAAGCACCTCGGGCCTCCCAACAACTTAAGAATGCTATTACTGCACCTCTTGTTCTCAGATTACCTGACTTCTCCGAGAGCTTCACAATTGAGTGTGATGCTTCTGGAGTGGGATTGGGGGTTGTTCTCGTGCAAGAGTAGGGCTGTAAGCGGACCGACCGGACCGAGACCGGACCGGACCGAGTTCATTCGGTCCGGTCCACGGTCTGAATTTTATCGGACCGAATTAATTCGGTCCGGTCCACGGTCCATGTGTTTTTCGAACCGGACCGGACCGAACCTAAAAAAAAAAAAATTATATATATAATTAATTATATAATTTTCATATAACATAATCCTATCACTAACTAATATATAATTATACCATATTATAATTAAGTATAGACTATAGTTATATAGTTATACTTATATTAATATTACTAATATATAGCTATACTATATTACTAATAGTCTAATACTTTATACTAATACTATTATATAGTTATACTAATCATGATTCATAATAACTAATCACTATAAGTCTATAACTATATATATAATATATTTAGTATCAATATATTAATATATTCTTTAATATATTATTACTACTATTAAGTATTAAGAGTTATAGTATAAATTAATTTAGTATTGTAAATAAATTTTTTTTATTAATTGATGTGAAAAAAGAAAAAAAAAAAAAAAGGGGCGGACCGAATGGACCAGACCGGACCGGACCGGACCGATGACTACCGGTCCGGTCCGGTCCCTATAGGAATTCGGTCCGGTCCTGTCCGGTCAAACCATGGACCGAAAAAATTCGGTCCATGGCTGGACCGGACCGGCCCGTTTACACCCCTATGCAAGAGGGTGAACGCATTGTTGTTATCTAGTTATGAGAAAGAGCTACTAGCTCTTGTTTCTGCAGTGAACAAATGGACACCTTATTAGCTAGGCGGAGCTTTTAAAGTAAAGACTAATCAACAGGCCCTTAAGTATTTGTTAGAGTAGAGGGTTGGCCCAGAAGCTCGACAAAATGGCTGGCCAAATTAAACGGGTATTATTTCACTATTGATTATAAAAGAGGGAAGTAAAATAAGGAGGCAGAAGCAGCTACTTTGGCCTTAATCACTTTTCCAACTCCTGTTTGGATTGAAGAGTTGAAGCAAAGTTATCAACTTTCTCCTACAATCAGTAACATTTATTCTAAGCTTTAAAAGGGCCTGGAGGGTCCAAAACATTATGCATTACAGAAGGGTTTGTTATTGAGAAAGAGAAAGCTTGTAGTGGTTCAGAATTCACCATTCAAGACTAAGGTGTCATCATGTGCATGATAGTCCACAAGCTGGGCATGTGGGTTATTACAAAACACTGCACAGAGTCAAGATGTACAAAGACAAAAAGAAATTAGTCAGAGAATGTGAGGTGTGTCAGACATGTAAGCATGAAACTGTCCATCAAGCTGAACTTTTGCAGCCACTTTCTATTCCAACGCCTCCATGGTTAGATATTTCCATTGATTTTATTGAACGTCTGTCTCCTTCTAGTGGTTTTACTGTGATCCTTACAGTGGTGGATAGACTCACCCAAGTTTCGACATTTCTGTCCTCTTGCACGACCCTATACAGCAAGTAAGGTAGCCCAAATGAAGCGGTGCGTTTCGAGCTTAGTAGGATCTGTGCGGGAAGAGGTTTATACGATGCGTTTGTATGCGTTTTGTGTGATAAAACGACTGTGTTTTACTTTGTAGCTTAGAAAGTATAAAAGCTGAAACAATTGAAGAGGTCCTAGAGGACTCATGTTCAGACTTGTTGATAATTGAAGTTTTCTTTTCTGGAGGTTGGAAGGTTCCTCGGAAGCCCCTTCCAAGAATCAAGATTTGGATTCTTGGGTTTCTTTCTCAATTCTTGTTCTGTGTTTCTGAGTTTCTGCGTGTTGTTCTTGTTACTTGTGTTCTGTGGCTCTGTATTGTGAATTGAAGGACCCGTAACACAGAGAAAATCCAGCTAAGTAAGAAGCAAGAAAGGAATTACCTGAGACACGTGAGCGGTGCCAACCAAGTACACGTCGCAGACACCACCCTTGGCGACGGAATCGCACGTGAGGACCACCACGCTTCTCGAGAGCTCCTCGGGAAGCACCGCCTTCGTCTGCTCCGAGGACTCATCCTCGTAACTCGTCGAATCGTCGTCGTTTCCCGAGGGCGGCTCCTCCTCGATATTAACGATGCTTTCACTCAAGCTCTCATCGGCGCTAGGATTCTCGATGTGGACAAAGTCCTCGCCTTCGGCGTTGGCGCACGCGGCGTGGGGGTCCATCGCTGGATGGGACGAGTTGGGTTTCCGGCGGTCGAGGGATGAGGCAGAGAAGGTAATTTTGGATTGTCGCGAGGCTGAGAAGTGTACGAGGCTTGCGAGAGTGTGGGCGCTTTGGGCACGACGGACAGAGAGTCTGGCACTGCCAGAGGCGAAGCCGAATAAGCGGAGTGACCCGACCGAGTTGGGTAGAGTGACCAGGTGAGTCGGACGAATCATAAAATCAGGACCAAATGGGTTTAAATTTAGAAAAAAAATAAGTTGCCTTTTACTAGGGGGAAGGGGGAGCCTCGAATAAGTACTGGAGAGAGAGAGAGAGAGAGAGAGAGCCGAATTAGGACAAAGCCTAGGCCTATGTGATATTATTACGGAAAATGATAGAAATATAATTTTTGAATTCTGCTGTATAATTATTTTTTTATTTTTTTATTTATGATTAATTAAAATAATTATTTTATTTTAAAAAAATATGTAATCAATTATATTAATAAAGTATATAAAAAATATGTAAAAATGACTGTACGTAAAATTTTTAATAATTTTTGAAATAATGATATATTTATAATTTTTTTTACAATTATTTTATAATCCATCAAGCCACTTTATTAAAAAAATTTAAAATTTATAAAATTATCCTCAATTTCATAAAGAGTTGAAAAATAGATGTGAGAAGTTGCAAGGGTATTATTTTTTTAATTTTTTTATATATTTATTATTTAAAATAAATATATTGATGTAAAATGATATTATTTTTATGTGTTATTCCTATTATTATTATTAATATCTCACAATAAGCCGTGTGGCGTGTATACATCATACAAACATCAATTCACAATCAAATATTATTATTTCTATGCACTACTAACTATCAATTTTGTCCTATTATATCTCGAATTAGTAAAAGATGTGGTTAGATACAAAGATGGAGTAGAAGTGAGAGACCTACAATATTTATTTATTGCATATTGACGCATAAAAAATATACACATAATTTTTTTTATAACTTTTTACGTATAAAATAATTTATAAAATAATATAATTTTATAAAAATATTTTAAATTTAAAATATAATTATATTAAAATTAGAAAAATAATTATAAGTGATAATCACTCTTCACGGATTGATGTACGGATTCTGAATATTGTGCTCTTCAATATGCAATTTTGTGCATTGGTTCCCTTCCTTCCACTATTGTGCTCTTGACTTTTGACACCAAGAAATCTCTTTTATGAAAAGCACTCTCTCCAACTCGCAAGCCAACTTTGCATTTCGCAATATTTCTTCTAGAGAAAGGGTTCTATCCTCAAGTATTCTCTCAAAAACTTATGTTCCTTCAAGTTTTTCTTGCACTCCCCTAAGTCTCTAAAAGATTGAGAGTTCTAAAATTTTAAATCATTATTTAAAGCTTTTAATTTGCCTGCATGTATAAAAGATGGAGTACCATGAAACTGATAAGACCACTAATTTCTTACTTTATTTACAAAGCCTTCACTCTTAAGCCATATGTTTTCGAATTTAAAATATTAACGCCCTTCTTGGATACCTCCACCTAGAACTGTAAGCGGACCGACCGGACCGAATGGACTGGACTAAGATGGGACCGGACCGAGTTCATTCGGTCCGGTCCACGGTCCGAATTTAATAGGACCGAATTAATTCGGTCCGGTCCACGGTCCATGTATTTTTCGGACCAGACCGGACCGAACCTAAAAAAAAAAAAAAATTATATATATAATTAATTATATAATTTTCATCTAACATAATCCTATCACTAACTAATATATAATTATACCATATTATAATTAAGTATAGACTATAGTTATACAGTTATACTTATACTAATATTACTAATATATAGCTATACTATATTACTAATAGTCTAATACTTTATACTAATTCTATTATATAGCTATACTAATCATGATTCATAATAACTAATCACTTTTTTTTTATCAGTATTCATAATAACTAATCACTATAAGTCTATAACTATATATATTTAGTATCAATATATTAATATATTCTTTAATGTATTATTAATACTATTAAGTATTAAGAGTTATAGTATAAATTAATTTAGTATTGTAAATAAATTTTTTTATTAATTGATGTGAAAAAAGAAAAGAAAAAAAAAAGGGCCGGACCGGACCGATGACTACCGGTCCGGTCCGGTCCGGTTCCTATAAGAGTTCGGTCCGGTCCGGTCCGGTCAAACCATGGACCGAATTGGACCGACCCGTTTACATCCCTACCTCCACCATCCAACATGATGGGAAAGTGATTCGAGTAAAGGCAAGACAACTTCTTTTGCTACACTTTCGGGTAATGTATTTCTCAATCCAAAGAGATTAGGAATCTATCGAGTCGAGACCAGTTCTAATTATTGGACCAAGTGAATGGGCCCCCTATGAGGGGAAGATCTACTAGATTCAAGTATAAAATACATGTTAAAAAATCTGTCATAGATGGGCGTAAATGACTGTTTCTAGATCTTTTGCTAAGGAACCTTGTGACGTTAAAATCTCCACCTATCAAGTTTTTTCCATAAAAGTCTTCTGATACTATCAACATTTGCCCCATATATACCTGCAAAAGTCTTCTGATACTAGGGGAGGTCCCACCAATTATATAATGTAGCAAGTTTTTTCCATAAAAGTCTTCTGATACTATCAACATTTGCCCATATATACCTGCAAAAGTCCAAAAAAATTATCTTCCACAGTTTTAAAAGAACAGGCCACTGTGTACTCCCCTACAAAATATTTCATTTTCTCCACTACTCTTTTATCTCGCATCACTAAGATTCGACCCGAAGTCCCATTCGAAGTCAGATAAACCCAATCTACATAAAAATAACTCCAAACACTTCGCACTACTTTTCTACACATTCGGCCCGTTTCAACTTTGTTCTTTGTAAAGCTTCTTCCTTCATCTAGCAAAGTCTGCTTGAGGGATGGGGGAAGAAGGAGAAGGATTTGGCATAGATGAGTTTGAAACACGTAGGACTTGCAAAGAAGACTATGTTAGGTATTTTGATCTATTAAAAAAATTAAAAATTATATTTCTATTCACTACTAAGTTCTAGGGGTGTCAAATCGTGTTAACGGGTCGTATTCATGTTGACCCATTAAGTGTAATGTAAGAAACAATTTGTGGGTTGAAGAGAGATGGCATCCCGTGAGAAGAGATTCGGATTTCTAAGAGGATTTGAGAAAGAAAACGCCCAGTGAAGTATCTTCAAGATCTACTTGGATTAGTAAACTAGTAAACTCCAAAACTCCCCATCCCTCTTTCAAAATTTAAAATCTCAGAAACTAAAAAAAAAAAAAAAGAGAAGAAAAGAAAAAGAAATTCGATCACCTTTGGGCTTTGTGTGGCAGAGCCGTGGGCGACGGGGTACTAGGTTGAAGTCGATGAGGGGCGGCGTGGAAGGGGCAGTGTGAGATGAGAACGAAGGGGAGAGGGAATCATTGCAGGGCCATGGGTTGAAGATGAAGAGAATCAAGAGATGAGGGAGGCGCGGCATGACTCTGAGGAAAAGAAAAGTTAGGAAAAGCAAAGTTAGAAAACTGAGGGGGGCAGTGTGGGTTAGGTACTTTAGGGTTTTTTGAATTTTAGGTTTAAGGGTATAAATGTAAATTTAATTTTTTTAACGGACCATAACGGGTTGACCTGTTAATAACCCATTAAGCAATCGTGTCTTAACGGGTCAATCCGTTTTGACCTGAACCCGTTAAGGATAAACCTTAACCCGCTTTTATCGTGTCGTGTTCGTGTTGGGTTAACGGGTCGTGTCACAAATTGCCATCCCTACTATTAACTATCAATTTTGTCCTATCATATCTCAAAGTAGTAAAAGATGTGGTTAGATACAAAGATAGAGTATAAGTGAGAGACTTGCAATATTTACTTATTGCATATCGCATACAAAATATACACATAATTTTTTTTTTATAACTTTTTAAGTATAAACTAATTTATAAAATAAACTAATTTTATAAAATATTTTTAATTTAAAATATAATTATATAAAAATTTATAAAAATAATTATTAGTGATTATAATTTATCACTCTGAACCCTTCGAAATTTGTGTCTAAATTTTAAGAAATAATAAATGAGAAGCAAAGCATGAATTTTAGACACTTACTAAATTAAGAAAAAAACAATAGAATTTAAGGTTGGTTAGCGTTCGGCCCAGAATAGCTAAACGAAGACTGAACTCACCGAAGTAAACTGTCTTTGGGTCTTGCCTTCTGTCGGCGATTCAAAGCTTATCTCATCCCCCAGATTCCTCGTTAGGTACCCGGCTAGGCTCTAACAGTGTAGGGCTACCTTCGCTTGCAGGAATTCTCATTTCATTCTATCCATGGCAGCGCCAGGGACTTTTCTTAATTAGTAAACCTCTCATTGTTTTTATACTTTGTTTTCATTCTCGCCTCTCTCGCAAAGTGATTCTCTGATTTCGGGCTTTAGAGAGAGTATCTACATTTTTCCGCCATGGTCGAGAGGAAACTATTCAAGACGAAGCTGTGCGTTTTGTACCAGAAGGGCCGCTGCACGCGCCAGAGTTGCTCGTTTGCACACGGCGACTCGGAGCTCCGGGGATTCTCCGGTTCCTATACAGGTATATATAAATATTCCTTGATATATGAAAAAAGAACTTGCTATTGCACTGCAACTCAAATATGGTATTTTTTTACTATTTTAATTTATTCTTTTTTAGGTAGTTTTTGTATGTTATGCCCCATAGAGTGCCAATCAATTTTATTTTTATTTTTATACAGAAAGGTATAGTAATTGGTTAATAATATAATATATATATATATATATATTTTTTTTTTTGATAAGTTAATAATATAATATATTATTGAGTGGAACACATGTTGGAAGAATGCACAACTGAGAAACCCTGGTTTGTGGAATAGTCGCTTATGAACTTTAAGCCAGCATTCCAATAGTATTTGCACTTATGACGTACACGTTATATGTATGAATAGATTATGCGTGTATGTATATACAGGTACAGTCATATGTAAAAGTTAATTTTTGCTTTCCTGTCCAATTTTTTATGGGTATTTGTATGTTGATACCTATATTTACCAATTGCCTCTGTATAAGCTGGAGCAAGAGGGCTTACGCCATGCAAGTGACATTATGTGACAATAATATATCAAAATGTCTTGTTGAGCGACACATGGTACTAATTGTAGTTTGGGGCGTTTCATGAAAGATGGAATGTTTATGGCAATTGACAGGGTTAGTGGCTTTCTTCTTCAGAACGGATTATGTTGGTTGGTTGTTTTATCTTAATGCCGATTGTGGTGTTTACTTGGAGAGCTTTATCATTGCCATAATGCATCTACAAACCATCAAAGTTTTCTTAACAGACCATGATATATCTTCTTCCATGTTAACCACAAAGGGAGGTTTGGTTAAAGGTTCAAATGCAATTGCAGCAACTTCTGAAGCTACTTTTTCGACAAGCTTATTGGATCTTGTTCATCTGTTAGTTCTGCTTGAATGACACTGTGATGGGATTCCTTGAGAAGCAAAAATGCAAGTTAGTTGGAGATAATATCAGAATCCTAATTCTACTGCTCTTTGATAGATTATTATTGTATCATCAAATGGCAGTTTGAAGAAATCTCTACTCTTCATATTGTGTTATAATCTTAGTTGTGACAAAGACAAGGATGTCACCTCATCTTTATTGGATACTATGCTGAAGTGTGAAGGATATTTCAATGATGTGTGTTCTCATTGGATTTATCTGCTCAACATGGATTTCTTTAGCTCTTTTGGGACTGTCATGGAGGCAATTATACTGTTCATTAGTGTGTTTCTCATGACGTTACTTGTAATGGTCACCTTAGTATCTGCTTGTATTATGTATCTTATGCCTGCTTTTCAGTTAGAAATGAGTTCATATTGACTTAGTTTGCTGTTTGAAAACTCTTTTCTATGTTATTGCAGCTCGACGGGAATATCATGGTAGTGACTTAAGGAATAAGCTTGACGGGAGGCACTCTCCACCCCGAAGGTATTCACCAGTGAGAGATGCAAGAGGCCAACAAACACTTCGTGGTCAGACCTAATGTTTTTCAAACTCACTTTCCTCATTTTCTAGAGTTTTAATATTTGTTATCACCTATAAAAAGATTTCTCATTATTTAGCATTTGTCTACATGTCAGAGATGGTTTTGGTTTTCATTTTTTATTTGTTTTATAATCATAAAAGAGACGGTAGAGCTCTACAGTTTTTTTTTTTTTTTTTGTGTAATCATTTTTGTGCCACTTTTGGTTATGAATTTACTATTAAGTTATAAATATAGTTTTAGTTTTATCTTTTACCTTCAGCTTGTTAAACTTACTCTGGCTGAAATTTAATTTGCAGAGTATAGCTCTTCCATATCAATTGAACGGATGAGGTGAGTTACTGTGAACTCCTCAATTATATATATATATATATAGATATATATCTGTGTGTGTGTTGGGTCAGCTGGCATCAAATTGATTTGGATGTGGTCCTATATGCTCTATGTGGTTTATTTGGTGAGAAGAGATGTCCGGCCATTTGAAAGACTACTAGAGACTAAACTGAAGATGGTCTTTTAAGGTATATTTGGTTTGTGGAATTGACCCCTAGAATGGAATATCTATTCTTGGCTCTTCCATAGTTTGGTTTGGATTTTTTATGAGGAATAGCCGTTTCATAGGGAAAGCCATTCTGCAAAATGAGAAATCATCATTCCAATAAAAAACTGAGTGGAACAGTTATTCCCAGGGGTAATAGATGTATTTATTTCCTTAAAAAATATGAAAACTTAAATGCCTGATCATGGTCCTGAAAGTTTTTATAGTTCATTTCTCCCCAGATACACAATATGAAGCAAGTAGGAAACATTTTCCACAACACTGCAATTTGTAGACTGCAATCTAACCCTCTCCAAGTGTAGCAAGGTTCCACCATTCTTCTTGGCATTACACAAGCCAAACCAACCCACAATTTCGAGAAGACTCCACTAAGAGAAGATGCATGGGGATTCCTATTTCTTTTGCACATAAGTGTTGGTGAAACCGCTAACCACACTTTAACCACAAATGCTGTCTAGAGCATATGCACAAAGCAAAAGGGCATTCTTGATTGAAGTAATGCACACATTTGTAAAGATGATGTATAATAACAAAAAAAATCCATTAATGTAATAAAAAGGTTTAAAAAGCAAGATGGTGATGTATTTAGCATATTAGCTCAATTTAATAGAGTATTATGCTACATGAAAAATCAAGTAATCAACTAACTACATAAGATTTAAACATAACATTTTATATAATTCTCTTGTGCTTTGCTCAATATACACATCTAATATTTGATAGCCATAATCAAGTTAAAGTACACGGTTGAATCAATATATTCCCAAAAGCACATGATCAAAAATTTCAAGAATTATATAGGTATTGGCTTCAATGCTAACATAAGCAATCGAATATCAATTCATCTTGAAACCCAACTTGGACTATTATATTGGGCTCAAAGCATATACATATAAATGTTTTCAGATTGGACCATGTGGGTATCTTTCGGATTGAACCGATGCGCTCTATTATTTTGGAGTGAACCATACTCATTCTCGATAAAATACTACGGAATTTTCATTTTACTATCCTTTCTTTTTCGTGTAAAGCGCATGTATATGATTTTAATATACTTGTTCTAGAAAACGTATGAAGAAACAACACTTTGATGGCAAAGGTGATTTTTTGGGAAGTTTGAGAATCTCTGAGCAAACTGAAGATAGAGTTAAAGAAGGAAAAATTGGATCCACTGATTCCAGGGATGATCTCAAGGATCAGGTTTGAAAATTTCTTCTAATAGCTTCATCCTGAATTTGTTTAGAATCTTCTTACTCAACTAACAATTTTCTTTTCTGGTTTGTGGGAATTATGTCCAGTTAAAGAAAATGCAGTCGGATATTAACATGCTTGAACATCACAAAATTCAGCTAGGGGTCAGTTTCATCCTTGTTGCAGTTACTTATTGGTCAACTGTACACACGCATGCACATGTGCACACACACAGACACATGGACAACTTGTACAAATGCCTGTGTTTATTGTGTGATGATGCTACACCATATGTGTGAGATGATTTGTTATTTCATTTCTTTTCATTGGAAGTTAATTTGGTCACTGAAATCTAGTTGTCATGGTCTATTACAATTTCTGATGTTCTAGAGCTGTTCATATTCAGTTACTTGTGAAGGAAGACCACTGATATAAAGGACGAATGAATATATTTATGGATATTATGATTTAGATTGGAAGAATCTATCTGTTGCCCTCTGGTTAAAAATGTCTGGGCTGAGGGAGTGACAAGATTTGACCCCACATCCATTCACGGCAGGCAGTGGACATACAGACGTGTGTCCCTCTTCCTAAGAATGGCCAGAGCTTTGATGATTGGGAGCGCTATTTAGATGAGCTTGGAAGCTTCTTTTTTCACACCTTATTTCTTTAGGCTTCTGTTATTGTACTCAATGGGTCTAAACTTTTTGACTTTTTTGTATCATTTTCTGGCTCCTAACTTGGAACTAGGTATTCTCTTTCATATACTCTTTGTATAGTTGGGCAACACCTATTTACTTGATTCAATAAAATTTTATTTTAGTTGTCAAAAATAAAAATTCTACTGGTGTTATTTTTTGTTTATTTAATTGACAATCGAGGTGTGGTGCTTGACATACAATGTATGTTGTTTAAAGGTCTATCTAGAAGAGAGTGGCCAGGAAGCAGATAGTCTTACTTCTAGAATTCAGGAGCTTGAGGCTCAATTATACAAAGAGAAAGAGGAATGTAAAAGGTAATCTCAGATGCAATGACTTTGTTCCTTTCCAATTCACGATCCCTCTCATACTCTCTCTCTCTCTCTCTATTTTTGTAATTTTTTTGTGTGGGGCTGCTATTAAAAATTCAGGATCACCTCAAGAATGAAGAAGTTTGTGAAGGTACATAATCGTCATTCACGGATACAAGATGAACTGGAGAGGCAAGTATATGTTTTATGTTATTTCCTCGGTTCTTTCTTATAAAAAAAATTGCAATTTCCTTGGTTCTTATCCGTTTGGTGCATTAAAGCATTTAAAGTTTGTCTTATTCTGTGATCTTAAGAAGAAGCATTGGAGTTTTATAGTCCTGTAATTTAATTGATTTTTTTTTTTTTTAATTTATAGGTCACAAGTGCGACTTCAGAAGTTGGGAGATCAGCTTGGGTCAGATATTACTAGAAATGGTGTCAACGAAGAGGATTCCATAGATATTGTGAGTGATGGAGAAGCTAATGGTTTTCCTGTAACCAATCCACACAATGATCTGCAGAATGATGCTTCTTCCAGCAAGAAAAGGCTGTGTGTTAATTGGGATCCTTCTGAAGGAGCAAAACAAGGTGTATTTTAATTAATATTTTTTTTCACGCATATAGTTTGTGGAGTAATTAAAATTCACAGGATTTAATTTATTCTATGCTGATGATGTTTTCCTGTGCTACTTTATTGCTGTGAAACTTTTAGTTTTCAGGCCTTGGTTTTAGTGTTCGATGATATTAGAATTTTGAGCTACTTTTGCAAAATGTAGATTGGCCTTGTGTATGTGTATTTGTTCAGCACTTTCTTGGCGTAAAAGAAATGTGGAGTATTTTGGAGGTGTTCTTGGCGTTGTCAAAATGGGATTCAACAAGTGCTCTCCAGAAGCCATAAGTGAGAGAAGCATCCTCTCAGTTTTTTTTTTTTGATAAGTGAGAAGCATCCTCTCAGTTATAGGAAACTCCCTATTATTTTTTTTTTTATAAGTAATAAGAGGGAAAACTCCCTATTATTCTTGTGCAAATAAAAGTTTCATGAACAATAGTATGTGATGATAATAATGGAGAGTGAATCCTTTTTTAGAAACAAAGTTTTTTTCTAAAGTTTGACAGGAATTTCAGAAACTGGTTGGAAATGCCACAACATATGATGCCAATACGTCATATTGTATCTCATTGGTATTACTCTTACTAGAGGATTTTGTTTCCCATTGAAATGGATTGATTTTCAAGATAGAACTTAACATATCACACTACCTGTGGTAGCACTTATCTTTCCAAAGACCATGAACTCGGCATGCTGAAGCCATTAGCCTGGTTGATGCTTGCCCTTTTGTTAATCCTTTGTTAAGTTGTAGAGTTAGCATGTCTGACATCTCATGTCCATCTAATATTCGATATCTGTCGACAATTTTCAACTTATCATACTATTGTCTACTTCCCTAAATGTAGGAAAATGATGTATTAAAATATTTTGTGGAAACTACATAACCAAACATTTGATATGGACTTCTCATATTAAATGGTGATCAAGTTGTCCAGTTTTTTTCCCCTACATATATGTCCGGAGTGTTTTAAAATCTCTGTGCTATTTTTTTCCAGCCTGAAACTTTCCATGGTGATTACTGATCATTGTACCATTATCTTTTCGTATTGATCGTCGCATGTCTTCGGTGAACCAGCTGATTCAACAAGAGTAGGACATCTGGACGAAATAATCAGATTCAAGAAGCTTTCTAGGTGGAATCTGCAACCTGTCCAGTCAAATGAAAGTAATGAAATTGAGGCATTGCATAATGGAACTGACAGTGCTAAGAAACTAGCAAAGGAAGGCAAGAATAAGCGAGGAAAGACTGTTCTTACAAGCATTCTCAATGCAGATAAGGTACATCTCTTTCATCTTCATGCGGGACCTTTGATTGGTGAAGCCACTGGCAAAAAAGAAAGTGATGAGCAGTGTCTAAGTTTTGGACTTTCACCTCCAGATATTGCATGGGTGTGAATATCAAGTTTGATCTCTCTTTTTGAAAATCGACCTTTACAAATAAAAGAGTTGTGCTACTGATAAGCTGGTGTATAAGCAAACCACTCACTGTCGTTTTATGCTAGCTTATGTGCCAGACTTCCAAATCAGTGGTGTGTTTAGTCTGCCATTACATAGGCTTACAAATAGATTTTTTCTAAATAAAATTTTTTGTTTCAAATGGTTGCTCATATTTTATTTTAGTATAGTATTCCTAGTTTCTAATTTCAATATACCCACTGCAGCAGGTGGATTAGTGGTTAATACACTTGTTATCCTGGCTCAATACTTGGTTCCACATTTTTGTCATGCTCATGTTGTGGTGGGGTAATACCCTGCTTATGGGGTTAAAGAGCATTACCTTTTACAGGATTACTCTGCTGGGGTCGTGGGTAGCGGGTGCCATCATCCCCCTCTCATCCTTTTTTGCAAAGAAAAATAAATATATGAAAAGTTTCTATAATGTTATGATTGTTTTAATCCAGGCCTTAGTGTATGGATTTCTCGTCACCCCATTCCTATTTTGGGGTTAATCCTCTGTGCTTGTTTGTGTGTTAATGTACCATCATTATTGTTCTTGCATTGTAATCCTTGGTATAATTAACAATGCAGACGAAGTCTTTGGATTCAGCACTTGTACCATCAACCAGCATGGCTGCTCATGTAGAAGACGAAGAGGTTGAGATTGAATTGGACAGAATTGAGGTAAATGAACCTGCAGCTACAGGAATTGGGAAAGGACCTGCAAATGAGATCATGGGTGTGCTGCCATTTCAACTTCCCCCACCACCTCCAATCCATCGGAATAGTTATTTGCTGGTTTGTCATTTGATCATTGCAAACTTTCTCAGGCATTATATTATCTTAATTTCATATTTAGACTTTACTCCTTTTTCCTCTTTTTGTTTCTTTAATTGACATCTGATATGAGAGGTTTGATTTGGCTTTGGCTTGCAGTATGAGGGTGACAATGAGAATGTAGATGTGGATGCGCTCGAAGAAGAGATTGAGAATGTTGGCATTATTTAAAATTTTTAATAGCAGTAAGAGTTTTGATGGTTATCTTAGTATATATAGCCCTTTTAATACTTGGTAGTTGGTCGTGTGTTATTAGTAGAAGCATGGACTTCTTCATATCAATTATTGATATGTTGAAAATTATGAAATTTGAAATTCAAAATATAAATTTGAAAAGAAAACTAACAAAATGAGTATTGTAAATAAAAGTGTAGTATACGTAGCATTACTCTCTCACGATGTCATTGTGTTTCAAATTTTATTTTATCATAACTAGGCGTAGTTTCAAACGTGAAAGCCTGGTTTATCTCGGCATGCAGCATCATGGGCTGTGGGCTGTGCACCGAAATTTTCGGAGTCCCACTCCATCTCTGACTCTGTAAAAGTGGATGTCGGATTCGGGCCTTCATTGGGCCACAACTTTCTATAGTCCTTTTCACCTCTTCAACCTTCATTGGGTTCTATTTAAATCCTCATGAGTCCAGAATAAATTCTTTTGTGCTGAAACCTGATCTAATTATCCTAAAGGATACATATCAAATTTTTGGCATACAAGATGGTTATTTTTTTGCAGGGGTTTTTTAACATACATATTTATAACAATTAATATTTAGCTTTAACGAAATACAAATAACTAAACAGCCAATAAAACTCCAAAATGCTAAAATAGCTGATTGAAAAGCTAATAAAGCATTGAAAGTTTGAAACAACCACAATTAGGGGTATAACCGGTTTGATTTTAGACAATTTAGAATTGAACCGGTATGTACTGGTTTTGTATTTTTCAAAACTAATTACGCCTTGGTTATGTTCTTAAACCGGTACTTCTTGTTTTACCTGTTTTCGGTCCGGTCTGGTTCTGTTTTTCGATTTTTTTAAAATGTAAAAAACATATAATAAAGTATTATTTTTATGATAAAATGTTATTAATAATTTAATATATATATTTTATGTTTAAAGCATATGATCAATTAAATTTTCATCTTTAAGATTAAATTTTTATTTTATAAATTATAATAACATTATCTTATATATAATTATATTAATAACATATGGTCAAAAAAATTAAAAATGTTCATATTTAAGATTAACATTTTATGTTATAATTTATAAATTATAATATGAAATTATTTCATATATGATATGTAATTATATATATTATATATAAAAATTTCATATATAACTATATATTATATATAAAACTTATATATATATATAATATTTTGTGTAATATATAAAATTAATTTTTTTATATATATTTTTCCCAATCGATCTGATCCGATCTCGGAAACTATGGAATCGAGACCGGATCGGATCCGGCTGGTTTTCATATTATAGGAACTGGTCTGGTTCAGTCCGATTTTCTAGTTTAAACTTACACCCCTAACCACAATCAGTAAAAAAGCTCCAGCACAACTCCAACCAACATCCGTTACCATCAAGCAATTCCAACTACAAAATTACAAATAAAACCCAACCAAAACACTACAAATCCACAACCAATATACTTCAACACAACTCTAGCATACTTCAAATTTACAATCATCACAAATTTCAGCAACCCCAACTCTAAGAGAACTCCAGCTACCTGAGACAACTTCAACATACTCCAACAAGGAATGTGGAAACATCACAAAGGCCAAATATAATAAATATTCCACTTCTCCACCATGGCAGTTTTATAACATTAGGACATTATGTGGAAATCCTGATAAATATGGAGATGGAGTCATTAGTGGTAGATATCGAGATAAATGTGAAGTAATTTATGGTAGATATTATTTAGGAAGTTTTTGTGTTTTTGTCAATTAGTTAGGCAGATTTCCTGCTCTAATTTTAGGAAATTCTTTCCTTCTTTGATATTTCTCTTGTATCTCAAATAGAGATCACTAGCATGTACAAAAATATATTGAATGGTTACTCTGATTTCATGGTATCAGAGCTAGTGTTTTTTTTTAAACCTAGCTATCAATGACAGAAACTACCGTCAATAGCAAAGGGTTGATGACCTATGAAACTCACGATAGTAAAAAAGAAGCTATCTCCACCATGGGTTCAACTAGACTTGATAACTCATCCTTTCAACACACGGTGGAGAAGCTGAATGAGAAGAATTTTCTTAAATGGCCCCAATCGATTAAGCTTGTAATCGATGGCAAAGGAAAACTGGATACCTTACTAGTGAGACAAAAAAGCCAGCCTCAACCGACGCTTCCTCCCTTAAAAAATGGAAGTCAGAAAATTTAATGGTGACTGCTTGGCTTGTAAGTTTCATGACGCCCTCCATCGGCAAGACCTATCTATTCTTACCATTGGCAAAAGATGTCTAGGAAGCTATTCGTGAAACATATTTTGATGTTGAAAACTCATCTCAAATATTTGAGATTAAGACTCGGTTATGGTAAATGAAGCAAGGGGAGAGGGAGGTCATGGATTATTACATGGAAATGACAACCCTCTGGCAAGAACTTGATTTGAGTTTCGAAGAAGAATGGGAGTGCACTGGCGATAGTGTGTGATACAAGAAGCGACTCGAAAATGAAAGAGTTTTTGAATTTATTGCAGGTCTTAATCGAGACCTGGATAATGTTCGCAGAAGAATTCTTGGCGGACGTTCCCTGCCTTTAACACCTGAAGTCTTTTGGGAGGTCCGGCGAGAAGAAAATAGGCATAAAGTGATGCTAAAGGAGATTGTTCTGCTAGACATACTAGACTTGAGATGTCTGCCTTGGTGTCTCGAGGCACTCTTGCTGGATCAAGTTCAAGTCAACAGAAGGGATGTCCTTGGTCTGAGTATTGCCGAAAACTTGGACACATAAAAGACACCTGTTGGGAGATACACGGGAAACCATATGATTGGAAACCAAGGCAGAACAGCCAAAACCGTGTCTACCAAGTTGTTGTTGATCATCAAGCCGACCTTAAGGGGAAAAGAGAAAAAAATCTCATTCCAAGCAGTGCATTTAATATTGAACAGTTGGAGCAACTCTATAAAATGATTTCTACCCTTCATGCATTGGGTCAGTCCTCCTCGAGTGTCCCTTCTGGTTCTTTAGCACACAGAGTTAATTCTTTGAAAGCCTTAGATACCACCTCTCGACATAAAACTCATTGGATCATTGATTTCGGTGCTTATGATTATATGACTGATTCTTATCATCTTTTCTCCTCATACTCACTTTGTGCTGGAAATCTGAAAGTTAAAATTGCAAATGGCTCACTCTCATTTGTTGCAGGCAAAGGGAGTATCCAAATCTCTGACTCTATAACACTAGAATTTGTTCTTCATGTCCCTAATTTATCATGCAATCTATTACCCATTAGCTAGTGGACAAAAAATTCCAATTGCTTGGCTAAATTTCTTTCCTCTCATTGTGTCTTTCAGGACCTATCATCAGGAAAGACGATTGGCAGTGCTAAGGTGTGTGAGGGGCTCTACTACTTTGAGGAGGCTAATGTGAGCGAACAATGTCAAATTGCTATTTGTGACTCTGCATTTATTCCTAAGCATAGTAACTTTTGTTATGGCATTCTAGAATGGGTTATCCCAATTTTCAGTATTTGAGACTTTTATTTCCTTCCATTTGTTCGAATAAAATGTCTCTTAATTTTCAATGTGAAATTTGTGAACTTGCTAAACATCAGCGTACTACTTTTTCAAAATCCAATTACAAACCATCCAAGCCGTTAACTATGATTCACAGTGATTTATAGGGACATTCCCGTACTCTTAATCGTTCCCACACAAGATGGTTTGTTACTTTTATTGATGATCATACTCGTATTTGTTGGGTTTACTTGTTGAAAGACAAAACTGAAGTTCGTTTTGTATTTATCAATTTCCATTCCATGATTCAAGCATAGTTCAAAACAAAAATTCAAATTCTTCGTATTGATAATGGCATAGAATATTTCAATAGCATCTTGGAAAATTATCTTCATGAGTATGAGATAATTCACCAAAGTTCATGTGTCGACACCCCCAACAAAATGGGGTTGCCGAATGAAAAAATAGACATAGTCTTGAAGTTGCTCATGCATTGATGTTCACTACAAACATGCCAAAAATATTCTTGGGAGATGCCATCTTAACAGCTCCATATCTCATTAATAGAATGCCTAGCCGTGTCTTTTCTTTTGCAGTACCTCTAAAGCAATTCTAGGAATTGTTTCCTACATCTCATCTTGTAGAAGTTCAGAAGTCTGATATATTTGAAAAGAAATCTATCTTATTGTTCACTGTCATTTACGTGAGTATTACATGGGATTTATACAAGAGTTTTTGTAATAGAGCAAGTCAATGTAACAATAATTCAAAATTCAAATTTACATTTACATTTGAATATACTACAATTACGGTAACTCTCAAGATCAAATTTGCTCCTCTTCCATCATGGCCTCCTTGACTTGGTCTCTAATAGCAATATCTTTGACTTGGTCTTCAACACGCCCCTCAATCGTAAGGAAAGATTTTGTATCTTAAGATTGGACTTCAAAAGATTAAACCGTGTAGCACTCACCGGTTTGGTAAAGAAATCCGCAAGTTGATCTCGACTTGAAACAAATTTAACTTGTAGACATTATTTATTTACCATATGATCTCGTACAAAATGGAAGTTGATTTCTATATGTTTTGTGTGTGCATAAAACATTGGATTAGAGGAAAAGTAGGTTGCACCTATGTTGTCACACCATAACACTAGTGTTGAAGATGTAGGAATTTGTAACTCAGTTAGTAGTGTTTTCAACCAGTGATTCTCAACTACAGCATTTGCCAGTGACTTATACTCAGTCTCTGTACTACTTCTGATAACTGTTTATTGTTGCTTACAACAACAAGAGATTAAGTTCTGGCCCAAAAATACACAATATGAGCCTATAGATCTGCGGTCATCACAATCTTCCCCACAATCAGCATCCGAAAATCCATGAAGTGAAAAATATGGACTTTTGTCAATATATAATCAATCCGAAATAGAAAATTTAAGATAACGTAAAATACGTCTAACCAACTGCCAATGTGGAACATGTGGTTTGTGCATAAATTTGCTAACCTTGTGTACAACAAATGTGAGACCAGCTCTAGTGAATGAAAGATATTATAACCCTCCAACAATACTGCGATATAACTGAGGGTCTTCAAAAGATTTTTCATCATTTGCTGTAAGAGAAGTGGTAGTAGCCATTGGAGTCGAGCAAGGTTTGGCTTTATTTATAGAACTTCGTTTAAGGAGATCAACAATATAGCAACGTTGTGTTAGGGATAAACCACCATCATAAGGCACAACTTCAACACCCAGAAAGTAACTTAGAGACCTGAGATCTTTCACTGTAAAATCTGAATTTAGTGCGTTAATTAATTGATTAATAGCAGGCGGACTTGGTCCTATAATAATAATATCTTCAACATGGAATTTATACAAGAGCTGCTGTAACAGAGAAAATGAATGTAACAAGATTTCAAATTTCAAATTTACATTTGAATATACTACAATTATGGTAACTTCCAAGATCAAATCTACTCCTCTTCCATCGTAGCCTCTTTGACTTGGTCTCTAACAACAATATCTTTGACTTGGTCTTCAACACATCTTAGCTTAAGTCTATCTCTTAAAGTGTTTGGTCATATTGCCTTTGTCCATGTTCATGATCACCATCGACATAAACTGGACCCTAGAGCTCTTAAGTGTATTTTTATTGGCTATTCTCCTACCCAAAAAGGCTACAAATGCTATGATCCAGCCACAAAAAAAAGTTTGTTAGCCTTGATGTTACTTTTTTTGAGACCATTCTTTACTTCCAAAGACCCTCTCTTCAGGGGGAGAATTTGAGTGAAGCTTGGCCTTGGGATTTTCTAGACTTCTATCTCTCTATTGTTGAATTTGTCTCAAACATGCTTGTCCCACATGTTGTTATACCACCCTTTTTTAAGCTGCCAGTTACAGAAGAAAACTTAAACTTAGGAGAAAATGTAGAAAAACAAAATGACAAGGACATACTCGTTTGTTCAAGGAAGCCAAAATTAAGGTACAAGAAGAATCTCACACCTGAGACCCCAAGAGAGTTGGAATCGATGATAGATCCAAGCAACCATGAGTCTCTTTCCAATCCCGACCAGGTAATAGCTCAAAATTGTCATGAGTTCTCCTCTAATAAATCTGAGCCTATTGATATTGATTTACCTATTGCTCTTATGAAACAAACTTGGTCATGTACTCTCTATCCTATTTCAAATTTCATGTCTTACAATACTTTGTCTACAGGGTGTCGTGCCTTTACTTCTAACCTTGATAGTATAAAAATTTCAAAGAATATTCAGGAAGCCTTGGAGATTCCTAAATGGAGAGAGGCAATTATGGAAGAAATGCGAGCCTTGAAAAAAATGAAACTTGAGATGTGATGAATTTATCGAGAGGGAAGAAATTAGTGGGCTGCAAATGGGTTTTCACTGTGAAATATAGAATTGATGGGACAGTAGAACGGTACAAAGCCTGTCTTGTTGCAAAAGGCTTTACACAAACCTATGTCATTGACTACACCGAGACGTTTGCACCTGTGGCAAAGTTAAATACAGTTCGGGTATTCTTGTCTTTGGCAACCAACTTGGATTGGCTACTTCAACAACTTGACATTAAGGTCTCGTTTGTTTTTTGAGATGAGTTGAGATGAAAGTTGAATAAAATATTATTAGAATATATTTTTTTAATATTATTTTTATTTTAAAATTTGAAAAGGTTGATTTTTTTATTTATTTAGTGTGAGAATTAGAAAATTGTAATGATTAGATAAGATGAGATTAAATGAGTTCAGATGAAGTGTGAAAACAAATGAGGCCTAAGAATGCATTCTAAATGGCAAATTAGAAGAAGAAGTTTCATGACAGTATCACCAGGTTTTTGTAAGAAGGGTGAAGAAAATAGAGTATATAAACTCAAGAAATCCCTATATGGGCTTAAACAATCTCCAAGAGCATGATTCAATATATTTGCAAAGGTGATAAAGGGTCAAGGATATCGGCAGGGACAATTAGATCATACTATGTTTTTCCAATAGTCCAAAGATTGAAAGGAAACAATTCTAATTGTATATGTTGATTATATAATCCTAACTGGAGATAATCTAGTGGAGATGGAGAGGTTGAAGAAAGTCTTATACATTGAGTTTGAAGTAAAAGACCTGGGACAAATGAGGTACTTCTTGTGAATGGAAGTTACCAGATCAAAGAAGGGAATTAGTGTTTCTCAGCGCAAGTATGTTCTTGATCTCCTAACCGAAATTGGCATGCTTGGTTGTAAACCAAGTGACACTCCCATCGAAGTAGGAAAAAGAACATGAGAATTTGGAAAACCTATTGAAAAAGAAAGATATCAGAGATTAGTTGGCAAACTAATTTATCTATCACATAGTAGACCTGACATTGCCTTTGCAGTGAGTGTGGTGAGAAAACACATGCATTCTGTTACGTAACTTTGGCAACTATTTTACTGCTTTGAATAAATGTTTGCAAGGGCTGACTTGCCTTGTTGGGAATAAATCAATTAGCTACAATTATATTTGATTTTTGCTTAATTTCCATGT
This sequence comes from Cyclocarya paliurus, assembly GCA_029856935.1. Lineage (NCBI taxonomy): Eukaryota > Viridiplantae > Streptophyta > Magnoliopsida > Fagales > Juglandaceae > Cyclocarya > Cyclocarya paliurus. The sequence goes on along the minus strand of CM056946.1, from coordinate 24,142,983 downwards.
ATGTCAGAATACTTTCCTAATAATAATTTCCTTGTAAACCCATGGTTATAAGTTTGGAAGGATGCTATGAATGGAGGTATCAAGAAATATTTTAGCAACTTGTTTCCAGAGGTGGGTTCCCTCACAAAACAAACCAACTTTTCTTCAAATATTATTCATAATAGGTAGAGCACGTCGGGTTGATCCTTCGTCTTTTCCTATTGATCCACCAGTTACTCGTTCAATCACTCGCGTTCGTAACACATTCACTAAAGGAAACTCACCTGGAAGCTGTACACAAGATCCTTAGATATCTCAAGGGTTCTTTGGCCAAAGGACTAGTTTTCAAAAAATGTGAAAGCAAGGAAGTAGAAGTCTTCACAAATACTGATTGGGCAGGTTCAAAAGAGGATAGAAGGTCCACCACAGGGTACGACACCTTTATATGGGAAAATTTGGTAACTTGGAGAAGCAAAAAACAAAATGTGGTGGCCAGAAGTAGTGTTGAAGCTGAGTTTAGAGCAGTTGCACAAGGTATGTGTGAAGAACTGTGGTTACAGAAACTCTTGAAGAACTACATGTCACAGTAAAATTCCCTATCAAACTTTACTGTGATAACAAAGCAGCCATAAACATCTCTCTCAATTCAGTTTAGAATGACAAGACCAAACATGTAAAAGTGGATAGACATTTTATCAAGGAAAAGGTTGAAGAAGGAACCATCTGTACGACTTATGTTCCCACAAAAGAGCAAACAACAGACATCTTCACCAAAGGGCTATCTAGACAAAGTTTTGATGGTATGATCAACATTTATGATCCAACTTGGGGTGAGTGTGGAAATCCCGATAAATATGAAGATGGAGTAATTAGTAGTAGATATTGACATAAATGTGAAGTTATTTATGGTAGATATTATTTAGGAAGTTTCTGTTTTTCTGTCAATTAGTTAGGCATATTTCCTGCTCTTATTTTAAGAAATTCTTTCATTCTTTGATATTTCTTTTGTATCTTAAATAGATATCACTACCATGTACATAAATATACTAAAAGATTACTCTCATTTCACATTCTTACTTTCCAACAAGCTTTATCGTTTTCTATTCAACATTTATATAGAGGGGTAATTTTGTTGATGATCAACTTGCAAAACGATAGGTGTTTCGACCACATATTATTTGAGTATTCAATTGCCATCATTGGTTTTGGGGGTATAGAATGGAGGTTTTTAGATTACCTCAATTTAGGCAATATAATTAGATGGTTGTGGATTTTAACTTTGTTCTTTAAGTGTAGATTTTGATTGTAATTAGCATAATATATGGATAAGAGTTTTTCTTAAAGCTTGGTTTTGAAAATTTTGTAACCCGTAAGTTTTTCTTGTAAAAGGAATTCCTCCTCCAAAAGTGAGGGTTTTTAATAAAATTAGGGATACTGTCTCTATTCTTTAAAAAATAAAAAATAAAAATGCCAATATAAACTAAACATGAGCAGCAACAGAATATAAACCAGTTTTCGAAACAACTAACAATACTAAAAAGCAAGATAACAAAAATAGTCTCGCTGTATTGTTGCCAAGCTATTTTTCAATTCCAAAGTTGTACCTTATAAAAAGCAGACAAAATTAGTGAAAAAACAAGTTAAGATGCCACAAAAAACCTATGAACTACCCTAATCTTCTTGACAAAAATATGGTTTCATATGCATTATCAGAGAATAATCTTCTTGACAGCTTAATGCAGTGTCATTAATATTGTTTCCAGTACAAGTGTCAAGACTGAATCCTAGGATTGAAATTTGGGAATGTCTTGATCATGTCTCTTCTTGTAAACACTTGGGGCACTTGCATTTGAAACCATAATCAGCAAGCAATGCCTGCCTCTCTTCAAATGGAAGGTCCTCATCTACATATGAAATGGTAACCTGAAAATGCTCCAAAATGTTAAATAGTTCTTACACAAAAATATACAGATGGGGGGTTTCCATTTCAGGTAACTTTAAATTGATTGCAGGAGTGAAAACTGCAACAGCCCAGGTTGCTTAAATGAATTACCTCTTCTCCTTTGCTGATGGGACCAAGTGCAATTAATGTTGCTTGACCATCTCTATCCTGCAATGGAGAACAAATACGAATGACAGAGGCACAAAATCATGAGGGGAAATTGAACTTTCTTGCTAAGTATAAACTTCCATGGACTTTGCTGAACCATGTTTGATTTGTTCATATGCTACCAATGTACATTTGCGCATGAAGTCAATTTCTAGCATCACTATACTTACACAGTGGACTTAACATTTCTTGATCAACGAAACAACTCATGACTCCATCTACCACATGAATGCTAAAATAAATTCCCCAAATCTTATTTTACCGATAAAATAAAAAAGTATACCCCAAGTCTATAACTATAAACATGCAATAATCACACATCCTCCTAGTTGTTTTCTTAATTCTACGCATACTGATGTCCAGCCCATGAGTGTCACATAAACAGAGATGCTATGGCATGTGTTGTCTATAAACTAGATTGCTCCCACCTCGATGGTAAAAAAAGGATGGGCTGGCTGTTAACATGCTGCTCAATCAAGTCTAACTTGTGTTATTGAAGTATTTATAGGTGACTAGGTCCCAACATAATTAAAGATGCCTTCCACTAATTCAACTTGTCAGAAGCCAGCTAGGTGAAATAAAATATGAATTTTAGAAAATACATAGAAAAAACATTAGCATGTTGGCCATATCTCTTTGCTAGTCTTAAATAGGTTGGAGAAGGTATTCCTTTTTTTTTTTTTTCTGTTAGGCATTTGTGCCTGTGATAGACTTGTCTAAATAAAAATGTTCGTGCTAATCCTGGGAGCTTAACCAGAATCTGCCCGGATCATAATCCTGCAACATCTGACCTAAATGAAATTCAGCATAAAAAACAAGAGTAATACCAAAAAATACAGCTTGTTTGGAGGTAGCTGAGGTGTGTACTACCATTGTATACAGGATCAGAGTGAACAATTCTAGGAAAAAAGAGACAGACAGAACATGGATGCCAATAACCAATGAATAAAATAAAGAATTCTCGGAAGTTTAAGATGTTAATTTATTGGCCCCCACATGACCATGTTAGCTGGTCAGTTAGAACTTAGAGACAAAACAAGCTTCATTTTTCTGTATAAATTTATATCTAAAACAGGCATATTTCCAAAAGCTACAACCAGAAAATTGAAAGAAAAAAAGCACCAGAATTTGTGAACTCTCACAAGCTACAAAAAAGTAACCTCTGGTTTACATACCTCTTCTCGTTTAAATGCTTTCGCATTAGGACAACAGGAATGGTTCATACAACTTTGCAAAGGAAAAAAGCCGGTGCCTAAAATAAATAAAATTATCTTAGTCAGCACATTTAACCAAAGCCCCCCCCCCCCAAAAAAAAAAAAAAAAACGGGTTCCCTAAAAAAAAGATGCAGATATTTACAAGCACCACAATATTACAATATCCAAGTAGCTTTAGCTAATCTTATTTGACTTAGATATAAAAATTCCTATAGGATAGAAAACTTCATCTTAGGGGAATCATAACTATAAGCTTATATAGATTGCAGAAAACCAATGCAGTAAAGTAGGTATCAATTCCATGTAATGCTAATGGATTTTAATTTCGACAGGGAATGCAGTTCAATGCATTGTTCTGTTCCTGTCTGTGTAAGACACTTTTTTCAGAGGACATATCAAAGCCTGTTATTTTTCTAATTACTTAACGTTGAAGGAAATATGATACTATGATCAAAATCCGGGAGTTGTTGAAAAACCAATTCTGAAGCAGCCTGCCAAATAACATTTAAAAGCCAGAATAGATTAGTTCAACACCTTTTGCAGAAGCATATTATCTTGCTATGGTTCTTAAAGAATAAGAATACAAAGTTACAAACAAATGATAAAATGGAAAATAAAAATAAGGATAACAAGCAAGAGAAAGTAAGAACTTCTTTGAACATATCGACAGATTCTGCATTTAATATCATCTTACCCTGGCAACAAACTGAATAGTCTTCTCCAAGAGCATCAAGAAATGGTTGCGTAACTTGCTCTGCTTCTTGCTGTCATCAGTGATACGGTAATGACATTACAATTTTATGTTTCATTAAAAAGAGAAATAAAGAACAAAAGGTAGCTACAAGGTCATAATTCTAACCTTTTCAGTATATGGAAGATCATCGATGTATAAAAAGTAATCTTCCACTGGGGATGCTACAACCAAATCACTGAAACATAAATTAATTTAAATAGTGTCACACAGTGGCACGCTGCATCATTTCAAAGCACTGCATGTAAGTGGCTGGAATAATGAGAGAAACAGCCTTGAGAGAATATGATTCTTACAGATTATTCAGCTCAAACATGCCAATAATGTGCCCATAGGTCTCCAGGGAAAACACTTGGTAGAGTTAAGGCCTTCAACTTGTGAGTGTCACAAATAATGAATGTTGGGTCAGGGTTTTCTGCCTTGTTATCTAAAAGGGAGCTGGCTGAATATTGATAGATAAGCATAGTTACAATGAAAAGCAAAAGTATATAGACTCTACATTTAAAAGGATACATGGCTCACATTCCTTGTCAAATATGGCTGCCTTGAGAAGTTGCAGTGACTGAAAGGATACAAGATACAATTTGAATATTTAGGATTCAACATAGCAGCATAATAGGTCTGCATTATAATTTCTAAACAAAGATGAGTATTTACTATTTGGAACTCCACTGGAAAGAGTTCCCCACCATTATATGGTGTGTTCATGAAACAAAGCCTAATCAGTGCATTAAGCTTGTGTTCTCAATAAAGTTTGCCTTTAGGACAAAGTGATAGGACTTAGTCATAAAGATTCCATTTCATAGGAATGATGCTATGCAATGCCACTTCTAAAGTCAGATAACTACTAATATTTTCAGATCACAAGTGCTCTAAGTATTTCTGAACCACTGGTCGGTATGGTTTAATCCAAAGTAAGTATTTTGGATGAAAATTTGTTTTGATGTGCTTTGCATTGGGTTTTGTCAAACTTCTTTAGGTTTTTGTGTTTGTTTTTTCATTTGTCATAAAAGCCAAGGTAAATGATTAGATGATTTTCTTTTCTTTAAGAGAGATTGAAATCTTTTTCTTAACTTTAGATCTTTAGATTCAAAGGGAAAAATATATGAAGAAGCTTCTGAAAATTTTGTGAATCCAAACGCCCAAGCGACCTGAACAATTCAATTCAAAGTTCCCTATCCATCTGACCTAGAAAGCTACTTCCTAACCCAAACTGAAATTAAAATGGTCCAATAGACAGGATCTTCAGAGGCATCTTGGGTAGGACCTAGAAATGCACATATATTGAGGTGGGGGAGAAAGGTATTGAACTAAGGGACTTTATGACCATGGTGGGCAGATTCTGATCTAGTAACAGAGTTTCTGACATGCAGGGTAGTTATCCAAAGACAGGAGCATTTGTGGAAGAGCTTCTTAGAGGATATTTTGAGTTGTTCTGACCAGAAGGTTATGTCATGAAAACCTTTACATGAGGACCAATTGAGATATGCGATCTAGTTATGGATAGACTGATTGTGCAGCTACAGGTATTTTCAAGATTACTCCTTTATTATTTATTTATTTATTCGTTTTTTGAAATTCAAATTATTGAAGGCTGTGCTGATTCAATATATTGAGTTATTGTTTTCCTTTATTGTCCCTTCATTTGATGCCCTAGGTGATTACTGTCTATGGATGCAACCAAATCACTTAAACATAAAATTGAGAATCTTCGCACTTAACATACACCAAGTTATACGAGGAAGTTTTACCATAAATGCCAGCTCTCTTATCTGCATCCTGAAAGCAGATTCATCAGAAGAATCAACATCATCTGGCAATGCAATGCAGTCCCACCACCTATACACAGATCTGAGTGATTCTAGCAATATACTTCAAATAACAAAGTATCTTCCTATGCAGTCTTAACAATAGAAAAAAGGAGAGATACCAAAAGGGCTATGCCAAAGAAAACAGAAATTAATGTTTAGAACAATAAGATCTCTGACCAAAACATCAGGCTATGCTGTAACAAATCAAATATAAATATTCATAAGACATCTGACTTTTTCCCAAGCATACAAGCATCTTTGTTGTGAATTGGATATCACAAAAAGATCAAGCAAATCCTACAATGATTGCAGAGAAAGAAAATTCTACATTTGTTACCTCAATAAATATCCGAAGTTACCTTCAAAAAATTCCTTGACAATGTGTAAGTTTTTTTTCCTCAAAAGAATACTTCAATCTCTTTATGTAATCTGATTTAATGTGAGTAATTAGAAAGTAAGAGTCTGCAAGTGGAATTGTGATACTCTACCACAATCTTATTATACAACTCTGAATTCATGTCCTGGAGCCTCTCAGGTCCACACAAAGAAAAAAAGGTTCAGTTCCACACAAAGATAAAAGTAATACTGAACTAACATGCAATAGGAGCCATGCATCCAATGATATATTGTATATATAGAAACTGCAAATTCCTAGGGCAAGCATCATGAGTCTCAGGGGGGGATTATAATTCTCTGATATTTAAATACATTTATTCACTGATGTCTACATGCACTGTGTTGTCATAAATATCTTTCTTTCAAGATAAAATATTAGAAAGGAAACATGATTCACAACTACCTTCTCTTGTGTCCCATTGAAATTGGCTTCCATGCCTCCAACAGTAAAGATATATCAGAATGGTCCGAAACATTAGGTGTGGCACACTTATCATTTTCTTTGAGATGAGTTGCTTTCAGTTTCCTATACCTTAGTATGGTGGAAGAGATAACCTGAGAATAAGATCTGAGGTATAAGGTTATATTCCGACTTCTTGGGAAGTGGCACAGATGAAGTAGCTAGGTTAATTCTACACAATGCTCATACAAAAATACGATTCGGGCAGATAACCAGGAAGATCAAAGGCAATACTTGATAAAATTACTAATATACCTTAGCAGCAACAAGAAAAATATCGTTTGTTTCTGGAGAAAAAAGAAGATAAATATTTTAGAGAGAGCAGAAACAAAATCAATACTGAAAAGTGCATAATTATAAAATTCTCTCCCTAAGGATTGGTTTTTCTCTCCGTACAACTTGTTACTGATGAGGTTCTTTGGGTTGCAATGGTGATATTACTGCTGAGTTGAGTGTTTTTAAGTGAGATTAGGGGGATTATGGTGATAGAATCAAAGGCTTTTGCCTTGTCGAAGGATGGGAAGTTCTTGTTCATTAGTGAGAGGAGTAGGAGGGTGGTGAAGGAGATGAGGTTGGGAATTCCTACTGTTTTGCCAAAACACTAGAGGATTACGTGATGCATGAAAAGAAGGATTTTTACACAACTTCAAGGGAGGGTACCATAAGCTTCATCGCGCAGAGGTGTTCAAATGTTCATGACCGTTACATTGCTCTGGTGGAGTATGGTGGTGGTGGCCAATGAAGGTTCATTTTCATACCTGAAGAGTTGCGAATGAAGGGCTGGAGGAGAAGGGCCGATGCACTGTGGGAGGCCGTTATGGAGGGAGGGCAAGAGTTTCAATGCAGAGGAGAGGGGTAGTGCAGAGGCCATTGGTGGCGGTGAACCACCCATAGAGTTATTCATATGGGGAGGTTCTGGTGCAGCAAAGGTGTTGACACACTGCTTTGGTGCAGCAGATGGTGCCGATAGGGGTGGAAAGGCTCTGCCCACCTCTGGGACAGCAAGTGCACAGTGGATAGGTGGAGGAGGCAGGCTTGTCATGGGTTTGGCAAAGGAGGATGTGCACTGTACGTTGCTGGATGTGAAAATGCAGTTATCGGCTATGCAAGAGAAGGTTGATGCTCTACTGTGGTGCATTGAGGAGGAGACTATAAGATGGGCCTGGGCTATGAGGTTTGTGGGAAATTAAAGTAGTTTGTTGGAACAGGAGAGCAATTAAAGGAATTTGGGCTAGCTTCTAAGCAAATGGGCCGTCCGATAGGGCAATTAAGGCTTGTTTGGATAGTGAGATGAAATGAGATGATTTGAGAATAGTAGTAAAATGGTTTTTGGGATTTGAAAAAGTTGAATTGTTTTTGGAAGTTTGGGAAAGTTGTAATGATTAGATGAAAATGTTAAAAATTTGAAATTGAAAAGTGTCTGTGTTTGTGCATATGATGTTTGGATATTGAGATGAGATGAGATAGGATGAGTTGGGAGAACTTCGATATCCAAACCAAGCCTAAAAGAGGCTAAGCTAGGTCCAAATCAAATAGGCCGTTTGGTTGGGCTTCAGGAAGTGGGGCAAAAGAAAGAAAAGCTTAGGGCTGGAACCTAGCCTGTGTGGAAAGTTAAGGAGGGTGGAGAGGCTAGGCCTTCTACCGGTGGGAGCCAATCAACCTCGCCAGAGAAGGTGCCAAGGTACCCATTGGACTTGCGAGAAGGCGACGGTGATACCAAGGAGTTCATCGACGGCGATGGAGGACCCGCGAGAAGGTGATGAAGGAGCCAAGGTGCTGAGGACCATAGTTCACAAGCCAATTAACCCATTGGGATCGCGAGTGGTCAAGGAATCATCGACGATAGCTTAGAAGGTGATCATGGAGTCGCTGACAGCCGATCTAAGATAGATCTCAACATTTTTTCACTGGCAGACGTGGGATATTTGGCATAGCATACACAAACAGGGCCGATGGGTAGTAGGGAAGAGGTTTGGGTGGTTTTCTCTCCCGCGAAGGTCTTTGGGCAGCTTCAATCAGTTCAAGGGGTGGTAGCTGGGGCAAAGAGTGGTATGGAAATCGGTGAGGAGAAGTCAATGCCTCTTGATTTCTTGTATGAGTCAAAGGATGTGAATTATACTCATCAGTTGGTGTATAAGGAGGCTGAGGTGGATCTAGAGCCGTTATGCACCTTGTCTCCCTTGCTTACAAAAGGAGGCTAACCAATGGATTGGGTGACTCAGAAAGTGAAGGACATTCAGGATTGACTGGGAATTTCTTGTGATGGGTTCGAGGAGCAATTCAAGGCATTACTTATTGCTATTGAGGCGATCATTTTCAATCCCCTAAATTTGCTTCTAGGAAAAAGAGGGAGCTGAAGCATCTTACTTGTTCAATCAATTATGATGGACAGGAGGGGAGTACTAGCCAAGGAAGATCCAAGGGAAATGTTGTTTCTCCCCCATAAAGCCTAGAATTATTTCTTGGAACATTCGAGGTCTTAATAATCCCAATAAGCGTATGTGGGTGATGAATCTTTTACGCCATTAGAAGTTCGATATTGTTTGTTTGCAGGAAACCAAGATGGAATTCATGGATCGTAGCATCATAACTAGCATTTGGGGCTATCCATATGTGAGATGGGTGTACCTAGCTTCTAAATGAGCATCTTATTATGTGGGACTCGAGGGGGGCTGAGTCTATTGAGGAGTGTGTTGGAAATTATACAGTGGCATGTTCATTTAAAAATCTGGAGGAAGGTCTTTGTTGGGCTTTCGCTGGTGTGTATAGGCCAAATGTGGACAGACATAGGAAGGTTTTATGGGAGGAGCTTGCAGGTTTGGGCGGTTGGTGGAACTTACCGTGGTGTTTTGGTGGTGACTTTAATATCACTCACTTCCCTAGTGAAAGATTAGGAGAAGTCTCGTATAGCCAGGCAATGAATGAGTTTTCTGAATTTATCTTCGATATGGATCTAGTGGATTTACCCTTGTTGGTGGTGTGCACACTTCGTCTAATAATTGGTTTTGGTCTCGTTTGGACAGATTTTTGGTGTCTACTTCATGGGAGGCACATTACTTTACCTTGCTACAGAAGCGATTGGATAGAGTTTGCTCGGACCAGTACATACAAGGACCTACTAGACTATTAGCTTTAGATAATCATCTTCCTCTCCTTGTCCTTACTTTTCACTCACTTCCTCTTGTCTTTTACTCGAGTAGCTCTTCTCTACTGACTATCACCCTCGCTTTCCTTGTCTCTGCTTCTGGTGCTAGCTTTCAATCAAACTAGATGGAAGGGAGGAGGAATTCAATACTCCGATCTTATTGGGGATTCATCACTGGCTAGGACTTTCGAATTGGAGGCATTCACGAGGGTAAGAGATACTTTAAGTTTGAAAATATGTGGCTGAAAGTTGAGGGTTTTGTGGAGAAAGTCCGGTTGTGGTGGTCCTCGTATTCTTTATAGGGTTCACCAAGTGTTATATTGGCTGGGAAATTGAAAGCATTGAAGAGGGATTTGAAGAGGTGGAAGGCTGAAGTCTTTGGGCACATTAATAGTACAAAACAGCCCCTTATGGAGGAATTAAAGGATTTGGAGGAAAGGGAGGTGAGCACTCCTCTTTCCGAGGAGGACTCTTGCAGGAAATTAGCTATCACTTTGAAGCTGGAGAAGGTGCTACTTATGGAGGAAATTTCTTGGAGACAAAAGTCACGTGCCCTTTGGTTGAAGGAAGGGGACCGATGTATTAAATATTTCCACTGGGTGGCTAATTCTCATCGTAGGAATAATGCTATCAAGGTGCTTCAGGTTGAGGGACAAGTTTGCTCTGATTATGATGATATTAAGAACCACATTTTCAATTTCTACGAAGACATTCTTTCTGAAAAAATCCCCTTGGAGACCCAAACTTGATCGTATGCCTTTTGAGACTATTGATTAGTTAAGCTCTATGTGGTTGCAGAGACCTTTTGAAGTAGAGGAGGTTCTTTAGGTGATTCGTGGGATGGCTAAGGATAAAGCCCGGGGTCTGTATGGGTTCTCGATGACCTTTTATCATGATTGTTGGGATGTGGTGGGGAAGGATATTATGCAGGTTTTTCAGGAGCTATACACCTTCGGTAAATTCGAAAAAATCATTAATGCATCTTTTATTGCTATTATCCCTAAGAAAGTTGGGGTAGTGGAGGTGAAAGATTTTCGACCTATTTGTCTCATTAATGGGGTGTATAAGATTATCTCAAAGGTTCTTGCCAATCGAATGTGTATTGTTATGAGTAGTATTATATCAAAATCTCAAAATACGTTCGTGAAGAGGAGACAATTTTGGATTCTGTGTTGATTGCCTAGATTGTAGAATCAAGAGAGGGTACACCTGGGCTGTTGTGCAAGCTAGACATGGAGAAGGCTTATGACCATGTTAATTGGGATTTTCTGTGTTATTTACTTGGGAGGTGTGGTTTTGGGGATATATGGATTTCTTGGATTAGGCATTGTATAAATATGGTTTGTTATTCGGTTTTGGTGAATGGAGCACCAGAAGGATTCTTTAACAGCTCTAGGGGATTAAGACAAGGAGATCCCCTCTCCCCTTTGTTGTTTGTCATTTTTATGGAAACATTGAGTCGTATGTTGAGAGCGGCTGTTAATGGAGGCTTCCTTACTGGATTTTCTGTGGGAGGTGTTAATATATCTCACCTTCTATTTGCTAATGACACGCTATTTTTTTGTGAGCCGGACCATGATCATATGCAGTACTTGAGGGTTGTATTACTTTGCTTTGAAGCGGTTTTAGGCTTAAAGGTAAATCTCTTGAAGTCTGAAATGGTTCCTAGGGGTGGTGTGAACAATATTCAGGGCTTGACGAATATCTTGGGCTATAAGGTTGCTTCCCTGCCCTTGAAATACCTTGATCTTCCGTTGGGGGCTGCTTTCAAGAGATGGGGTGTTAGAAAAAACTGAAAGAAGATTGGCTAGGTGGAAATGGATATATTTTTCCAAGGGTGGAAAATTAACTCTCATCAAGAGCACTTTATCTAACCTCCCTACTTATTTTCTATCCCTATTTCTGCTGCCTGCAAGTGTGGCCTCTCGTATCAAGAAAACTTTCTTTGGGGAGGCATTGGAGAGGAAACTAAGTTCCATCTTGCTGGTTGGGATAATGTTTGCTCACCAGTAACTTGCGGTGGGTTGGGGGTGCACAATGTGAGGGTTTTCAACAAAGCACTTTTGGGGAAATGGTTGTGGAGATGTCATAGAGATGGGGAGGGCTTATGGAGAGAAGTCATAGATTCTATGTATGGGAGTATTCAGGTGGGGGGCTGGTGTTCTAATCAAGTTAGGGGAACACATGGTGTGGGATTGTGGAAAAACATTAGAGCTGGAGGGGGAAGATTCTCCAAGTTTTTCAGATTCGCAATTGGAAGAGGTAATATCGTTTATTTTTGGCATGATGTCTAGTGCGGTGAAGGGGCTCTAATGCAAGTGTTTCCCATGCCCTACCAAATTTCTTGTGACAAAGAGGCTGTTTTGGAATGTAAGTTTTTCAAGAGTGGCTCAAGATTGGGAGTATGTTTGCTGATTTCTTTGATTCGTATGCAATGTCAATTGGCAATGAGATGGAGGATTGGATGATTTGGAATCCGAGTGGAAATAAAAAATTCTCGATGCGCTCCTTCTACAAGGCTCCTTCTCGGTGATCATAGTTTTCCTTGGAAGGCTATTTGGAAGTGCAAGGAATCTTGTAGGATTGCTTTCTTTGTATGGATTGCATCTCTTAGGCGGATTCTCACCTCGGATAATATGAGCAAACGTGGTCTCATCATTTTAGATTGGTGCTTTATGTGCAAGAAATATGGGGGAATCAGTAGATCATCTTTTGTTACATTGTGAGGTGGCCTGCTGTTTATGGAATGAGATCTTTAATCGGACTGGGGTGGCATGGGTTATGCCTAGAAGAGTTAGGGATATTCTAAGGTGCTAGACAGGAATTAGGGGAAATGCCCACATCGCTGTTGTGTGGAGAATGATCCCTCATTGATTTATGTGGTGTTTGTGGCTGGAGAGAGACAAGAGATTCTTTGAAGACATGGAGCATTCTTTGGATGAGCTGAAGTGATTTTTTTTACAGTACTTTACTCTGTTGGGCTTTGGCCATTATTTGTAATAAGGACAATCTTCATGATTTGTTTGTATCTCTCACTAGTGCTTAGATGTAATTAGGCATGTACGTTGTATACTACCAGTGTACTTGGGTGTTGCCTCTTATATCAATAAAACTTTACTTTTACCTATAAAAAAAAAATGTATAATTCATTGGTATAACCTAGGATGTTAGAGCCCCTTTTTTTATGAATAAGGATGTTAGAGTCCTACCATTAGCATGCTGTATAAAGTTTATAAGTGCCTCCCGACATGATGATTCTGACCTCTCCCCAGTGCAAAGTAAGGAATGAGACAGTTCCCAATCGGCCTCTGCACATGATTTGCTACAAATATTGACAAGAAAATCAAAATTTATTAATCCATACTTGACAGCTACAGAGAAGAAGGAACAATAGCACGTTTTCCAAGGAAACTTAGATAGGAAACCTGCAATCTCAGAATAGTTTCATATGGTCAAAACCAGGTTTATTCATTTATTTACCTTTTCAACAGGTAAAACCAGGTTTATTCACTGTTTAGCTTTGCACCAGTGGGTTCAGTACTCCAGTTATGAAACATGGATGTCCCTTCTTGTGCCTTTTTGCCATGTAGTATACCTCAACATATATGCAAGTTGTGCATTGTAACAGCATGGCACCTATCATGTAACAAATTTTCTTTTTCTGGTCTGTTTTGAAAATGATATAAAAACTTGATTCCTGTGCTAGAAAAGTGCTGCCCCATGTCTTTCTTATAGTCTTTTTTACAGCATAAATACATAAATGAAAAAAAAAATGTCTAGAGAATGCTGATTTTGATAAATGGAAAATTAGCATCAAGGAATCACTAAAGCTAACAAGTGCGATTTAGTTGTAAATGAAAAAAAAAAAGCTAACAAGTTTGATTTCAGAAAAAGAAAAGTTCTCATAAAATTATTAGAAGCTCTTCAGGCATTCATTTGTGCTTATATCTAAAGTAGTTATGGCTAAAACACAACCTATTTAACAGCTGGTGGTAAAAGAAAAATTGATCACCAAGAAAAGACTTTTCATCATGCAAGGATTCTGTTACCTGCAGTAATAAGCTTCTCCACATCCACCAGCACATGTAACAGGTGGAGGCAAGGAGAACTGTTTGGAGTAAGGCAACATCAATTCACCATTCATTAATGATTCTACAACATCTTTGGGGATAGTGAATATCTGTTTGGAACTGCTAGAAGCACAATTTCCCAAGTTGTCATGGTTTTCCAAAAGGGAATCATATTCTCCATCGTTGGAATCAGTTTTGCTGCAATCTTTTGATATGTGTTTAAAGGTCTCCATATCAGATCCATGATTCATAGAAACACCTAGACCTTGCAAATAAAGTCTCCTTCCAATTTGAAGTTCTATCGATCCAATAAAACAAAAACAGAAGCTACACACTAAACAGTCAATCTGCAATTCAAAACGGAATACACAAGATGAGCTAACCTTAAGGGGACAAAAAAATGGATGAAAATTAGTAAATGAGCACTCAATATACGGAACCTTGTTTGAACAATGTTGAGCACCCACAAGCATTTGGTCTTTAAAAAGAAGTTCCCCTTCCTTGAAGTCCAAGTCAGCATAGACACCTTCAGTACATCAGACGATGTATTAAAAATAGCCATTACAACAAGAAGGATAAAGATTGGAAGCAAGCTGTTCAAAGTTTGCTGAGGAAACTTCCCAAGACATTTTCTTGTTGCATAGTGTTAACGATTCCGGTTTTATAAAATCTATAAGGAAAAAAGCTATATCCAACATTCCAGAATGAAAAGCACTGTTGGCTAATATGCATTCACAAAGCCCACTAGTTTCAACATTCTAGTCGTCTCTAAGGAGCAAAGCTCAATAAACTTTAGGAACAGACCCTCATTATTGAGCACTGTGAGTTAGAGGGTAATTTATGTTTTGTCAGACTCAGACAACGACCGTTTATTGTGTCGATAATATACAGAAGATTTATAGGGTCTTTATTCACAACTCGAGAATCAAATTCACCAATAATACACCTTAACTAGTTGGTAATGGAAATGGAACTAATGACAGACCAAATGCTCATCTACTTCAAATTCAATTACAAGACGCGCAAGCAAGTATATTACTGATTCAAACGGCCACATTACATAGGCTAACTGTCTAGCAAGTGAAGCAAAAACACATAAAGATTTACCCTTTCCAAATTCTCCATTTGGTTTCACTTTGATACCATGGCATTTTCTCGTCGATATAAGGTTATCGAAATACTCCTGAAGAACAGATATTTATTAAAATAATAGCAGATGTAACAACAACAGTGACAGAGGAACACTAACTGATTACTTTATTCAGCATCCCTCGGTTTCTTTTAAATCAGTTGCACTTATCTCCGGCCACAAACCATGGAACAGTAAAAGTTTATGAATCAAATTAAGCTTTTCTTTTGTTGAAGTTGTTGAGAGAGACAGAGAGAGAGAGGTTGCCTGAACTTGGGGAGGCGAAGGAGATGTGAGAAGATGAGAGGTTTTACTGGCAAACGCAGCGTCTATTGAGCAGATTGTCTCCATTTGAAACGACACAGCAAAGACCGTATGCCTCTGCGCTGCGCGGCCTTCAAGCAGAGTAGAAGAGCACCGAGTTCTCAAATTACATGTGTGACGGCACCGTCGTCTTTTTTTTTTTTTTTTTGAAAAATATACTATGCTCGCGAATGTATTTTATTTTATTTTTTAATATTTTTTTATTTAATAATTAAGAAAATGATTATTTAGTGTATTGTTTTTTTAAAATATTTAAAATAAAAAGCTAAAAAAAAGAGCAGCACTACTGTGCCACTTTACCCTTGCAAGTGACCTCTAGGGTAAAAGTAATGTTTTTTTTTATTCATATTTTTTATTATTTTTAAATATTTAAAAAAAATATAAAAAATAAATTAATACATTAAAAATCACTTTATTAATCATTAAGTGAAAAAAAAAAAAATTCACTATGCTGTCAAAATGAGCAGTAACATCTGGGTGACATAATAGTTTTTTCTTAAAAAGAATTGCAATTTGTACCGGAGATACGCAAACTTAGGTGACATAATAACACTACTTTTTTTTTCTTTCTAATTTCTTTTAGATCAATTTAAAATTTAAACTGCATTTAAAAAATATATATACACTTCACTTTTCACAATTTTTTTTATAACACTTTTATAACACATGAAAAATATTTCCCTATGCATCAGCCAATACAAAGGGATAAATATTATGAGTATTAAATAGACCGAGGACAGCCCTCTAAAATCAATTACATCATCAGATAAAATTGTAGCTCTCTTTGCCAAGTGATGAGCCACCTGATTAGCATTCCTTCTTACATGTGTGAAAGACCAAGCTGTAAAGAAAACCAGCAACTGTCTAATATCTGAGATTATGTGACCACAGCTACTCAAATCCTCCATTTCATTGTTAACCGCAGCAACAATTTGGGAAGCATACCCTTCAAAAGCCACACGTGTAAATCCCAGATCCCTGCAAAAACATACCGCCAGAAAGGCTCCCCAAGCTTCAGCATATTTTGGAGAGACAAAAAAATCGACAAGATTGCTTACAAGCCAAACATTCACCCATTTCATCCCTAACCACCAATCCTGCACCAATCTTACTCACCTTTGAAATAGCTATATCCCAATTAACTTTAACAAAGCTTCTAGATGGCATTTGCCATTTAAGAGGTGGTGTTAATTGAGCCCGGACAGCACAATGTTGGCGTTGCACATCCTGGAATTCTGCAAGTTGATTTTGTGATTGAGCTAATAAATGTAAAGGATGATCAAAGGAAGATCTAAAACTAAAGAGTTTCTCCTAAGCCATATGTTGCGGGCTATACACATCGTCAATGCCATATCTTGTTCAGAAAGTCTTTGCTGAAAGTGTATACATAACTGCTGAAAGTTTGGGTGTTTCAAAGAGGATTTTCGAAGGGCCATACAGCAGCTACCCCACACATCCTGTGCAGAAGAACACTACCACAAAATATGTTCTGTAGTTTCGGCTTCTAAATGACAAACAGGACAGTTTGGGTTCTCCAACACCTTTCGTTTATAAATATTCAAGCCTTTAGGTAATACGTTGTTACATGCCTTCCAAATAAAAGTTTTGACATTGTTAGGTATGGTAGAAGACCAAATATTACTCCAGAATGCTTGCATAGTCTGGGAAGATGAAGAACCGGTCATATTTCGCATAGCTCTTTCCTTTTCCATATCATAAGCACTCTTCACAGTGAAGTAACCTGAAGAAGTGCCTCTCCAAATGATGTTATCTTCTGATGGCAAAGGACTTGGGGTATATTCATTATCAACTCAGCGTCATCCACTGTAAAGTTGTCATGCACCAACTGAAAATCTCAATATCTGGTGTGGGGGTTGATTAGAGCATCCACTGTGGCACTGGCAGCAAGCTTCTGAGAAGGAGACTGAACCATAAAAGTAGGTTTTTTAGCCAACCATTTATCCCTCCAAATACCTTTACTTTTCCCATTTCCAATCCTCCAAATCAATCATCTAGAAAGAGATCCTTGGCTGATAACAAACTCCTCCATAGATAAGAATATCTATGAGATAAACCAGCAGAAAAAATAGTTCCTTCTGAAAAGTACTTAGCTCGTAAAATCATATCTGAAAGAGAGGATTATTCAGAAGCCTCCATAATTGTTTTGCCAATAGAGCTTTATTAAAACAACCCAAGTTTCTAAATCCCAATCCACCTGAAGTTTTAGAAGATCTCATATTCTCCCAACTCATCCAATGAATTTTAGAAACACTCTCTTGATGGCCCAATAAAACCTCTGCATGATTTTGTTAAACTGTGAACATAGAGTTTTTGGTAATCGGAAAGTGCTCATGGTATAGGTTGGGATGACTTGAATAATTGCTTTCAACAAAACTTCTTGCCTGCCTGGGAGAGGAACTTGTGCTTCCAATTACTGATTCTATAACTCGATCGGTAATAAATCTGAATGCCTACACACGGGATCTACAACTAGAGTTGAACTCCCAAATAATGTTCAAAGCTGTTAGACTCGTGAATCCCAGCAATATCAAGAATGATCTTCCTTGTAGCCTCATTTGTGTTATTGCTGAAATAGAGTGATGGTATCTCCCAAAACAACACTGCATGGTATCTCCTCCAAAGATCAATATGGTTCTTCGATTCATGCTCCCTCAACTGCTGGTGTATCGGCCCTTGGTAGAGTCAGTCTAGTTTCCTCTCCAATTCCTCAGCCATCAGAGGTTCCACAACAGGAGATGATTACGGCGAAAGAGGGGGGAAGCGTTTTCTGTGTAAGTCCTACTGCCGTATCTAATAAACTCAAACTGTGTAGTCATGCAGTTACTCGTAGGGATACGTTAGAGCCAAATTGACTTGTTTCCTCCGAGGCAACCAAGGATGATCGATGATGGGATTTACTGAAGGTGATGGGAGTAAAAGGGATGCTTTAGAGTCGAATGTTATTGCTTCCTCTGATGAAATAGTTGATGGTGCTGCTATGGGAAATGATGAAGGCGATGGGATCAAAGGGATTCGACCGACTAAAGCCTGTTTTCAATCGAGTAGTGATCTTGCAGATGCAAAAAGGACATGGAAAAAAGGAGCTCGTGTTGGAAAGGAAAATCTTCCCTTGCTTGTTGCTTTGTTGGCTTCGAATGGTGGAAGGAGTCTGGGGCTAACAGCATCTGTGTGCCCAAAGCCAAGTACGATTCCTAACCAACATCATACTAGATCTAACCTATTTCTTTTGAAGAATGTTGGATTTGACACTGCTATATCGGCGGAGGCTGTCATACAGCCATCAGGAATTATGAGTCTCATTAGTTGGAACTGTCGAGGGCTCGGCAACCCTCGATCAGTTCATAGCCTTTGCCATTTGGTAAGGGTTAAGAGGCCATCACTTTTGTCTCTAATTGAAACAAAATTATTGAGACAGAGAATGGAAGGAGTTAAGCTTAAATTAGGTTTCTCTAATCTGCTGGAGGTGGAGGGTGGTATTGGTGCAGGTGGAAGTCTGGTTTTACTTTGGTCTGATGATTTTATACTTGATCTTGTAAATTATTCTATGCACCACATACATGTAGAAGTATCAAAGGTAGGAGACACCTTTTAAGTGGATGTTGACAGGGTTCTATGGCCATGTTGATGTGGCTTATCAAAGTGAAAGTTGGGCAATGTTAAGAGACACATTCGAGTTTCTTGTCACCAACCTTGGTTAGTAATTGGAGATTTTAATGAAGTAGCTGAGCATGCTGAAAAAATTGGCGGTAGTTTGAAATCTGTGAAGCATATGGAATCTTTTCGAGAAGTATTGGATTACTGTGATTTGACAGATTTGGGATTTATTGGTCCTACATTTACTTGGATGAATAACCAAGGGGAGGGTTTTATTGTTGAACGTTTAGATCGTGCAGTGGAGAATCAAGCTTGGATATCCAAGATTGGGCGATGACCAGTACATGTTCTTCTGAGTTCTACATCTGATCATAATCCTTTATTTTTGACTTTTTTCTGACAAAAATTCTAGTTTGAATTATAAGAGTAAAATGGGACGATATGAAGCTCACTAGAAGTTAAGGTTGTAGAGATGTGATTTCTTCTTCTTGGAATGGGACAACCCTGGTTTCTGGAAGTCATTATTGAGAGACAACATGTGTCAAGAAGCACCTAGAACTTGGGATAAAGCTAACTTAAATGTTGGACAGTTCTCGGTTGAATGTTTTGCAAAAAGAGTTGTCCTCATGGTTGTTAAAGGAAGCCACTACTCCACCTGCTCTAATAACACATATTCAAAAGGAAATTAACATTGAGTTAGAAAAGGCTAACGGGCAAAGCAAGATTAGCTTAAAGGTGGGGATCGCAGTACTAAGTTTTTCCATTTGTATGCTAACTAAAGGAGGAAATGAAATTTGATAATTCAGGTGAAAGATGAACATGGTTCTATTCAGCATGACTTACACTTTGTTAATGAAGTTTTTTTCATAGATATTTTCACAATCCTTTCAAAAGTTCAAATCCTGATCCTAGCAACAAGTGTTCTAGTGTGCTTGTGCCCAAAGTTACAGCTGCTATGAATCAGGATTTAGACAAGCCTTTTACAGCAGAAGAGATCACCCACGCTTTATTTCAAATGCATCCTTTGAAATCACCCAGACCGGACGGATATGCAGCAGCTTTCCATCAAGACCATTGGGATATTGTGGGCCCCGGGGTAATTTCTATTTTGCTGAAGTGTTTGAATGAACATTTACTCTTGGTTCTATCAACAATACATTCATTGTATTCATTCCAAAGAAGAAAGATGCTGTAAAATGTTCAGATTTTAGGCCTATTAGCTTGTGCAATATCTTGTATAAGATCTTATCTAAGGTCTTGGCTAATAGACTTAAAAAAAATTGTGCATTGTATCATTTTCCCAACATAGAATGCTTTTATTCTTGGTCAACAAAACATATGATCGAGTTGAATGAGGTTTTTAACAGACGGCTATGGAGAAGTTAGGCTTCAATGGAAACTGGACATCTCTTATAATGGAGTGTATTTCCCGTCTATTACTCTATTTTGGTGAATGGGGAGCCGCAAGAGAGATTTTATCTTCTCTTTTTCTGCTATGTTTTGAAGTGTTCTCAGTTGTTTGGTTAGCAATGTTGAAAGTCAACATATTATTCATGGTATTCCTATTGCTCGAGATGTGGTTCGTGTTTCACATCTATTTTTTACTGATAATAGTTTGCAGTTTATTAAAACTTTTTACAATATTTTATACAACTATTTTTAAAGTGAGAAGTATTTTTGTAAAATACCTTATAAAAGCAATAGAATTTTACAAAAATACCTTCATTTTAAAATATGTGTTGTGAAATAAATTATGAAATGTCTTGTATTGCAGGTCAAATCTCAACTCTTTTATAAAATATTTTTTAACCAACTAATATAATTACGTCACTTTATTAAAAATAAATTTTTATAGAAGTATAAATTTATTTTATTAACGAAAGAATCATGGTAAACAGACTGAGAGATTGCACCGAGGGAGCGTACAAATGGGTGCATTTTTTTTTTTTTAATAATTTAAAATATATATATATATATTTAAAAAAAAAAAAAAACAGAAGAAATGCACCCATCGGTGCACTCTCTCGGTACACTCTCTCAATGCATGCAGTAGCACCCTTAAATAAAATCTCAATTTTATATAACTCTACACTATTTGCAATAAAATTGTAAAATAGTTATAAGAAAAATGTAAGCTTATTATTATTCCTTCGATTTTAGTAGTGTAATAAATAATTTAATGAATTTTATACAAGAATTTTAGTAGTGTAATGAATTTTTAGTAGTGTAATATACAAGATAAATTTTATATACTTAGCATTGAAGTGCTGCCTAGCACAAATTTATCTTCTCATTTTTTTTTTTAATTTTGTTATTCATATTTTTTTATTATTTTAAAATAATTTTAAAAAATATATAAAAATTTTTTAATACACTAATAATTACTTCTTTAACTATTAAATAAAAAAAAATTAAAATTTATCAGGTGTCAAAGTAGCATTTTCCTTTCGAAATACATATATGATATTCTCATCCTATCATAAGATGTCATGTCAATTAAAATGATGTTTACATAATAAATTTTAATTATATGGCATATTGTAATATGATGAGAGTATCATATCATCCTTATTTTGAGAATACCTAATAAATCTAATTAAAAAACCAACTTAAAATCGAGTAGATCTATAATTATGATTAAGAATGAGAATTAAAAGAAGTGATATTATTATTCAAATGATAAATCTTTAGAAGTTTCCCTACTTAATCATTTTCCTTTTGTTGATGGATATCTCATTCATATACATCTTCTTTTTGTTTCTCGAGCCTATAGTGAGTTACATACATAGTTCGAAAATGTCAAATCTTTGATGATACCATCATATATGATTGAGTTGCAAAACTTATAGATAGGTATCCTATATCCAAATTGAATTCCTTATAGAGTTAAAGAATATCTTTCTAGTTGCTCAGGAATAATTATGAGATTTTATAGAAGAAATACGAGATAACGCTTCCGGCAACAACATGCTATGGGGTAGTAGTCTCGCTTATGGGGTCAAAACATTACAAAACCGTAACTGCGGAACTCCTATGTTTCTTGTACTAAAATACACTGACCTTCCATTTGATGAAAATTCCGATGATCAAGTTCGGATGTAGACCAAATCTTTTACATGAATTACAAGCAACGAAGACTTCTCTCCCTTAAAAACATTGGGAAGGAAATACAAGTTTTAATCTGAATACCAGCCGTACGAGGATACAAAGAACATCGAGCTTTATCGAACAGAAACTCCAAGTTATGAATAAAATCCATAGGGAGAGAAGGCAACCTAACAAAAGTTCCAAATTATATTACCATCTTTTTTCTGTTTTTCAGAGTTAGAACTTAGACACATCCAAAGAACTGTTCCAAGGATGGGGTGCTAAACACATTCGGAGCAGTCCGTTCGGGTCTGTTAGGAGTTATGTGAAGTTGATATTTGATGAATCTCTGTAACAGAGACAATAAAATTTAGAAGAGACACTTCGATGGCTAGGTATATTGAAACCAACACATTATGAACATGAGTGCAGATCAACAACTATAAAATGATGACTAGTGGAGATAACATACAGATAGCTGAGAAATGATTTCAGGATTTGAGTCAATATGCCAGTCGGGTTCCAATTGCCGTACGAAAGATGACCGACCAATCTCTGTACTACAGAAAAGAACCTGCATATGCATTTCACATGAATTGCGACATTAGAAGAAATATGAAATATAATAACAATAAGAAGAAATATTTTTTTTAAGTAAAAGTAAAAATAAGAAGAAACATGTAATCTGACATGGTGAATACTAATCAGAAAGCATAATTTCTTTGTTTATATCCAGAGTTCTTTCGTCGATCAGAAAAGGGAAAAAAATTCCAGAGTCCCCTAGCAGGCTATGGATCTCGAATTTTGTTCCTAACTTCCTACAACCAGAACAAGGATACATCATTGCCGCATCTAATCTCTTGTAGGTCATCTTAGCCAATAGAATTGACAAGCCAAATCGCAAGATCATGTAGCAGAGTTCTAATCTTTCTAGACAAGATTGTGCCCATATTTATGCTCCCAGTTGATCACGCCAAGGGTTTTCTCACCAAGTATAATCAATCTCAATCGAAACCAATCAGCAGCCTTGGAGCATCAGGTTTCCTTCTCTTCATAATTTTCCTACATTCTGATTTCAGCCAAGGTCATTCAAAATAAAATAAAGGAGCAAAACTTGTCCAGTGAGTGGAAGTTCATTATTCTTTTTGTAAGGTGTCCCACTACTTCACAGAAGGCTGAAGACATATTCTTGTTATCATAGTAGACAGATTGGGAACGTACATTGGTACATAGATACATGGTTTGTAGTTAGCACGGACATATGCACGGTCCCATGGATAGTAAATGCATACCCAGGAAGTCCACAGCATTAAACCAAGATTGTCAATAGATAATGGTCATATTAATGTTAAGAAAAACCACATTTATTTACCTTGTCTTTGACCAAACCACCAGATGTGAAAATCCCAGCTTCTTCTAAAGCCAGGAGAACCTTTCTCTGTAGACAAAAGTTCATCGCACAAATGAAAACGGAATTATTTAATGTCTAAATCATAAACTACAAATTTTCCTATAAGAAATAATAAACTATAATATAGAAGCAAGAAAACACTGGAATAGAGCAGTCAGCAGAATGAACTTTATTTTAAGCCACTAAAAGTTAACTGCGACTAGCATAACAGAACCCCAACCATGCTGATACTAGAATATCAGTTTTAGAGACCTTATTACAAAACATTAACAAATTATTAGGTCTTAGATTATTTTTTATAAGAAAAAAATTAGGTCTTAGATTCATGTATGTCAACGTGACCATACCTGTATCCATAGATGGGACAAATTTGCAGACCAAAAGTCAGCCTAGGTGATAAAGAATATGGCAATATAACACTGTAGAATCCTCGAAATATAAACATATGACATGAACATGAACCCCAAGCACACGGGAAGCTAGCGAAAAATTTGTTAGCCACAATTTCTTCTTTTGACAAGTAATGTTAGCCACAAACATTAGTAAATACTATGTTTCTATTTTGATATTCTAGATTTGAGAAAATATTAATCCTATGTTATTGTATCAGCACTGTAAATTTAAGTTTGAAAATGGTGAACATGCTAAACTGTGCAGAAAAGTACATGTGTAAAAGCATAATGAGTAATGGTTAAGCAATTGAAAACTCGCATACTGGCACTATTAAGCACATCACATGGCACAACACATTCTCAGAAAAATTATGGGTAACTGTCACAATGAAATAGTTAACAGGACCCACGCACTTCGCTTTCATCATCCAAAACCGTTTCCATGAGATATAGATCACAAAACTTCGTGATTTCCAACAGAACTTCCAGCACAGGGGACCTAACGGTTGCTTGTTTCTGCCATGACATGGAAAACAACATCAATCCTTTTCCAGATTGCTTTTACAAGAGCAGAGTTCACTAAACAGAGAGTTACACCACCTGAATCTCCTCTGGACTCCTTTCCTCGAGAATTACTCCAAGTAATCGGCAGGTTACCTGCATAAATAAAAGTCGCAAAGTGAATAAGCAAAAAAAAATTATTCAGAAAATATTGAATACTAGCAAACCAGAATTTAATGCAGTTAAAACTCTGCTTGAAGTTAATTTTCATAACACGCATTAGAGAGCTGAGAAGCACTGTAATCAGGGAGTGGAATAGGAGGCTCCCAACCACTTAAAAAAGAGAAAAAGCTGAACTTGTGGGTGTTGGCATCTAGATAAAAAATGATGGTAGAGTGGCAGAAAGGTGAACTTCACGCATCCAGAACAATAAAGAATGCTGGGTTAGTTCTTACAACACGGAATTAAAAATAAAAATAAAAAACTTCACACATCCAGAACAACAAGAGCAGCCCAACTTTAAAGTGTACTCACGTTTCACATGGGAGCTTTAGCTGGTATTAAAAAAATGGCTGCATCAAGGGATTCAAGACCTCTTGAGCAATTAACACCAGGAAATTTAGTGTGTTGAGACATGAATCCCACTTTGCATTTCATGCATTCCAATATTTACTATATACATGTATGGGCACTCTACTTCCAAAAGTAAATATTATTTCAACAATCAGAGCATCATACTCTTGCTCTCAACATCAATCTAACACCATAGTCTGTTCACCAAACTAGACCAAATTAGATTCAGTTACAAACTTGGTTTATTGAAAAGTAGGTGTTAAATCTTGTTGAGAATGGTCTGGAGTAAATAAGAACTACTTTAACTTGTGAATGTCCATTGGTGTTACTTTGCTAACTTCTACACATTATTTCCCAACCAAATATTAGATAGGAAAGCATAAAAAACATTCACTGTGCTTTGCTGAATTATCCAAAACCTTGATATTAAATAGAGAAAGTATCCAAAATTCAAAATACTCCCCGACACATTATCAAAAGATTCCTTAATCTTTCAATCTTATCAAATAGATCCTTGAGGTTTAAGCCGTTATCAAATAGGTCATTCCATCGACTTTTCTAACGAAATGCTTATGAAATGCCCCAAAAAAGCCAGGGAGGTCAAATCTCCAGGGCCAAGGAGGTCATGAGTCAAAGATCTCAATGCCCTCTACAGTTATGGCAGTCAGGTCCTTTATTTTTGTGGACCTGACCCAGAACAGAAACATCAAAAGCTGAACTGTCCTTCAAAAACTTCAGCAGGTTACAGAACCCAAACCTAGAATAGAAACATCAAAACATCATTAGAACTGATCAGAACATCCTGTGACAAATTGTTACAGAGTGGAATTCCTGGTCAACTGCCTCTAAAGTCTGTCTAATTTAGCATTTAAATATCTTTCCAGATGGTATTCTAGTTTTTCGTATATAATTATTCTTTTCCCCCTTTAGATTCTTTAGTATCGCTCCAAGTATGAAATAATTGTAGAGCATAAGAATCAGACCTTGGAGACTGAAACTGAAACTTATCAGCAAGCCGTGTTATTTTAGAACAGACCATGCATAGTATGTGACCAATGTGAATTTATCTTATTATATTCGTTTACTTCATTGATACAAAGAAGATCCATGTTATGTCCTGCATGACCATACTGTTTGGTAAGGCCATAGGCATGCAGCAGTTCTGTCCTGCATGACCCTTGAGATTGTAGAAGACCTTCACTCAAAATAGAGAAATCACCAAAAGTCACATTGACAAAAGAAAGCAAACTATATTTTATTATGGATTTTAGTTCCAACTTTGTGGCAATTTGAGAACTACTACTACATCCTTAAGTCCTTCCTGTAAATAACAATAAAGTAATAAGCAAAACAAAATGATCTTGCTTAGCTTACAAGAATCTCCTAGAGCATCATCTGCCAATTACCTTTCTTCCTTCACTCAATTTCTGCCTCACAATTTGCCCCAAAGTTGGCTGAAAAGGAGGAAGATACCAACTTAAGAGTATGTCAACAAAGAGCAATATATATTTTAAGTGCGGTGCAAATAACTCAACACTAACCTTCACTGACTGAAAGAATTCGTCAACAACAGTTTGTGCTCTTGAGTCCTCCAAGGATGAAGAAACACTGGAAACTCCCAGATTTGCATTTGAATTGGTATTGGCACCCGAACTACTGGGTGTACCAGCTTGCCGTTTGGGTTGCCTTCTTTGAGGTTGACTAGGTGATCTCAAAAGCCTCCAAGTGAAGACTATTGCAACAGCAAGCCCCGCAATGGCCCCAACAGATCGTGAATCCTGCTACATAGTTGAAAGTTGTGTTGATGATAATTCCTAATCATGGATAAAAATGAAGAATTCTGTTTATGATAATTCCTAATCATGGATAAAAACTAAGACTTTTGAGGAGCTGTGTAACATTACTAAGAAGGAAAGCCTATAGAAGCTTATTTTTTCTTATAGACGCCATCCCCTTTTTTCTGTATCTCTTTCTTTCCTTTGAGAGAATGCTAGTAACCAATATACTTTTGAAAGCATTTAATTAATCTTACCAATTTACGGTTATAGGTTCAACAGACTTCAATTCCATCTTTTTTGGAAGGACCACAGATTGCGCTGCTAATTTAATCCTTGGAGGTAGTGGCTTTTGTAGTCTTTCAAAAATTAATTTAATTAGGAAAAATATTACATTAGGAGAAAAAGTGCATTCCATAAGAATAAAAAACCTTTCTTGGGGAACAGAAAGGGAAATTCTTTCAACTTTTTCAGAAGTAATTTTTCCAGTCAAAGTAATTTTTCAACTTTGTGGAGAACAGTTTTAGACTCAGTATGGTAGAGCATGGGGAGGTTGGTGCTAGGCCGAGGTGAGTAGATCCTATGGGGTGGGGCTCTGGAAGCACATTCGATGTGGATGGACTGAATTTTCTAGATTTACCCGTTTTGAGGTGGGTGACGAGTCCTGAATCAAATTCTGGCATGACATGGTGTGGTGACAGGGCACTTAAGGAAGCTTATCCCAACTTCTTTGGTATAGCAAGAATGAAGCCTCGATTGCGGACCTCCTTGACCAATCTAAAGGTACTCCCCAATGGAATATCACATTTCTTAGAGCTGTCCATGACCAGGAAGTTGAAGCAATTTCTGAATCTAATCTGATGATCGAGTTGATTTCATGATTTTACAATCTAATATATTCTGCTCTTATGAGGAGGTGAGGTGAAGACAAGCTTCTTTTGGCGACCCTCAGTGAAAGGGAAGTTCACAGTACGCTCTTTTTACCAATCCATCTCTAGTTTGTTTTCAGGAAACTTCTCATCTCATCCAATCATTACAACTTTCCCAAATTCCAATGCAAAATAAAATAAACAATTCAACTTTTTCAAATCCCAAAACAAAAATAATATTAAAAAATATATTCTTTTTTTGATCGGTAATATTAAAAAATATATTCTAACAATACTTTATTTAACTTTTTAACTTTAATCTCAACTCATCTCATCTCATCTCATCTACGAAAACAAACGAGGTCTAAGCATAATGTAAATCCATTCCCGTGGAAGAGCATTTGGAAGACAAAAACTCCCTTAACGGCATCCTTCTTTGTATGGACAACTTCTTTGGGGAAGATTCTCATTACCAACAATCTAATGAAATGGTGAATCATAATCTTGGATTGGTGTTGTTTGTGTAAAAAAGAGTGGAAAATCTGTCGATCATCTATTAATTCATTGTTAGATTGCCACGACTTTGTGGAATGACTTTTCTGCAAGGGTGGGTGTAGCTTGGGTGATGCCCAAAAGGGTGGTTGACCTCTTAGCTTCATGGAGAGGTCTCCAAGGCACTTATCAAATTGCCACAATTTGGAAGATGGTTCTGATCTGCCTATGGTGGTGTCTTTGGAGGGAGAGGAACGAGCGAAGCTTCGAAGATCGAGAACGGTCATTGGATGAACTTAGAACCTTCTTTTTTAACACCTAGTTCCAATGGTCGATTGTAATAGATTTTAATGGCATAAACATCCATGAATTTCTTGTATCACTAGAGCATTACTCTTGTATATGATCAGTGTACTTGGGCTTTTGTCTATTCCTAAGATCAATAAAATCTTATTTACCAATAAGAAAAAAGAAATTCCAGTCAAAAGGCAATAAACTTTGTTCTTCTCAAACTTTGGTCTTCCTCACAGGAGCTATGTTCTTAAGCGCAAATGATCCATATTTCCGAAGAACCACAATTCAAAGGTTAGTAAGGTTAGTGTTCCAACAAAGTATATGGATCTTATGGGATTGGTCTTTCAACATCAAAGGGGTTGGAGAGACTTTTCCACTTTATTAGATTTGTAATGGATGATAAGTCCAGGATTAGATTTTGACAAAATGAGTGATGCAGTGATCAATCATTGAAAAGTTCTTTCCCTAGGTTCTTAAGAAACACACACTCAAGAGATGCTCATGTGGTGGATCAATAATATCTGGTTCAATTCTAGTCCTCGGTGTGTTAAACTTGTCAAGGAGGCTAATGATTGGGAGGTGGAACCCTTCACATTGTTTTGTATCCATGTCGAGTGGATCTACTAACTGTCAAAAAGGGCAGTTTCGATGCCACCTGTGCACGCTATTGTGGAGGAAGGCCCTTCATGCTTACTGTGGTCTATACCAAGAGAGAAAGATTATTGCTGTACTGAAGATTGCGAAAATTCATTGGAGCTCAAGACATCCTTTCTTTTTTTAATTGGCACTGTGTGTCCGAGAACAAAATCCCGACTAATCCCTTGGGAGCACATGCCCTCGGCAAGGAGTTTCCTGCAAGTGCACCTTAGGTAATTCAGGGAAAAATTCCCTTAGTCCGATAGCCCCTAGAAATTGTTTGCACGCAAGAGGATTCAAATCTTAGACCTAGATGGAGTATATCACCAAGATCAAGGCCTTTACCAATTGAGCCAACCCCCACGGGTTTCAAGACATCCTTTCTTAACACTCTCTTCCAATCGATAGTGGTCCAAACCAGCATAGCCTTTTCTGTTTTTGCTTAGGGGGAATTCTTATATACTTCCTATGTACAGGGAAACTATTTCTTTTAGTAGTAATAATTTTTTGATAAGTTTTTTAGTATTAATAAATCATTATCTTACCTATAAAAAATGCTTGGTCAAATATTGAAACTTTAAAAAATTCCAGTACCCCCACTGGCACAAAATTAATCCTCCTTTCATGTTAGAAACGCCAAAACAATGTAAAGGGAGAATTTAAAAAAAAAAAACACTTGAATTGATACAATAATTAAAAAACATTATGCCACCCAGCATAATAAATTTTTTGTTTATAAGTGCCAACATAACAAATTTCGGGAAAGAAAATTTTGTTTTGTATCTAATTCCAACCTCAAGTAATGAACATTAGACTTCATAAGCTTAAATTCAAAGGTGATACCCAATGCCTAAAGCTTCTAGTAATCACTAAAACTACTCCAAATTTAATGTGACCCATATAAATTGCGATGACGCGCCTTATTCGAGCAATCTACGACACTAGAATATCAGAATTTTCATCGTCAGAGATAGCTATAACTGTTAATAGCTGTTTGTTTAAACACCATTGTTTTCTATCTAAACCCAGAATACTCAAAGTTTCAAACAAGTACCGAACGGCAAAAATAAAAGACGAAACTTAAATTAGAGCAGAAACTAACAAAAACATTAGATTACAACAAAAATATTGGCAATAACGATGTATTCTTGACACGAAACGAGTACCAGATCCGCTAGCAATCTCGGGAAAAAAACTCAGAAATTGATATCTATCTAGAGGAAATGGAAAGGAGGGATGAACCAGGTTTAGGAGGGAGATCGGGAGGAGCTTGGAAATCTTGATGGTGAGATAAGCCCCGAAGCGCTTGATCAGCTGGACCAGCTCTTGTTTGGAGGAATCTCCCATGGCCGAACACAAACACAACCAAACAAACTTCGTCGTTTCGAAGAGCCAAAAGTCTGAAAGAGAGGGCTTAATTTCTCAGGTCCATCGCTTTACACTGTGTTTGGAGAAAGAGAGAGAGAGATTGTGCTTTGCGTAATTGCGTCAACGATCGAAAAAGGAAGGTGGTTTACTTTGATTAGATCGTTAATAATCAAGATTACTACGTAAGTAGTTCGAGTTCGGTTCAATGAATTCGTGCTTGACTCTTTAATAATGTGTTGAATAGATTTCGAAAAAAATATAATAATGTGTTGTATAGGATCTAGAATGCCTCAAACATGCTATTTATAAGCTTCATGGGTAAACACAATATTTATTATTGGATCAGCAATGCGTTTATTGTGTCAACAAAAAACCTTCCAAATAGATTTATTCTTTTTGTTTATGTAATTTCTTAATTGTAATTTAAAGAAATTTTGATAGGACAATTCTTATACTTTGGCCTATTTTGATCAAATATCCAACGAATTTTATATTAAATGTCCCATCAAAATTTGTTGATGCATTTTCCAGATATGGTCGAAGCCCAATAATACGATTGAATAATCCACAATGATGGCTTGAACGTTGATACAGTGCTCAAATGATCTTCCATAAATAAATCATATAAAATATAAATAAAGAGATATACAGAAATTTATGTAATTTAACATAAAAGTCTATGTCTACGGGCCATTTAGAAGCGAAATCTACTATATTTGTTGATTTTACATGAGTCTCTTATGGCCTTTGTGAGCTCTCAATACAATAAAGAAAATAGAGTTGAAGGGATGCTGAAGAAGCTACTTTCCTTCTAGTATGGGTGAACAAGAACACTAGAGCTGACCCTAGCCGAGCAAAAATGGTTGCCAAATTTCATAATCGACCGAAATCAATGGAGAACCGATCGGCTGGCAATCCAAAATTTTGAAAATCAACCGATATAATATATATTTTTATTTTATTCTTATATAAAATGACGTCGTTTAATTTAGATGAGTTGAACGGTGTCATTTTATAACTTAGTTTTAGAAAAAATAATAAGAAATAACGGCGTTTGGTACACCAAATTAGGGGTGCTACTCCACCCCACCCTCGCATGGGCGAGGGGTTCGTCCCGAGAATTTGCCATCGCATCTCGGGGGCGGGCCTTCTATGTGAGTGGCAGGGTGCAAAGGCCGACCTCTAGTCTGTCTGCCCCCCATCCACTACCCATCCATGGCTATCACAACTAAAAAAAGAAGTCAAATCAAAGAAAAAACCCACAACATAGTACAAATTCACACAAAATCCACAACATATAAATTCACAACACAACACAACACAACACACAACAAATTGGAAACCGAAAAAAAAAAACCTAAACTAATAAAAGCGATTTCATAAACCCACATCCACGGGCCCACAATTACTGCAAGAGGGAGAGAGAGTCTAAGAAGAAAAAGAGGAGTTGAGGAGGAGATGAGAAGAAGAGGACGCAAGCCCCTTCGTGAGGACTGTGAGAGGGAGATAGGGTTTGTCAATAAAAAAAATTTACAAATAGATTTATTTTTTTGTTTATGTAATTTCTTAATTATAAGTTCAAGAAGTTCTGATAGGACAACTCGTATACACTGACCTATTTTGATCAAATATCCAGCGTATTTTAGATTAAAATAGCCCAAAGCACAAGGGCTGTCCCATCAAAATTTGTTGATGCATTTGTCGGGCATAATTGGAGCCCGACAATACGGTTTACTGATCCATGAGGATGAATTAGGCGTTAATACAGCTTGAATGTTTATCTATAAAATAAATAAAAAATAAAATATATAAAAAATATAAAAATATAAAAATTTATGTAATTCGACATAAAAATTTACAACTATAAGTTATTTAGAGATAAAATCTATTATATTTAATAATTTTATAGTCTCACATGATTTTCCAAAGCTCTCATGAATACAATAGAGAAAATAAAGTTGAAGGGATGCCGAAGAATATGCAGCTTTCCTTTTGGAGAGAGAGAGCACCATAAGTTGTAGAGAAGTAGTAGAGAAAAAGAGAGCCTCACGAGTTGTAGAGAAGCAGTAGAGATATTACTAGATGCTTGACGTTTGCAGCGGTTCCCTCCGAGCTAAGTATACTTCATCCTTTTAAGCCCAATTTGATTTATGTCACTTTTATCTTTTTGTATCTAAGTCAACCTCATGATCTTCTTCTATTTGATCTCTTTTTTATCTTATCTCTATTTGACTTCTTTTTTTTTACGTGTATATATAGTTGGATTTATGTCTTCGCTTTATTTCAAGAGTATTATAAACGAAAAAAACTAGATCTTAACAAACAGATCAAAGAGTCCTTGCATGGAACCAAGACACAACCATGCATATTGAACGTCACATATTTTTATGTACGAAGCGCGAACTTATATAGACGTGTGTTGGTCACATGCATCAGGTTTTTGCATTCTGCAGGTCATGATCAGACATGCACCAAGTCATTAAATCATTCTTCAATCAGATCAATGGAGAAAACAACTAAACTGAAAGAACTAACAACAATTTTAAAGAAAAATTAAATTAAGAAGATGATAGACAAAACAGACTGAGCATTTAATGCAACCCGTATATGATTTTCGGGTAATCATGAATATGAATCTTACGCGAGCATTTAACGCTCATGTGTTTATCACTCTATACTGAACCATCCAATTCGATCAAGAAGTTCGGGACAATCCATGTACCAAGAATTGAGATTCCAATGTACAACTCGGAAGCGACACAAGGGGCAATTATCACCGCGAAGAAACCACGGGAGAATGCAGCCGAGATGGTAGACGTGTGAGCATGGCAACAAAGCAGCTTCAGTCCCAGCCTGCAACTCTTGTAAGCAGATGGCACAATCCGAAGGGTCTTCAAGTTCCACCTTCTTTAGATCTTGACTGTCCAAATCGAGATATGCCAACGACAGCCGGTAGATGGCCTCGTCCCTACTGCTCAGCTCCTCAGACGTAAAATAAAAAAACCAATGAAACTCGCGTGTTTCTGCGATGTCCAAGACCACATTGTAGACATGCACGCAGTGCGTGTCCCTAGGCAGCGAGCCAACACACTCCGAAACAGCATCGATAAATCCAGGACAATCGTGAAAGAACTGTGGGATGTTCGTGCTGGAAAGCAGATGGGGTACGACGGTTTTGGAGGACTCCTCGGACGCCAACAGTCTGCGCTGCACTCGAAATACAACCAGGCTCTCCTCCTCGTCTGGGTGCTGCGGTTTCACCACATGGAAGTTGAGCATCAATTCATCCTCAGATAAAGGGGAACCATCGTCGGGTTCAGTATAGTACTCGGATTCCATTGCCATGTTTACGCCGTCGCTATTTGCCTAATTCCAAGGGGAAGGAGAAGAGATATTGGTTTCGGCTACTTGATTGAAAAAATAAATATTGCTTGTATTGTCATATATATATATATATTTATTTATACACGTCGCAAAGAGGTCAACACGTAGTAGAATTACCGAATCCTAGTCTAATTATAATTACTTGGTTTTGAGTTTTCCTGATCTGGGTCTCTTCGGGTACTGCTGATCATCGACAAAGTCACAAGAGTGGAGAGAGAACTTCAAAATTACCTTTTCAAAATTATTTTACTAACAAAAACACAGATTAGGAGTACTACGTACTTTGGATACGAAGCAAAGTTTTTATTATTATTATTATTATTATTGTTCTTCTCAGATCACTGCTTAGTTGAAATGGCTAAGATCGACCCCATACATACATACATACAATATATATAAATATATATATATATATATATATATCTCCCCATATTTCAAAGACAGATTAATATAAAATTAAAAGCAAGAATAACTAAGGACTGATGGAGAGCGCATTTTTTGCCTAAATCGGAGATGATTTAGTACTACTGATGTCATGATCAGGTCCTTAGGATTTGATTAGGGTCTGCATATGATATATTACTTTATAAATATGTCATTTAATTTTTGTAACACTAAGGATGGGAAATTAGGGAATTCTCACTTTGAGGGGAGAGGGCCTCCAGGGTTAGAGAGAAGATAAAGAAAATGAAACTTGTAATAATATCCCAGATGATCCCCACATTACATACGCAGTGTTCCTTATAGAGGAACCATAACAGGTTCTAGTGGACAGTGGAACCCAGCAATATTTGCACGTCGAAATTACAAGTAAATGCAACGAAATGAAATACAAATTCAAATTAAATGTAAAGTAAATGCAATTAACAACTAAATAAAATGCAGCTTCTAGATTCATCTTCCTTTAAGTGATGGCGCACCCCTAGCCCTTGATCCATCAATAGTACAAAATTGAACCCAACCCCTTCTTTCAATCACTTCTGCCAAAATTAGGGTTTCTCCCCTTTCCATCGTAACAAAATTTTAATTTAATTTATGTCTTTATAGATTAATATATAAACCCTCTATTTATCTCCTCATTTTGATTATATGATAAGTTGATTTAAAACCATATATATATATATATATTGGTTTCTCCATACAGAATAAACAATTTGTTTCAGAATGCTACTATAACCAATGTCAGAAGCATCTGTTTCAACAATTTTAAAGGAACCAAAGTAGGAATATCAAGACACAAAAGAGTTTTAACATGTGTCTTGATCTGTTTAATAAGATTAGTATGAATTTCAGTCAAAGAGCGAGGGTTGGAATGTAGTCGCTCAAAGAGTGGATGACATTGTTTTCTAATATCCTTGTAGAATTCTACAACATAGTTTAGAAAACTAAGGAATCTCTGTAATTTGATTTCTTGGGAAATCATAACATTGGGAAATATCATTCTTGGTTATCAAGAATGACATTGGAAAATTTGTCAGCAAATTTAATAATACGGCTAATAGGTCGAATTTTCTTTCAGAATTATCATAACCAAAAAATCTAATCTTGATTTTGAATAATTTGATTTCTTAGCAGAGATAACAAGAACACTTTGTCTAATGATGTTTAGAAATGAATTCAAATGCTTTCAGTGTTCATCAAGAAGATGATGGTTCGCCAAGAACTTGAAACGATAATGGACACAAAGGTGAATCAAGTCTTAAAGATCCTTTACAAGTTTCAGATGGGACAATCACAAGATCGAGAGCTAAAAAGTGCAAGGAAGCAATGTAAGAATTGGTACAATCTACTTGAGACGAGTCTAGTAAGAGCCGAATATTCAAGATAGGCTTGAGAGAAGGAGATCCAGTGATCATCCACGTGATACAAGCTATGGAAGAGTGCAACATAAATTATGGCATATTATTATGTTATGTGATTGAAGGCCTTGGACTTATTTATTTCATTAAAGGGGCTTATTTTATTAGTTATAGTCTAGAATAATTGGGCTTGAGTAGGGGCGTCAAATCGTATTAACGGGTCATGTTCGTGTCGTGTCGTGTCGAGGCATGTACATTACAGTTAATGGGTCAACACGAACACGACCCGTTAAGGGTTTCGTGTCAAAATTTCAAACACAAACACGACACGACACAGTAAAATAATGGGTTGACACGATACGACCCATTATGACACGTTAGTGAAACAGGTTCAAATTGACACGACACGACCCGTTCCGTTTCAACCCGTTTATGATAATGGGTTGAAACGAACACGACACGACCCGTTTGACCTAATTGATTTTATATAAATATTTAAATATAGAAAATATCTATAAAAAATTAAAAATTAACTACAAGTCTAAAATTACAATCAAAACATATATGATACACACATAATAGATATTGTAATAATATATTAAAATTACATCCCAAATATAATAAACAAAACACACATAGTAAATATATTAATGTTACAATCTCAAATATAATAAAAACATAAATCTAAGCAAATATAGAGCTTGAAGGAGGTGGAGCGTCCTCCAAGTCCTTGCCCTTGTTGTTCTCTAACTCTATAACATCTTCGGTTAACTCATCCAATTTAACTTCTTGTGTTTCTATTAAAAAAAATATCAGTAAAGTTTTACATCAAATAATATTATTGTATTGAAAAATTACAATCATTTATTCAATAAAATAAAAATAATATTACCTTGCTCTTCGCCATATAACTAATCTCTAGTGCATACTAATGCTTCAACAATATCTGCTTTTAGTGCACTCCTAAACTGATCAATGATACGCCCACCAACACTAAAAGTAGATTCAGATGCAACTGTAGAAACTGGAACACTCAAAATGTCACGAGCCATACAAGCAAGTCAGGATAACGAAATTCATTTCTTTTCCAAAAGGAAAGAATGTCAATCTTTGCATTTCTATCTGTCCTAGGTTCATCCAAATAAAGATCCAATTGACTTTTTCTCATATGGGCAAAAAGATCATCAGGTCTAAATGAATCAAATTCCTGTACACAAAAAATAAATAAAAATATTTCAAATCAATATGTGATATGAAAAAACAATATAATATAAATCATTAAATTAAAAATATTATTTGATATTACCTGAAATAAATAATTATTATATGAAGACTGACTCTCCGCTCTACTAATAGTGCTATCAAAAGTCGTGGTAGAACATGTCATTGTGGGAGTACTAGAAGAAGTATATTCCATGAAAAGATATGCCATTTTGCTCCGAACATTCATATATTTTATGGAACATTCTCCATAAAGCTTTGTATAAGAGAATTCAACAAAATAAAACTTGTATCGAGGATCCAATATAACTGCTATAACCAACAACACATTGAACTCGGACCAATATTTCTCAAACTTAGCAAGCATTTTACTACACATTGTCTTCATGTAGTCATTTTCACCCTCAGAGTGCTGCTTTAATTTAAAATAAATCGAAAACACTGATGGAAAGTACAGATTGGCTGTAGGGTATTTTATCCCTAAAAAATTACAAGTGACTTCATAAAAAACTCCCAATAAACCATTAATCTTCTGTACTTTTTCCCACTCAAAATTTGATGGACAATACTTATAATTGAAATCAGTCAACTCCAAATGATTAAAGGCACGACGATAGAAAAGTGCACTCTCAAGCATAAGAAAAGTAGAATTCCATCTAGTAGGAACATCCTGTCTCAACCCTTTCTTGCTATCCAAAGACATTTGATTTGTCGAATTTAAAAATTTTACTTTCCTTGTTTGTGATCCTTTGACATACTTGATACTTTTACGAACTTTTTGGATAACAAAATCAATCTCTTTTAACTCATATTGTACTACCAAATTCAGTATATGAGCACAATAACGAAGATTAATAAACTCACCATCACAAACAAGAGCTTTCTTAATGTTCAATCGAGTTCTTAACAATTCTACTGAAACATCATTAGAAGAAGCATTGTCTAAAGTCAATGCAAAAATCTTGTGTTGAATTCCCCACTCACATAGAAAATTATAAATTTTTTCAGATAAAGATATGTCATTATGTGGTGGTGGCATAAAAGAAAAGTTCAAAACCCTTTTCTGCAGAACCCAGTTCTTATCCAGAAAATGTGCTGTAATGCACATATAACCATCAGTGGTTATAGAATTCCACAAGTTAGATGTTAGACTAATTCTACCAGGAGAATCATTTAACATGTATTTAATCCTTTTTTTTTTCTCGATTATACATCTTAACCAAATTAGCCTTTGCAGTATTCCTAGAAATAATTGGAACATCTGGACGCAAATATTGTAATAAAGATCTCACTCCCGAATATTCAACAAACCGAAAAGGCAGTTCATGCTTCACAATAGCAGTTATCAAAATTTCTCTATATTGTTCAACATCAAATTTAGGAGAGCTTATTGAAATATTTCCACTATTTTGTGATAACATCATCTGACCAATATCTCGTGAATTTCTCCTAGGGCATGTGTCAATGTGACGCTTCATATTTCCGATTCCATATTTGCTCGCTGCCATGTAAGTAACTTCACACATCTTGCACTTGGCTCGTGGCTTGCCATTATTGATCTCAGAATCAGGAATCATTTCAAAAAAAGACCACACCTTTGACTGTTTTCTTCGTTTTGTTTTAGATTCCTCATTTTGAAAACTTTCTGAGTCAAATGGGTCCAAATCAATCAAATCCTCATTTTCACCTGCTGCCAAACTCATCTGACAACAAACAATAAGAACAAATGTAAACAATATAATATTTGAAATGCTAATTGAAACTTAGTAAAGGAAGAAGATAAAGAACAAAGAAGAAGGATGATTAGAGTCCATGCACAAGTCACAAGAGTAATTAAGATTACTTCTTGTATTAGGCAACATTACTTTTTAGCCCAACAAGTGAAAAGATGAGTGTTTTTGTAAGGGAACCTACCCAATTTAATCAAGAAAAATGATGCACATGCAACTTTTTTAACTATCTTTTATACAACTCTATTTTTAAATCGAGGAAGTACTGTTGGATGGAAAGGTCGAGAGTTATTAATGATCCATGGCTGGGTAAGTTGATGAGGTTCGACTGGACTACATGGGAAGATCAGGAAACAGAACTTCATACTAGGCATAATTGGCAATTGGGTTTTTTATTCTTCTGTTTATTTATTTATTTATTTTTTTGCATCTACATAGGGAGGAGTGTTTGTGTGTTTCTTAAAACTGGTAATCTACTCAAGTTGATAGGATTAAACTTCATACTAGGCATAGTTTGTTTTTTTTTGCATGTTGTGCTATATTATGAAGAAACTTAAGAACCAAATGAAGTATGCCCCCTCATCTACTCAAGTTGATAGGATTAAAATAGTTCACAAATGCTGGCCATATGGAGCGCACAATCTTATTACTTAAATTCTTTATTTTTTTAAATGAATTTTAAATTATTCATTTCTTTCAAGGAAGAATTGGATAATTGAGAGAAACATACACCAAAAACTACCGATTCCACCTAAGCAACCTAATTTATTGATAAACTCCAATAAATTACTAGGCATATTGGTAGGTGATTTGGTTGCTCCACTAAATCATACTGCACTTATTTTTTTTAAAAAAAATTACTGGATTTCAATGGATCAATCTCATTTACTTTTGTTCTAAACTTAGCTATGTAGCCATCAGCCATGGCCCTTGATGCAGGGTAGCAAGAAGACATTGAATCTTTCTTGCCCTCCTCCCAAACAAGCTGTAAATCTTTCCCTCTTCCCTTCTTGCAACTCTAAATAAATGTTAATAAATATTTCTAACCTATCAAATGCTACACTAAGATAGGATCTACACGAAGCATTTTCAGAGCTACCAAAAAAAAAGGCTTTAAAGATAATGTGTTTGGATATAAACGGCGATGCAGCAATCTGGACTAAAATGCCTCTACTCTATATCATATTAGACCAAAATGACTCTTACTACAAATTTCATACAATCAAGATTCATAAATTCATAACAATTTCATACAAATTTCATACAATCAAGAGCAACTGAGCAAGGCTGGATTTTTCCAAAAAAAAAAAAGGAGCAAGGCTAGATTGATTTACAGTGGGTGACGCGACGCTGGCCACGGACAGTGTGAATCCGTGGCTCTAGTTATTTCTGGGTGACTCGGTGTCACAGTACTGGAGGGGGGCGGCGTCACCGTGAAGAGAACTGGAGGGAGGCAACGTCACCAATGCACCATGAAGAGAACTGGACGGGGGGTCGGGGGGCGGGGATGCGGCGTCACCAAGACTAGAGAAGTGGATTGCGGGGGGGGGGGGGGGTGGCATGGGTTTGGTGAGAAGGAGGAAGATGAGATGATAAAACTGAAATTTTCGAAAACTGGGGGGGGGGGCAGAGACTTAAGTTAGAGTTAGGGGTTTTTTTTTTAGTTTTAGGTCTTAAGGGTAAAAAGGTAATTTTCATTTTATTAAAGGGTCATAACGGGTTATAACGAGTTGACCCGTTAGTGACCCGTTAAGCATTCGTGTCTTAACAAATCAACCCGTTTTGACTCGAACCCATTAAAACTAAACCCTAACCCGCTCTTATCATGTCGTGTTCGTATTGGGTTAACGAATCGTGTCACATATTGCCACCCCTAGCAGAAATGTATGTATGTCGTGAAGTATCTTAGAACCTTTTATAGCCAATCGGGTTGGGTCAAAGGAAATTTGGATCTGGGGTTTTTTTTTTTACCATAAAAATATAAGAGAATTTAATGGCCTTACTTGGGGCTCATCTAATGGTAGGTGGACTCTTATATGGGGTCTATAAATAGAGCTTAGAGGGTGTAGAGTCCAAGGGGTGTGGTCATCCTAGTGTTGTGGGTTTAGTGGAGTGTTTGAATGAGATTTGGAGTCATAGTTGCCCTAGGCGTTGTGAATGCCTTAGGACTTGTGGTTGGAGTAGAACTAAACTTATGCTTTCAATTAGAAGTGTAATGCAAGTAGGTTTCAAGTATAACATATGTAGGCTCACTTCCATGGGCTATATGGGTTTGGCAAGAATAATACTTAGGTTTGCTCATCCTTACATGGACCTAGTGGGCTTGGGCCTAATGGGGCTAGTGGGATTCTATATCTTCATGAATTTAATCCTCCACAATGAGGGTCTAATCATAGGTGCCCAATAATTAACTTGAAGAAATGAACACAGGCTCAAGTACCAAATTTTAGATCTAACCCTAATTTATGGTCATCCTAGAGTCAAGCACTCAAATGCCTCGAAAAATAGGCAAACAAGGCACTCATAAGCCTTCACCACAACATTGCGATCGAGCAAACCTGCCGCCACGACAAACAAGACACACATAAGCCTACGCCACAACGGCGCAGTTGAGCACTCCTCCAACCGTAGCAAACAAGGCACACATGTGTCTTCGCCACAAGAGCAAGATCGAGCAAGCCTACAACCACTACAAACAAGACATACATACACCTTCGTCACAACAACCAAGCCTAACAGCATGCAGGCCAAGCTCTAACAAACAAGGCACATTATACACCTTCGCCACAATACCGCAATTGAGCAAGCCTCCCACTACCTCAACAAGAAGTGTCAGCACACACAATTGGGCTACCTCTTTTGCCATAACCACCTCTAGTGGGTCACCTTCGAGAACGAGCATTTGAGCTCCATAACCGCAACTACCTAAAATGGACCTAGGGGGTCAACAGGCTCCCTTACCACTTAATGCAAGTTACAACAAGCAAACTTTAACTTTAACATCAAAACAACAATACGAACGTGAAATCACCTTAAGAGGACAAGAAATCCAATAGTGCTAATGAAAACAAAAATGATCGTCAAATTCAGAAAAAGAAAACACTTTTCACACTCTTCGCTAATATGAGCAGTCATACGCTTGCACAAACAAACTTCCTAGAGGCTCATCCTCAGAGGCCCTTACAAGGGATTTCAGAAGTTTCCTCGTGCTCCACCCTCGGAGATGCATCACATAGCAACGAAAGTCAAGGATAAGCTCTTAGAATTTTTTTTTTTTTTTTTTCTGTAGTTCTACATTGGAGATCTTCGTTGCATCACACATACAATTACAAAAATCAAGGGCAATGCAAGTAGGACTCTGATGCTCCAAAAAGGAAGGAGATCTCTATAAAAGAAAGTGACCACTACAAATGTGGCGAATCGAACAACTTTATAAGGAAAGACCTCCCAACCATCATGAGAATCTCTCTCTAGGAAGG
Organism: Cyclocarya paliurus; assembly: GCA_029856935.1. Taxonomy (NCBI): domain Eukaryota; kingdom Viridiplantae; phylum Streptophyta; class Magnoliopsida; order Fagales; family Juglandaceae; genus Cyclocarya; species Cyclocarya paliurus. Next base: position 24,100,967 of record CM056946.1, on the reverse strand, counting down.
AAGACATCTTCTTCAACCTCTACTCAACTCTATTTCATCCTTTGTATTGAGAGCTTTGGCCTCCTGTAAAATCACCTAATCTAGTGGATTTCCCCCCCTCCCCCCTCCCAAGGGATCTGTGGACGTAGACTTTTATGTCGAATCACGCAAATATCTATTCTCTCTCTTTAATTATAGTTTATATGCTTTATTTCTTATAAAAGCATCTTAGCACCGTATCAATGCCCAAACAACCATATTGTTGGACTTTGACCCATCAAAAAAATGCATCAAGAATGTTTAAACATATTTCAAAATATAATATAAATTTTGTTTGATTTATTTATTTAGTTTTTTTTTTTTTTTTTTTGGTGTTGCGGTTGGGAGGAGGGGGAGGGGTTCACAGCATTTTATTAAAGTAGTGTGAAATGGCTTAGACCGCATGCATGCCCATATGCCGACTAAATTCAAGAACAAGGAGATAAATAATTGCCAAGAGCTTTAAAAGCACTAATTCTAGTGAGGAATCCAAGTTTTGTGTTATTGCAAGTATATACTTGCAATATTTCTTCTGCAATGACAAAGATCCCTTAGCTAGAATTCCTAATGCAACCAGAACCAGATGCTCTTACAGCTAATTCCTTGTGGACTTAATAGAATAGTCAACTTAAATCATTTTTTTCCTTTTTCTTTTTTTATTTCATCAATATGGCAAAAAGGCAAGAGGTGAAGCACCATGTTACATGATAATATCATACAAACAAGAAATCAGCCAATGATTCCATGGTCAACAATTCAAGATTAATTCACTAAGCCAAGAGAAAACCGGATGCAGCAGAAAAATGCAGGTCAATCCACTATCTGAGGTGGTGATGAACTTTGTGTATCTTCTACTGATATTTCAGTCACATCGTCGACAGCACTGGAAATTATTGCCCTTTCGATCTTATTCCCGATGCCATTGAATTGCATTTCTTTCTCCAAGTGCAAGCAATAGATCTCGAAAACCCGGGAGCTTACTGTGACTCCAAAATCCAATAGAACGAGCAATTCCAATTCCAGCCTGTTCAACTCGGCATTGCTTACTCCTCCAACTCGAGCAAAAAACGCATTGTTATAATGCCTGTAATATGAGAACAAATCAATTAATCATAAAAGATGCTGTCCTCCATGCAGTCATTTCAGCAAAATATATATGTCCTTAATTGAAATGTGCACACCATATAGGATAGATCGATGATACAATTACTTTATTGACTAGATATACAAGTGCCTCCAATAATTCCTTAAATCCACTCACGTACGTCTTTCACATACATTAATATGAATATCTAAACAGAGATATCTGTAGTATATCAATCAAATCCATTCAACCCAGCTCAGAGCAGTGTTCGTTTATATATATAGTTCAGTTGAACCAAAAATGTTTTAAACAAGCTAAATTCAAAGCATCCCCCATAAATCAAGAAAACAAGCCAGAGGAAGGAAGATGCACAAAAGACTCCATCTCACAGAGAGAGAGAGAGAGAGAGAGAGAGCTTACTCGTCATCTAGCATCTTAGAAGCAACCATAACGCTTGTAACCAATAACCTATGCACATTCAAGGATATCACGAGGGAGTCAGGGTGCCTGTGCACCAATCTGTCTATATACACATACCCAACCACAAAACAAGATGGACTACAATTCGTGTACTTGTACAGCCTCTCCAAGTACTTCGGAACACTTATGCTTGGTGCTCTCACACCATGAAACGCATTCAAGCCCTTCCCAAGTCGACACGAGCTGCAGCTTACCTCATCCAGCTTCTGACTGAGGGAGTCGGCCATGAGCCGGTCATTTCGAGCCACCAGCTTCTCCAACACGGAAGACAATATGGTTAGCACTCTAGGCGTGGTCGTCTCAGCTTGGCTCGGCTCCGGCTGCCGGCTTTGGTTTGTATATCCACCACCAACTGTAGACAACATTAGGCCATTGTTGTGGTTTCTCACAGATGTGTGAGAAGGAATTTTCAGGCATTTGGTTGGTTAGACTTGAGGGTGTGTGCTTCCAGGTGTACATGTTATCCAGTTTGGAGGGTCGTGAACTGGGAATTTGACACGTGTACATCTTGCTTTGTGTCTTAAATATATATAAAGAGGTTTTTTTGAACTTTTGATATCAATTAGAAGCTGGATTTTGGTGATCTGTTGATGAGATATTGGGGTGCAGACAATGATTTCGAGCCATTGGATTTGAAGGGATGATACAATGATTTCACCAAATTGATGGTGGAAACTACCTTGTCAGGACTACCAGAAAACACGAGATGAGACAAGCAAAAATGCTAAGTCTGTGATCATTGGCGAGGACCGATCTTTTCACAACACAGAGGAATGTCCTTACCTCCACAAACACGTGATACGTTTTACTTTCTCTGTAAATTACGGAACTTGAAAATGGCTGGTCACCGAAGAAGAGAGGGTGTAGAATTGGTTGAAAAGGCAGAAGCGTGGGCTACAAGGAGTGGCTGAAATCTTCCATTAATAGTTTTATTGCGGTATGTGGTCTACAGCCACTTTACCTGGCTGAATTTAAGGAAAATACTATGTTCATAGATGAATTATATAAAAATAATCTTATAAACTCACATGAATTGATATAATTCGTCATATTGCAAATTTATTTTTATTGTAAAGTAAATTTAACAGATCAAATAAAATCCACATCAATTTGTATAATTACTTTTGCATAATTCTTGTAGATGTAACACTCACCTGAAAAATTGTACTCAAAATGATAAAGAGTAATATCTAGGAACCATGTTGAGCTTTTTCATCATAAATCTGCTCTTGTTAGGCACTTGTAATTCAGATTTTCCACAAACAATTTCCACCGTTAACAATGATATTGTATTAAATTGAATCAATATATCGTCCATCAAATATCTACTTATGATTGAACGACCTATTTTTCTTTTTTTATAAACAAAAAGAGGGAAAATTAACATCGTAAAAAATGGAATGAAAGATCCTCATCGCTAAAATGTTTTACAAAAACCTCAAATATTGATGTGGCCAGCAAGACATTGATTGTTTTGTCTCGCTCACTATACATTGTGCTCAACTAGAAGCAAGTAATTTTTTCTCTTCCTCATTTGGGATGTCGTTCATTGAGAGCTGAATATTTGACTTGGAGTTCATCTTATTCCACTCATTTTCCACACGGAAGAAAATCCATTGGAAGCGACGAAAAATCTCCAAAGCAGCTATAGCAAACACCGTTAAGTAATTATGGCGAAGATGCGCAGACAGCTTGTATGTCCATGTGCAACGCATGACAAGATTGCTCCCTATCACCCAAAAATAAACCTGCAATCCATACGTAAAATCATTTCAGACACGGAGTATTTAGAACCTAGATCGGTTTCTGAACCAATCAGACAAAGTGGAATACTAATTAGCAAAGAAACCTTTACATCAGCTTTATTAAGTTTGTAAGGAATTCTAGAGCTGGCAGTGAAGACATCAGCTTTATTAGGCTTCCCAACAATTTATGATTGGGTAATTTTGGTCACACAGGACTGTCCAGTCCACACTAGTTCAAACTTGCTCTGTTGTCAGGTTAAAAGTTCTCTGGTTTCTTGATCTAAACAATTCATTTAAGGTCATTAAAACACTTTTGTAACCCGATTACTACAATAAGATGGGCATAGCCTTACCCATTTTCGTCCATATAACATGTGTGAGAAGAGATGTGGTTTGCTGAACTTGAATATCCGAGTGAAGCCACTGGCAAAGAGGAGATATTTAACAATAAATAAAAAGAGAATATTCAAGATGTAATAAGGTTTTAAAAAAGTATGGTAACTGTCCTTTACATGGCCTATAAGTAATTTTAGTGCACAACTCCCGAACAAGAACATCAAAGACGGCAGTAATTTGACTGAAAATCATGATTACCAAATAAGAAACCCAGCTATTCTTAGTTTTGCTCCAACACCTTTTCTAAATCAGTAACTTCATAATTTAGCTCCAACACTTCCAACAAGAACATTTATGGCAACTAACTTTCAAATCACATGATCATGAATTTGATATGATAAAATGTTCCGAACAGACACATGACTATCAAATGCTATTTAACCTTTTCAGAATTACAAGAAGAAAGAAACATGCTTGCTTGTGCACATAAAATCCAGAGGTGTTAAGATTTCAAATAAAGGAGTTTAGACCGAAAACCACATAGGAAACAGATTTCTATGTGAAATGTGGTTAATGTTACTCCAAAAAAAAAAAACAGGTAAGAAAAAATCACGGATAAATTTGATTAGAACATGATCTGTGAAGTTATCAACATTTGACATACCTCAAGTCCCAGTCTCGGGTCACATCCCAGTAGAATGAATATAAGGAGTTCAAAAAACTAGAGAGAAGCCAGAGAGGCCGATAAAAATTTGTCCACCTATCAGGGAAGACATGATATTTAAGGGCTGAAAGAAAAATCACCGGTACAGCGGTCGAATATTTCAAAGCTGAAACCATGAGCAAATAAAGTCACCATAAATTTGAATCAATAAAACCATATGAAACATATAAATATAACAGATAAAGTTAACACATTTAGATTCAATAGTTGGAAAAATAACTTATAAACAAACCTAAAAATATTAAAGAACTCGAAATTCATATATGCTAGAGGAAAGGCAGAGCCCAGAAGTTGAAACCAAATGAGCCTGTATAATGGAAAACAGCAAATATGCTGTCTCAAAACACATCTAATGATAGAAAACTTTTGGGTAAGATACCATATATATGAAATAACCATGAGATATTACCATTCAGAACGGTTGTTTTCTCCCCAGTATCTTTGTATTGTCGAAGACATTGAAAGAAACGAAAAAGGTAAGGCAAAACCAGAACTATAGGTATTGCAATGGAGTGACTGCCACAAACAGAATCGGCTTCAAACCAGGCAATAGTGGCAACCTGCTTAAGTTAAAATATATCCCTTAATAAGATAGAAGTAAAGCATCAAAATTATATTAAACCAATTCTAATGAGTAAATAAGTGCAGGATCAAATGAAACCTACTATAAAATAATAGGAAAATCAGCAAACTCCATTAGAAATTTTAGTAGTAAAAAAAGGTCCATGACTTGGGGTCATGGAGCTAGTGGCAGACTATTCAACATCAAACAGTCTTCTCCCTTGCTTTCAGATATCAGTAACCTCATTATCAATTTTCATACAAATGTACTGTCAGCACTTACTTGATTTTCTCAAGGGAAATTAATTGTATTTCAAATTTATCAGAATGCATCATTTAACTCAACTTAAATTTCAAGAAAAAATGAGAAAATAAAAACTCAAGTAGGTTCCACCAAGCTAGACAACAGATTATAATTAGATATGGAAAATTTGAATCGTGGTTACACCAACAAAAAGTTCTGATAAGTTATGTACATGAGAGAAAATAACAATTAACAATAATATTTTTTTATATAAGTACAATCTCGGCCCAGCAAACCCTTCAGCCGGTTTCGATCTCGGCCCAGCTTCAGCCGATTTCAATCTCGGCCCAGCGTCAGCCGGTTTCGGTCTCGGCCCAGCTTCAGCCGTATTCGGTCTCGGCCCAGCTTCAGCCGGTTTCGGTCTCGACCCAGCCTACCCTCCAGCCGGTTTCGAAGGGGCAGCTTGTAGCTTCAGCGTCGGCGTGTGGGTCTCAACCCCCACCGTCGGCGGTGGATCAGGCTTCACCGACGATGAAGGTGGATCTGCCGGCGAGGTCTGGGTTGAAGGAACTGGCGCCGGTAGTGAGCAGAGTCGTAGCGCCGGAAATGGGTAAGAGGCAGTGTGGGTTTTCCTCGTCGGAAGAGGCACAGAAACAGCCGTGCGTGGGGTCGAAGTTGACGAAAGTGGGTCCAACGGCGAGGTCTGAGGTTTCGGAGGAGGGATCGGTAGAGTCCAGAGATGCAAACCCCAATATTCCGAATATTGACAGTGCCGAGAACCTGCTAGGGACGACGGAGATGGCACAGAAACTGCCGTGTGAGGTGATCGGAGACTTCTGTGTCTCTGTGATACCGCCAGTCACGCCGGAACAGGGGATGGGGTCTAGGCTAGGCTCGGTCAGTTTGGAGTTAGGGGGTTTTTCTGGGGATTTCTTGGGGAATGGTACTAGTAATGAGCCTGAAGTTGTGAGGAGGAACTCTGATAAATTATTGGTACCCAGAGGTGAAGTTGAGTGTTATAACAACTCAGTTTCAGCCTCGGAGTTACAATTGGTTTTGGTTGATAAAGATGGTGGTGGGGAGGAGGGGGTTGTTTTAACCCCGCTGTGTTCTCTCCCACCCAGTAAATTTGGGAATTGTTTTTCAAATTGGGTATTTAAAAAGGTGGAAGAATTACAGGCTATCTTTGGGGTGTCATGTGTAGGATATGAAGATGAATTTAAGGCACTTGTAGTGGCTATTGAAGCTACTCGTTCAAAGTCAATCTCTAAGCAGGATAGGGAACTTAGAAAGCTAAATTGCTCCATTAATTATGATATGAAGGAAGGGAGTGGTGGAAGGGAGAGATCGAAAGGGAGGGGCAAGTTATGTTTACATGAAGCCTAAGATCATATCATGGAATGTGCGGGGGCTGAATGATCGCAATAAACGCCTCCGGATTAAATCATTATTGCGGTTGTGGAAGTGTGATATCGTGTGCTTCCAAGAAACAAAGTTGCAACTTATTGATAGAAGAATTGTGCGGAGTCTTTGGGGATGCTCGTATGTGGGTTGGTCCTACTTGGCGTCTGAGGGTGCATCAGGAGGAGTGCTACTTATGTGGGATAAAAGATTGGTTGAGATGACTGAGGAGTGTGTTGGAGAGTTCTCAGTGGCAGCCCATTTCAGAAATGTTGATGATGGATGGGAATGGGCATTTGTAGGCATTTATGGCCCGAATATGCACAGGGATAGGAGAAGAATGTGGGAGGAGTTGGCAGGCCTATACTCCGTTTGGGATGTGCCGTGGTGTATGGGGGGTGATTTTAACATAACTCGGTTCCCTAGTGAACGAACTGGGCATTATAGGAATTCTGTGGCTATGGAGGAGTTTTCAGAGTTCATCTTTGAGCTGGAACTTATGGATCTTCCATTGGTAGGGGGAGAGTATACTTGGTCAAACGGTCGGGTTTGGTCCAAATTGGACAGGTTCCTTGTCTCTTCATCGTGGGAAGCACACTTTCCAGAAGTCTGTCAGAAAAGGTTAGCTCGAGTCGGCTCAGATCATTTTCCTATTACTCTAGAGTGTGGGGGAATGAACAGGGGTCGCCAGTCCTTTAAGTTTGAAAACATGTGGCTTTTGGCAGATGGTTTTGTAGAGATGGTGCGTGCCTGGTGGTCATCATATCAGTATTTAGGCACCCCAAGTTTTATTCTTGCCAGTAAACTGAAGGCTTTGAAGAAAGATCTCAAGAAATGGAATCTAGAAGTGTTTGGCCACATTGACAATCAAAAGTCGACACTGTTGGAGGAATTACAGGAGATAGAGGGTAAGGAACTTTTGGGTGAGATTTCCGATGAGGTGTTAGTAAGGAAGGCCACGGTGATGGCAAATTTGGAGAGGGTTTTGTTGTCAGAGGAGATTTCTTGGCGTCAAAAATCTAGGGCTCTTTGGTTGAAAGAAGGTGATAGGTGTACGAAATATTTTCACAAAGTGGCTAACTCACATCGACGGTGCAACGCTATCGAGTCGCTATATTCAGGTACTCAGGTCGTATCCTCTCCTTCTGAGCTAGAAAATCATATTGTGCAGTATTATGAGGCCCTTCTCTCTGAATCGGCTAGATGGAGGCCTAAGCTTGATACCTTGTCTTTTGAGGCAATTGACTCCCAGAGTGCGAGTGTCTTGGAGAGACCTTTTGATGAAGATGAGATTTATAAGGTCATTGCTGGCATGGCTAAGGATAAAGCGCCGGGCCCGGATGGTTTTTCTATGGGTTTCTTTCAAACTTGTTGGGACATAGTGAAAGGGGATATGTTGCAAGTTTTTTGTGAATTTTATTCCTTTCAAAAGTTTGAAAAATCCCTTAATGCGACGTTCATTGCACTCATCCCCAAGAAGCATGGGGCTTTGATTATTGAGGATTATCGTCCTATAAGCTTGGTTAGTAGTGTGTATAAGATTATTTCAAAGGTATTGGCTAATCGATTAAGTCCTGTGGTGGATCAGATCATTTCCAAATCCCAGAATGCCTTTATTCGTGGGAGACAAATTCTTGACTCGGTTCTTATTGCTAATGAGTGCTTGGACTATAGATTGAGGGAGGGAGGTTCAGGTATCTTGTGCAAACTTGACATGGAGAAGGCATATGATCATGTGAACTGGGAGTTCCTTTTATATCTACTTGGGAGGTGTGGTTTTGGCGATAGGTGGATTTCGTGGATGAGGCATTGTATATCTACAGCCCGGTTTTCAGTTCTAGTTAACGGTACACCGGCAGGTTTTTTTGACAGCTCTCGAGGCTTGCGTCAAGGAGATCCACTATCTCCTTTGTTGTTCGTCATAGTTATGGAGGCACTCAGTCGGATGATACAATCTACTGTTGGTAGAGGCTTACTATCTGGCTTCCGGGTGGGTAATGGTTCTGGTGGTTCCATCGTCATTTCACATCTTTTATTTGCAGATGATACTCTACTCTTTTGTGAAGCAGACAGCAATCAGATCAAAACCTTACGAGCACTGCTTCTATGTTTTGAAGCTGTGTCTGGGCTCAAGGTGAATCTTGGTAAGTCTGAGATGGTTCCAGTGGGTGCAGTTCCTAACATCCTCAGCCTAGCTAGCCTTCTAGAATGTAAGGTGTCTTCTCTTCCAATGATATACTTGGGTCTTCCTTTGGGAGCATCTTATAAGGCTAGAGCTATATGGGATGGGGTGGTGGAAAAGATAGAGAATAGGTTGGCGGGGTGGAAACGGATGTATTTATCAAAAGGGGGTCGCCTCACTCTTATGAAAAGCACTCTTTCTAACCTCCCCACATATTTTTTATCTTTGTTTCCAATGCCTGCAGGGGTGGTGAACAAGATTGAGAAACTTTTTAGGGCTTTCTTATGGGGGGGTTTGGGGGAGGAAAAGAAATTCCATCTGGTTAGATGGAAAACTGTCTGTGCCCCAGTTGTGTATGGAGGGTTAGGGGTGAGTGACCTAAAAACGTTCAATAAAGCTTTACTGGGGAAATGGCTTTAGAGATATTACTCGGGGGGAGAATCATTATGGAAAGAGATCATTGATGTTAGATATGGAGCTTCTAGGGGCGGTTGGTGCTCCAATGAAGTGCGAGGGAGACATGGTGTGGGTTTATGGAAGTTTATAAGGGGGGGGGTGGCCTTGTTTTAAAAAACACACACGGTTCATAGTTGGTGAGGGCAATCGTATAAACTTTTGGCGGGATGAGTGGTGTGGAGAACATGCATTGGAAATGGCTTTTCCGGCTCTTTATCGTATTGCAGCTAATAGGGAGGCTTCGGTGGCTGATTTGCGGCTCTTTTCCCATGGTGCGCACCAGTGGAATGTACAGTTTATCAGAGACTTTCATGATTGGGAATTATCTAGTGTAGCAGATTTTTTCAGTTTACTATACTCCAAGGGGAGTCCGACGGCACAACTTGATAATTTGAAGTGGAGGGACAATGATCACAAGAAATGTACGGTTGAGGCGTACTATAAAATTTTGTCAACACAGGAGTGCACTTTGTTTCCTTGGAAGAATATCTGGAGGTCACGAGTGCCTTCTAAAGTAGCATTCTTTGTATGGAATGCAGCTCTTGGGAAGATTCTGACCACGGACAATTTGAGGAAGAGGGGATGTGTAGTGATGGATTGGTGTTCTATGTGTAAAAAACATGGAGAATCTGTGGATCACCTCTTATTGCACTGTGAGGTAACAAAGTTGTTGTGGGATGAGATCTTTCGAAGGGTTGATCTTGCCTGGGTTATGCCATTGAGGGTGGTGGATTTGTTCAGGTGTTGGAGGAAGATGCAAGGTTGTCACCAAGTGGCAGCGGTGTGGAAGATGATTCCGTTGTGCATCATGTGGTGTATTTGGTCGGAACGGAATGCGCGATGCTTTGAAGATAAGGAACGATCTATGGAGGAGCTGAAGAAGTTTTTCTTTCACACTTTAATGCTTTGGTTTTCTGCCATTTTACTTAATGGGAACAATGTTTATGATTTCCTGTCTTTAATTTCTAGTTCTTAGAATGTACTTAGGGGTCTTTTTGTATACTTCCTGTGTACAAGGGCTAAGCATATTTCTTTCATATCAATAATATTTATCTCTTACTTATAAAAAAAAAAAAAAAATACAAGTACAATTAACAATAATATATAATGAGTAAATCTAACGTGTAACATTAAATTGGAAAAACCAAAGACAGGAAAGAAGAACTAGGCTTTGAATCAGAGCCAAAAACATAAGATGGCAATCCCATGAAAAGTAAAAAAAGCTAGGGCAGGGCAAAGATAATATGCACAAAACCAAGCTAAACAGAATACGAACCTGTCGATGGACCATTCTACACACTGAACGCTCCAAATCAGAAAAAACCTGCAGAAAGTCACAATTATAAGCACCAAAAAGGTATAGTGATATGTATGTATCTGAATATAGACATGCAAACTGTTTCCTGATTCTACACCCCAAAGAAAAGCTTAAATAATGTTAGAAACTACACCACTATTTGACCATGTGGTCCATGTCTCACTTTGTTGACATGGAAGGGTCTAGTCCTTAGATCAATCCTTGTTAAAAAAACAAATATAAATCCAAGGATTATTACATACTGTCACATTAATGAAGTGAGATAATGGTGGGATGGTGGTGTAGTTTCTAGCATTTTCCAAAGACTAGATGTGAGTAGACTGTGACAGTAATTTACGCTTATCCTATACTATTTTCATTTTCCAGAGAAAGAAAAGGTTCAATAGGAGAAACATACGCATGTGTCTATACATAGGTGTACACGTGTATCTTATTACATATATAAGAAACAATCATATAATTGTGCTTGATACAATAATTATGCTATCGAAATAATGTTGGTGAAAGTGTAGGCACACTTTAGCTCAAATGCTATCTAGGGCCTAGGCCGTAGGAGTGTAAATGAGCCAAGTTCAAGCGAAAAGTAGGTGGTTAAGCCATGTATGTTTAATTTTTATTAGAATGCAAATTGAGCTCAAGCTTATCACAGAGTTGCATTTTTATGTTCACGAAGAGCTCATTTAATATTCGAGCAAGTTCAAGTTTGTTCAAGAACTGCTTCATTTTGACAAAATAGATTATTTAGATTGTATTTTATAACTTTATCTACAAATTTGACAAACTTTGACATTTTACTAATATCTTTATAAATTTATATATATACATATATCAGTGATTATATAAGACGTATAGTATTAGGTACATGATTCCCTCTTATGAAAACATGTGGCACCATGGTATGTCAATGGTCTTCAATATCAACTAATACTTAAGAATATCTTTTACATCATTTTCTAGGCCTTGAATTGATATTTTATATTTTTTTCAAAAAATTTACAAAATGTGCTTTAACCTAACATAAAAGGGGCCAAAATACGCACCTAAAGCATGTGCTTTGCTTTTGTTAGGCAAAGCACATCAGCCTTGGAGCTTTGCGCTTTACGCTCAAGTGCAGTTTTACCAACACTATCACTAAAATGGGAATTGAAGTGGAAAACAATTGAGTTCAAAATGATTGCATACCTTTGCCATGGAGGTCAAGATATCAGCCAAGAAAAAATCAGAAAATGATATTGCCTGTATTCACCAAACAAACTTAAAATATTTAAAACAGCATACAAACGCCTGAACCAGCAACAAAGGGTCTATACCACCAAAACAGAGCAGAATATACATTCCCCTCCTAGGCAAAATGAACAAGGTATAGAAAGAAGGGATATCTCAAGGTTGGTGATACCACGGTGCTGTATACAACTAAGGTAGGTTGCGGGTCAGCATGATTCCTAAGGCTATTACACCCTCAATGATAACTGATACATATTTGTGGTGTCTAACATGACCACATAAAACCAAGGCATAGGGATCAAGTCCTGCCAGGCATTCTCATTTTGATTGTTTGGCAATTATGCTGTTTAGTGAGTTTTCAAGTTTTGAGGTTTTTACAAAATATAGTGCATTGGCAAATGCTGGCGACCTCCTTATTTGATCAACTGAAGAATTAAGACAAGCAAATGAATATTTTTAGTTCTATTCATGGGAATGTAATCTAATGACAGTACATATGCATTTCCAATTATCCAAAAATAGATATGTTTCCTAAGTCACTAATCTTCTTGACAAGATACAGCAATTGAAAAAGTCACAACTTTTGAAATCCTAGAAAATATGTGACCAGCAACATAATTTTTGTACTTATTGGCCTTTGTCAACAGCAAGTTAAAAAAAAAACCATGGTTCCTGGAAAGAAGATAAAAAAAAAAATAACAAAAACACACTTGCCTGTAGTGGAAGAACTATTCGCCAAAGAGTCCTTAACAAGTAAAAGCGGGATGACAAGTAAAAAATATCAAATGGGAATATCAAAATCATTGCGATGGCACAATATAAGAGAACCTGCAGATGAGTCCCACTAAAAGTTAGTCCAGTTTTAACATGGTACTAAGAGTAACTCATTAAAAGAACATACTAATAAGCTTATAACAAACAAATCAATTACAAGTCAATGGATAACTGATGATAAGCAATACAGCTTGATCAAGTTATGATGAGATTAAAGTAGACCTTGTTACACACAATGCATGAGCATTAAACTGAATTACACAGAGGGGAAAGAAAAAATATGTTCAATGAAAATATCATTTATGTTTGGTAGGTCAAGTCATCTGACGAAGTAAGTATTGTTTTCTGTTGTAGACGAACTCATGTTCCAGTGTGCAGCCAATTCCCGTGCAGATATTCTTAAAATCCAGTAAATGTATCAAATCACAAATAAAAGATTTCAACATAAACATCCCTAATCTACATATACAATTACTCCATTTGAACTGAATAAAGAACTCTAGGAAAAATGTATCCCAGAAAATAATATACTCACTCCATCCACCTTAATGCACTCATAGTTGAACGAAGAATTGAATCACGTATAAACTACTAACAAAAATACTATGCAACGATCTAGGGAAAGCACTAGCCACATCTTCGCCATAATCCCAAAAAGATTAGTCAATTAAAAGCTTCTCTAGAATCACTTATAAAGCTCAGTTTCACCAAATAAGTAGCCAATGTGAAACTTAGCACCCATGACTACCTTTATAACCTTTTTTTTTTTGTGTATTATTCACATTCCTAATGTGGGACTGAGGTGTTATAAACTCCCACTCTTAAACTCCTGATGTCCTTGCCAGGGCTTTGTCATTTAGTGCTCCAGCTTTACATGATTGGCCTTACTAGGTGACTTTTATACCATATATAACAATCCAGGTCAAGCACTAGCCACATCTGCACTATAGCCCGAAAAATACTAGTCAATTTGAAGCTTCCCCAAAATTATCTATAGCCCAATTTCACCTAAGAAGAAGCCAATGTGCGACTTAGCACCCATGACTACCTTTATAACCTACCCACTCTCTGAGATTTTTATATTCCTAATGTTGGACTGGAGTGTTATATACTAACTACAAACTTTGGCAACTAATGGCATACTCTATTATAACGATTACAATAATCCAAGTTTTTGACTATATTAATGGGTGAAGTTTTTGACACATTGCAAACAGTTTATAAGTTATAAACAAGATATTTCAGCTAGCTTTTCACATTGAAAAATAAATTACTTGAATCAATAATTAAATGAACGATTTTTTCAAACAAATGGAAAGAAATGGAGAAGAGTAACTCAATACAAAAATGCATACGAGAGGATGCATCTATTACACTGGTTGTGAAGCAGCCAATGATACTTCTCCGTGTGAATAAAGATAAAGATAAGCTGTCATGCTACTTGGAACGACGATAGTCATCCATTTGGCACACTGCACATATCAAAATGGATGGTCAAACTTAGTCTAAAGACATATACACCACATACAATGTAACAAGGGTGTTTTTTTTTTTTTTTGAAAACCACCAATAAATATAGAATGGGGGAACAAGCTGCAAACTCTTCACCAACCAAACAAGACATTTAGGCCAAAGTGACACACAAGTCAAAACAATCTCCAAATTCCACCGATGACGAAATGTCAAAACAGAACACAGTAGATGGTACAACTTAATTTTGATATCCACTTTAACAAAAAGGGCAGTTCCAGACACAAGCTAGATTTATAAAGTTAAGAATCATATCAAATGAGGAATAGACACCCCAACCCCCCCCCCCCCCCCCCCCCCAAAAAAATATATATATATATATATGTTAAGCCATAAGAGCATTGCATCAATAGAAAAAAAAAAAGGCCAACGGTCAACATATTTGGCAGTATAACATAGTACCTTCCAAATTTCCCTGTGACTTAGATGATTTTGATCAAGGTCAAAAATTTTTGCATAATTGACGTTGGCTTGAGAAAAAAACCATAAATTTATTCCCCAAAGCCAAACCGTCATAGTCTGCAATACCAAAATGAGAAAAAAATTTGTTACTTCAAGTATAAAAAGTTTAAGAATATTAAGAAGATATTCTATTTTCAATAAGAAAACTAGAACTAACCACAAGAAGAAGAGGATTATAATACAAAAATGCCTCGTATAGAAATAAATCACGTAAGTCCACACTCATTCTCATAACAGAATCCCATCCAATCTGCAAAGATTCACATATACCAAATAAGAAATCAAATCCAAGAGATTGCAATACTACTCTATTGGTAATAAAAATACAGAATGTAACTAACCTTGCAACAAATGAAACCCCAGACAAAGAATAATAGTACCTGGACATAGTCTAAATTAGGATCTTAGAAACACATAGGAAAAGATCTTGGGGAAAACAGAGCATAATAAAGCATGTCAAAATGAACGTGGAACTCCTCAGAAGGAACCAGGATGTGTGTAAATTTTTCTCAAAGCAAAAGAAACTTGATATTAAGAATTAGAAAATTCAATCTTTTTTCCACTGAATGATTTCCAGCTATCAAACATCTAAAATCAAAGTCATGCTGAAAAATAATTACGATCTACTAAAGACATTTGGTATATCACTAGTAAAACCTTGAATCTCCATAATAAAATAGGCGATGGCATGATTGCAGCGGTGCTCACTGGAGTACTCACACCCTTCAAATCATCTGCCTCCGTTGGAGACAAGAAACCTTCCTCAGTACCATTTTCCAGCTCACCTGTATCGCGTAAGGCATTCAATAAGTGCTAGAGATAATGAAAACTGTCAAGGAAAAAATGAAGAAGAAACCCCCAAATTCTCATACCAAATTCAGAGAAAACAGGTTTGCTTCCAGACTTCCGTAAGTGGGGACTGTAGGAAGGAGCAGTAACAAGGCCTCCCAACATAGATGAAGATAAGTGGATAGAAATAAATTTCACAACTTACCCTAAGCTAAAACCTGCAATATGCAAAATCACAGAGAAAAATCGAAATTCGTAAAACAGCAACCATGGGAGAACTGCTAATACACTATTTTCTTTTGGATAAATTAATATACTATTTTTTATTAAAATGCAAAAGGAAATCAAGGGAGGCACTCAGCTAAATAGTAATTAATCTTGCAACCAGATCATTTAAAAGGGATCAATAAGGTCATAATTCCTTTAGAGTTATCAAAAATAAAAAGTTCATAATTCCTTTAGTGTGATAATTGGGTACAAGTAAAAAATATAACACTTATCTAATAGTTCCTTACCTTTCCCGCTGATACATTCACTTACAGAAAAATAAATCAGGGGAAATTAGTTTCCAAAGGAAACCAAGATTTGTACCAGAAGTTATAAGTACAAAAATGTAGAGTTTCTGTAACAATATGATTGATCCACCTGAAAATTTGCCTCAACCTAGGCAATTGATCAAGACACATTAGATCCAACCATGATGTGAAGCACATGAGAATGGAAGCCTATAATCCCAAGAGCATTGTTGAAGGGACAGTTAAATAACCTTTCTTTACGAGAAACAACAATCATACTCACACTAGGCATCAAATTAACCAATCGAATGGAAATTCCCAGCATAAAGTGTGTATAGTTAAAGAACTAAGGCAGCCCAATATAGGTTTGTTTGATTTCAACAACTCGGTATGGGTTTGATCATTGACTACCCAAGCCCTTCCATAAATGCCCCAATTTGTTTTGTGCAAATTAAATCCCCCCGTCTCTATTTTGATACATTGCAAAATGAGATCCACACAAGAAAAACCAATTGTTCATAATACAAATTCATGCATCTCAATTGAGAGCTAAAGAATCGGAAAGGAAAATATCATCCATGTAATTGATTAACTTATGGACTTCTCGGTCTTTCCCAACATACCACGCACTTCAACCAAACAAACCCATTAACAATTGGAATACTTTAGATCAAAAGCCATATTAAGTTGCTATAACTATAGAAAACGTCATAAGATCACTGACTCCTGTACGTTAATACTCTAATAATGTGAATTACAAGCATGGGAAACAAAATTTATCAAAAATGGAACTTCGAAAGTACTCTGTAATGGGCCCCTTAGAATTACACATCAATCTCAATATTAAGCACCCAATAATAACTGAAAAGGCAAAAATCCGCCCACAATATCAGCACCCAGAATTACACATCAAAACCAAATTTCCGAAAAGCAGGACAGCCACCAAAGAAAAACCAACAGTCAGAAACGAGCAAGACAGAGAGATCATAAACTGGATCAGATCTGAAGAAAACCTACAGAGAACGATTGATGATTTCTGCGATTGGATTGCATGAACGGCGCAATGCTAACGTTTTTCTGGGTCCGCTGGATCTCCCTGTCTGAATGTGATCCAACAGGTTGAGGGGATTAGAGTATTAAGGACTAAGCAGGGGAACATAAATATTACAATACACTGCGGGCCTTTCAAATTTAAGGAGGCTGTTTGTTCATCGTTGGGTTCAGGTCGTGAATTTGACTTCAAATTAAGCCGTGTTTGTTTTCACTTTCCAAAACGTCTTTTTGGAACCCTTTTTTATTTATTTAACGGTTGAGATTCGAAAACAAAAACATCAAATTAATTACAGAAAGCTCAAATGTTAATATTTAATTTCCTTATGACCTTGTATCCTTTAATGATACATTTGTCATCGAAATTCAATTTATTTTATCTTTTCCCTTCAACGTTTAAGTGGCCTACATGTCATTTTCAGGTTTCAAACAACAATAAATAATAACATTTTCCACACTCCAATAGTTTTTTTTTTCTTTTTTTTTTCCCCTCTTTAAGAAAGGGAAGAAGGTAAGGGCCACCAGCTTAGTCACCCTCTCTTTGGGCATAACTATAGAAATCTCTCCTCGTTGCAAAATGTCCAGTTTGGACTATAGTTATTGTCTCAAGGGCGGGTCCCTCACTTCAACACTTCCAAAGTATCTAACTGGTCCAAAGCCAATCTTATAGTCTAGAGGTTAGGCTTTACTACCACAAGTGATTTCAACTTATATTCTGACTCGAACTCCTAATATCGAAGTCGTGAAATACCTGTTCGTAACTACTTGGTTACCACCTTGATGGTGCACACTCCAATAGTTAAGAGTATAAAGTTAATTTTTTCCTACAAAAATACATATAAATGAAATCTGAAAAAATAGGCAACAATACAAAAAATTTCATGAAATACAAGTCAATAACATTTTTAAAAACAAGCTCAATTATTTAAATAGTTCGAAAAATGGCTACCAAATAGAGAAAAAACAAAGTATATTATTTATTGTTATTTATACAACCTCTCAAATAATATTAAATGCTTAATAAACAGTGTATAATACATATTATATATATATAGATATATATCTCAATTTAAGTTTAGAATTTCATACAAGAATTCTAACAGTTCTCAATCTAAGATTTTTAGGTAAAGACAAAGTAAATGCATTCTGAATGATGTTTGTAAACCTTTTTAAGAAGTTACTTATTTTGTCTCATTCTTTAGCATTACTCTTCCTTCTGCAAATGTGTTCTACTATTTCAAAACTAGTAAACATTACATTTTATGAGCATATAGTTCTTATTTACAGTACAGTTCACAATCAACTAATGCAAATACGCGACTTTATTAAAAATAAATTTTAATTTTACAGAAGTACCCTTGATTTAATATAAAATAAAGTGATAAGATAGACTATAGTAAGTAGTGAGAGTAGCCATGCAGCTTGTGGCTTGGCTATCCTGAATTCCTGAAGCCACTTTTTTGTTTGATTATTCAAAGTTGGCTGAAAAAGAAAGAGTAGGAAGGCTTTCCCTTAAAGCGAGCAAGCAACATCACATGCTAACCAATAATCCTAAAGACGTGCCAACTACTAATCTATTACTAAACAGATCAGACTTGCTTAGTTCTCAAACCATTCCACCATTTTTTATGTAGAAATCAATTTAATTGGGAATATCTCTTAATTAAATAATCAATGCCTAAAGGAAACTACTGCAAAACATGAAATGGGGGATCATACAGACATAGACCCACTCATCCTAAATTTTAGGATCAAAAGGAAATGTGAAATTGACGATAAGGATCATTATTACAGTACTTACTCTTCTATAGCTACATAATTCACATTTTATTTAGGTCTAGTCCAAGGTAAGGTCACTTAGGCCATTTCCTTAACGCTTCCACTTTATATAAGGCCCCCTAAAACAAAAGTACAATATTTTTATTTAAATTTTTTTAGGGAAGAAGTATGCAAACAGTTAATGTTTTTAATTGGTGATTTTAGGGTTTTTCTTGATGGAGTTAAGAGGGCTAGCATTAGATTATGCATCTACATATCTGTATAATATGATCATAAATTATATTACATTAGATTATGTATCTCCAAATATTTACATAGCTATAAATAGTAATTCTTCAAATTTGGAGATGTACTATTCACTCCCCAAATCTTCAATCTCGAGATTTTAGGATAAATAGTATAGGGTAAACAACATTTTTCAATTGGTTACTGTTTTTAATGAGTGATTTTAGAATTTTTCTTTTCTGTTTTTAAAATGGGTTCATTTTAGGGTTTTTTACAAAATTTGTTTGTATTAAGTTTAGGGATTCAGATCTAGTACAGATTTTTTGTTGTAATCATTGTGATCAAATTTAGTACAGATTTAAAAGCAATCGTTGTGATCAGATTTTTTGTTGAGCATATTTGTATCGTTGGATCCTTTTTATTATCATCACTAGGAGGAATCTTTAATGGGTGATTAGTCCTGTTTATTATAACTAGGAATTTTTATTATCCTTTTTATCGTTGTATCGTTGTGATCAGATTAGTGGGTGATTAGTCCTATTTTGTTTTGTAAAGCAAAACCAGTTCAAACAAAATATTGATGAACAAGCAAAGCCAATTTGCAGTGCTTGTTGTCATTTTTGTTGTTGCTATCATTGTTTGGTTGGGTGCAACATTTGATTGGATGATTGTTTTTAAGAATAGAAAAAAAAGGGTTTGGTTCATTTGCCTCTTGTAAGGACAAGAGCACGACCCTAAAAAATATGGCATTGTAAATTAAACAGCACAACTAGTGTATACAGACAAACAAAAGTGGTCATAATCACCTTTAGGAATTCAAGCAAGCAATCTCTTAATTTTCTTGCAGTTGGTGGCAATCATGTGATGACTCAAATTACAAGTTGGTAAATGTAAAATTTGTGGTGTATTGAGTATTCACAACAACCTTAAAAAACTCCACCAAGAAGAAATCAACATCTTGTTTTTCTGGCAGCTGGTGGAGGGAGGCAAGGTGCGCATATGATGTCTTAGGTTACAAGCTGGTAAATGCAACATTTTGTTTGTTTGTATACACTGCAATCCAATTTGCAATGCTTGCTGTTGTTGGTTATGTTGTTGTCGTTATTTGATTGGGCATAGCATTTGATTGGATGACTGTTTTTAGGAACAAAAAAAAAAACCGTTTGGGTCATTTGCCTCTTGTAATGCTAATGATATGCCCGTCACCCACCTCTTGTAATGCCTCTTGTCATTTGTTGTTTGGAAACAGTTTGGGTTGTTTTATATGTTGTTTTAGTAACATTGTATCCTTTAATATTTTGTTGAAGGATGAACTATTTAATTGATGAGAATCCCTTATTCACCACATTGTTAGAAATTGGTGAGGGTGTATTAATAACCCCCTATGGATAGTGCAAATGTTGATGTCCAAGCGACACAAACAAAGATCTTAGGGGGGGTGTCATTTACTGCGGAGGAAGATATTGTTTTCGTTTCAGATTGGCTTAACATTAGTATAAACTCCATACGGGGGGCTGACCAATCCTCCACACAATTGTGGAATATAATTTATGATTACTACTCCACCTATAAAAGACCTAATAGTCAAGAATGGTATGTACCCTCTTTGACCAATTAGTGGTCAACCATTCTATGCGTCAATAAATTTTGTGGTTACATAGCTCAAGTTAAAGGAATGCATCCAAGCGGTGCGATCGAGGTAGACAAGGTATAATGGTTTTTTCAATGTTTTGTTATTCTAATTATTAAGT
This sequence comes from Cyclocarya paliurus, assembly GCA_029856935.1. NCBI lineage: Eukaryota > Viridiplantae > Streptophyta > Magnoliopsida > Fagales > Juglandaceae > Cyclocarya > Cyclocarya paliurus. Next base: position 24,080,319 of record CM056946.1, on the reverse strand, counting down.
ATTTACAATGACATTAGTACTAATTATTCCACCATTTCATAAATTGATAAGGCAAAAATTTTGTACTGAGAGATCCAAAAAACTAACTTGAACATGGATCATTGTTGGAATCTTTTGAGGCACCAAGCAAAATGGAAAGCATACATGGAACTCATAAGAAAAAAAGACAATGTCTCACGTCCAAGTATTACTCCAAACTCAATACCTTTATGGGAAGACAAGAAAAATGTGCCCACGGATTGTGAGAGACCTCCGGGCAAGAAGGCTGAAAAAGAAAAAGAGAAATAAAGAAAATATAAAGAAAGATAAAATAATGAATTTAGTGAGGCCTTAAGCGAAATGAAAGATGATAGGAGGACTTGTATGATGAAGAGAAAATGATCATTTTATAAAGTATGGGAATAAAATATCTGAGTTACTACTTCTTAAGAAGAGAAAACTTGATATGGAAATTAAGGCTGTAGAAGATAGATCTGAATTAGTAGCTCTTAAGAAGAGAGAAACTGATATGAAAATTATGAAATTGGATATTTAATGCATGAATTCTGTGTAGAAAGAGTATTTCCATAATCTTCAAATGGAAATCATTGAGGAACAAAGAAATAAAGTCATATCCCGTACATAGTTGTATGCTTATTTTTGTGTGATTTTGACTGTGTGGTGACATGTTTTGAGTATTGTTGTATTGCTGGTTTGATGGACACCAGGGTGAACTAAATTTTAAAGATCCTTTGCAAGTTTCAGATGGGGCAACCACAAGATCGAGAGCTAAGAAGTGCAAGGAAGCAATGCAAATATTTGTGCAATCCACTTGGGATAAGTCTAGCAAAAGCCCAATATTCAAGATGGGCTTGAAAGATGAAGGTCTAATTTTGATTCATTTGATACAAATTATGGAAGAGGGCAACAACATGACTTAAAGGCTTTGGGCACTTGAAGGCTTTCAACTTGTTTAATTTATTTAAAAGAATTATTTTATTAGTTTAGAATATTCAGGTTTATTATGAGAAAGACTTAAGGGGGCACCTATTCAAGGGCATGTTAGGAAAAGTTATTATTTTGTTGAACTAGGGTTTCAAGAAATTACTGTAGACGAATTACTGTAGTCGAATTACTAAAGCCGCAACATTGTTCATTCAAGGACATTTTTGGAAGAAATAGCTTTATTTTGGCTAGGATTTTAATTAGATTTTGATTTAAATACGCTTGTAACCTCATTTTAATCAGTTTATGAAATTTGATGAATTTATTCATTGTGAATTGAATTTATCTCCTCTTGTTCTTGAATGAACTTTTAAACTTATCAAAGACAAATTACAACATTTGTGGGTTTTTTCCTTATAATTTAGGTTTTTGAGACAGGTTTTTCGACGAGTCTAGATTTCATATAATCTAAGTTCTTGAAACGAGTTCCTTAACCGGTCTAAATTTTCTATTGGCTTGATTTTAGTTTTTTTGTGTGAGTTTTTAAATTGATTGTGGGTTCAAAGGATTCCATTCCTACGGGTTTATATCATTTGGTATTCAGAGTAAGATTTCCAATCAGGTCTAATTCTATCTTTTAATTTTTGCATCTTTAATTCTAGAGCTTGATTGTTCTAGGGTTAAAAAAAAACAAAAAGTAGGTTGCCAAAATTCTTAGGATTTTTGGTTTGCCTGAAATTTACATCACCTAGAATTTCAGAATTCTAGAGTTTATTGCATTTCTAAGTTTGTGAATTGCTTAGAGTGTCGTTCCATTGATTTCTTCTACTTCATTGTGAATTCTTGTGTGTTTAAATTCAATTGCTTGATTTTCACAATTGAATATTGTTGTTTGTAATTGAATTAGAGAAAAGAAAGGAAAGGAAAAGAAAAAAAAAATTTTGAAGAAAAAAAGAGGAAAAAGAAAAGAAAATGTAGCATATTCAAAGGTTGCTACATAATTACAAAAAGACATTTGTTGATTGAGTTTTATCATCAAAGGATTTGAATACATTTTTCTACTTGGTATCTTATTTTATAATTACACTTTCTATTGTATAAATTTCTTGAGTCTCGTGTCATTTTATTCCTTCATTATTTCTTGTTCTTGTTTCTTGAACTTATTGTTGGTTGGAATAAACAAGGTTGTATTGTCTTGATTTAGTTTAACTAGTTCTTAAAGAATTTGAGTAGAAAAACTATTGAGGTAAGAGATAAGAGAGTGTGAGACTATTATTGAGAAAAAGTCAATTAAGAGTGAAACACGAATGGAGTGTCATTATTCGAGTGTAAACACGTAAGAAAGTGTGTGAGATTTTCCACTAACATTCTTTTTGTGTAGCACATTACGATATCTTATATAAGTGACTCATCACCAATCGGGATGACAGATAACTCATTCTTTGTGTTGCAATCGATGCAACAACAATTTAAGCGGTTGAACTTGGTGTTGGGTGAAGTGAGAGATAAGAGGGATCAACGAGATACAGTGTGTAGACCATTGCAAGGTGGGAGAAATAGTAGGAGGCGTGAGCCTAGTATTGAACATAAGTGTAAGAATGAAGAGTATGGTGAGTCTCTTGTTGCTAGGAGTGCTCTCAATACACAAATTAAGATAGATGATACAGAGCAGCAGAGCGAGAACATTTTTCACACTAGATATCACATCAACAACAAGGCATGTAGTATGATCATTGATGTGAGGAGTTGTATTAATTTGGCTAGCACTACTTTAGTTGAGAAATTGAATTTACCTACCTTGAAACACCCTAAACCATACAAATTGCAGTGGTAGAGTAATTGTGTAGAGGTTAGGGTAAATAAGCAAGTGTTAGTTTCTTTTTCAATTGGAAAATACCAGGATGTAGTGTTTTGTAATGTAGTACCTATGCATACTAGCCATATTTTGTTGGGGAAGCCGTGGAAGTATGATAAGAAGGTGATCCATGATGAGTTAAGGAACATGTACAGTTTTGAAAATGATGAAAAAATAATCAAACTTACTCCTTTAACTCCAACACAAGTACATGAGGACCAACTGAAGCTTAAAAGTGAGACTGATAAAAAAAAAAAGGACTAAAACTGAGGATGAGATTGAGAAAAAAAGAAATAGTGAGACCGAAAAGGAGAGGGAGAGAAAAAAATATGAGGGTGAGGTTGAAATCTCAAGAAAAAGAGAGAATGAGTTGAAAAACAATTGTGAGGCCGAGAGTTCAAAAAAAGAGGAGAGTGAAAGAAAAAAGAGAGTGAGAGGAAAAAAAATAATGAGGCCAAAACATCAAGAGAAAGAGAGAGCGGAAAAGAAAATAGAGAGGCAATTAAGAGTCAAGAAAAAAGAGTGGAGCCACACAAGAGGAAAAAGAAAGAGAGATTGTAGAGAGAAATGGAAAAACTAAAGTGAGTTTTTATATTAAGATAAGCTTTTATACTAATGAATTTAACGACTCTTTGCCTAGTGTTGTTGTTTCTTTATTGCAGGGATATGAGGTCGTGTTTCATAGCAGTGTGTTTAGTGGATTGCCACATATTAGGGAGATAAAACATTACATTGATTTTGTGTCAAGTGCGACAATTCATACCTGACCTTTCTTTGAAGAACATGAGTCATTTTCACACTTGAAGAGATAAGGTAAGTTGTTAACTAGAATGCATGCTAAGTGGGAGGACTGTATTGAGACTTTTCCTCATGTAATCAAATACATATATGGTGAGAAAATTTTTGTGGTTAATGCATTAGCAAGAAGGTATGTCCTTATCTTTATTTTAAATGCAAAGTTATTGAGATTTGAATATAATAAGAAATTGCATGCTAATGACAATGATTTTGCTAATGTGTATGGAACATGTAAGAAAGCATGGTTTGGTAAGTTCTATAAACTAGATTGGTACTTGTTTAGAGAGAATAGACTTTGTGTGCCTACTAATTTTATGTAGAAGTTGCCTATGTGTGATAGACATAGTGGTTTGTTGGGTAATTTTAGTGTAAGGAAAACTTTAGATATGTTGCATGAACGTTTATAGAAGTATCATTTGTCATTCATTGACATGTTGAATGAACGTTTTTGGGAGTATTATTTACCATTCATTAACGTGTTGCATGAACGTTTGTGGGAGTATTGCTTGTCATTCATTGAGTTTGCATATAACTGGAGTGGTCATGTTAGTGTAAAGAAGATTTTAGATGTGTTGCATGAACATTTGTGGGAGTATTGGTTGCCATTCATTGAGTTTGCATATAACTGAAGTGGTCATTTTGGTGTAAAAAAGATTTTAGATGTGTTGCATGAACGTTTGTGGGAGTATTGGTTGCCATTCATTGGGTTTGCATATAACTGAAGTGGTCATTTTGGTGTAAAGAAGATTTTAGACGTGTTACATAAACGTTTGTGGGAGTATCATTTGCCATTCATTGACTTGTTACATGAACGTTTGCGAGTATATCATTTACCCTTATTAGAGTTTGCATATAATAGGACCATGCATACTACTATTTCTTATTCTTCTTTTGAAGTTGTGTGTGGTGTTAATCCACTTTCTCCTTTAGTTTTGATACTTTTTCTTGTTAACGACATGAGTAATTTGGATGGACTTTTCCAAATTCTTGAAAAAATTAATGAAAATTCATATCAAGTGGACCTTCTATGTAAGTATCATATTTCTGCTACTTTCAATGTTTCTGATTTTTTTCCCTTTGATGCAGGTGGAAATTCGAGGTTGAATCCTTTTGAGGAGAGGGGGAATGATGGATACAAAGGTGGGCCAAGTCTTAAAGATCTTTTGCAAGTTTCAGATGGGACAATCACAAGATCGAGAGCTAAGAAGTGCAAGAAAAAAATGCAAGTATTGGTGCAATCCACTTGGGATGAGTCTAGCAAAAGCCCAACATTCAAGATGGGCTTGAATGATGAAGGTCCAGTTTTGATTCATTCGATACAAGTTATGGAAGAGGGCAAGAATATGATTTAAAGGCTTTGGGTACTTGAAGGGTTTCAACTTGTTTAATTCATTTAAAAGATTTATTTTATTAGTTTAGTATAATCGGGTTTATTATGAGAAGGATTTAAGGGGGCACCTATTCAATGGCATGTTGGGAAAAGTTCTTATTTTGTTGAACTAGGGTTTCAAGAAGTTACTGTAGACGAGTTATTGTAGCTGAATTACTGTAACTACGGCACTATTCATTCAGGGGCATTTTTGAAAGAAATGACTTTATTTTGGTTAGGATTTTAATCATGTTTTGGTTTAAATACTCTTTGTAGTCTCATTTTAATTAATTTATGAAATTTGATGAATTTATTCGTTGTGAGTTGAGTTTATCTCCTCTTATTCTTGAATGAACTTTTGAACTTATCAAAGGCAAATCACAACCTTTGTAGCATTTTTCCTTATAATATAGGTTCTTGAAACAAGTTCTTCAACGTGTATAGATTTTCATATAATTTAGGTTTTTGAAACAAGTTTCTCAACGGGTTTAAATTTTTCATTGGCTTGATTTTGGTTTTCTTGGGTGAGTTTTCAAATTGATTGTGAGTTCAAGTGATTCAAATCCTACGGGTTCATATCATGGTTGCTATCAAGTGGAAATCATTTTTTTTACCTTTTGATGGAACTGTATTTTATTGGTGGTTGGTTGGTAGTGGGTGGTTTTGATAGTGTCAATTTTATTGTTGGTGCTTGCTGGTGGAGCTGCTGCTTGTTTTGACTATGTGGTGGAGTTGCTACTTGGTATTGGTGCTGGAAAGAAGGGTGGAGCTGCTGCTTATTTTGACTGCTTGGTATTGGTGTTAGTGTTGGAAATTTGTATTCTAGACAACTTGGAGGAATTTGTATAAAGTGTATGAATTTGTAGCAAAATCAACTTTTTGGAACTTGTATTAAGTTGATTTTGATACATAGAATTTGTATTAAGTTGATGGTACAAATTGTTTTTTAGCAAATGTTAATATTTGTTGGTAATATTGAGCACGTGTTAATACAAACTGTTTTTTAACACACGAGATTCATTTTTGGTGTATATATAAATTTAGCCATTTTGATATAGGAAATTGGTACAATTGGATACATGAAATTGGTGTTTTTTAGCACAGGTTAAATAATAAAATTTGTAGTGGGTGCTAATTGTAAAATCTATAAAAAATAAAAAATAAATAAATAAAAAGACAAAAAATTAATAATAATAAATTATTTTGGCTCAAATATGCATAATCTAATGTGAGAGTTTTGTTTGAATGGCAAAGTCAATCTCCAAAAGATGTGATTTTGTGTATGCATATAGAGAAACCAATGCCAATGCTAAGGAGATGGAATTCCAATGCATAAAATCTAGATCCCATTTAAACCTATTTTTTAAGGGAATGTAGATTCTCTTTAAACCTTTCTTCAAAAGTATTTTTTTGATAATCATTTTTATAATTTTATAATTACATAAATAAGTATATTTATTTATAAATAAATATTCTTGTTGTTTGTGAATTTGATGGAGGGAGTTAATTGCAAAAATTATAAACTCAAGGAGTTAATTGCTAAAATGTACAAGTCTCATAGAAGTGGTAGTATGTGATACAATTCGTAAATTCAATACGAATACGACATAAAATTAGAGACTTTGAGTTTGATATAAATGGGTTCGGATCAAAATGGACTTACCCATTAAGACATGATTAATAAATGTGGGTCAATAAGGGATTAACCCGCTTAAACCGAAATCAACCTACAATATCTCCTTTAAATTTTATTTCAAAATGATAATTTATTTATTTATTTTTGGATTGTAATATTAGTATTTCTCAATATGCATATATTTTTATTGTTGAGATTATAATTTTGAACCTATACTCATATTTGTTATTGTTGGGTTTATAATATTGATTTTATTATATATTAAAATTTGAAAAAATATTGGTATTTTTTGTTAGTAGGTAGTCTTATTATTATTTTAGAGATATTATGTTTACAAATAAATATAGATTTTAATTTTTGTGTGCAATTATATTAATCAGGTCAAATGAGTTATACATATTATTTCAATTTTTACATGAAACAAGTTGAAATGAGTGTGTTATGTTGACTTATTTTTAATTAATTATTAAATAGGTTAAAATAAATGACACAACATGACCCAGCTACTATTTAAATGGATCATGTTAGGATTTGAAGGTCTGACTCATTTAGTTTAATGAGGGGTCGTGCTCGGATTGATCTATATAGTTAAATATCTATAACTTAACACAACATGACCTGTGAATACCAATTGCTGGTCCTAAAGTCTTATAATGCTTAAAATTCCCTCATATTTCTAATACTTTTCAAAAGTGAGCTTAGTCTTGTTAATGCCTAAATTCGCACTAAAAATCGGAAGGGATGAAAGAATTATCCATAACCTATGTTAGTAATTCAGGCTCCGATACATTACTTTTCACGTTTATCCATTAAATAAATAATAAATAAGTAAATAAAAGTAAATAAATAGAAACAAAGAGTGATTGAGTCCAATTTGTCTTGTGAACCTTTTTCCTCCAAAGAGTATGAGTCTATTTCCTTTTAGGAGTTTGAGTATCTTTCATTTTAGGAGTCTGAATCAACTTGTTTTATTTCTTATTAGCTTTATTTCGAAGTTAAATTATAGACTGTTGATTTGACCCCTACAGATGCTTGCGATTCTTAAGATCGATTTGCTCAACAAGAAGGCTTTCAGAATCTTCAGGTCAATAATTTGCAGAATAAATTAACTTTGATCATTGGTCTTCTTGTTTGTTTTGTGCTAAGCAATGAAGAGCTCGGCTTGGAGAGATTGGCGGGAGATGTGTTTAACCGCGGTAGTGGCGAGCGTGAAGCTCAGCTTGCTCGGCTAGAGCGGGAGATGTACTCGACCGCAATAGTGGCGAGCATAGAGCTCGTGTTAGACCCCCACGTAAAGTCGCCTCCAAAGTTGTCGCACATGTCCTAGCCATGTCAGGGACATGCCCCTTGATCATACCACGAGCATGCCTTGTCACACACGGGGCGCCCAGCATGCCCATGGTCCGGCCACATGCATGCCTTGGCTCGTGCCTTGACACGCACGGGGCGCCCAGCATGCAGGCCATGCTGATTAGACTCCCACATAAAATCACACACAGATCGCTCGAGCGGGGTGTCGAGCGAGTGTCGAGCGGAGCTCTCGGGTTGAATTCGCTCGAGTGGAGTCGAGCGGAAGGTCGAGCGAACAATGGCTCGAGTGGACTGTCGAGCGAAGTTCGAGCGGATCTCTCTGTATGTTTTCGCTCGAGCGAAGTCGAGCGGAGGGTCGAGCGAACCTTGGCTCGAGCCAAGGTCGAGCCACAGTCAAGCCAACCCTCAAAAAGGGTATTTTCAGCATGAGAACAAGCCCAAATTCGACCCCATGCACCACCTTAGCCATGTGGTCCATACCACTATCCTTATTTATGTTATTTTAATTATTTATTCCTTTTATTTCTTTTATTGCAAAGGGACCTTTTGGGGGTTTCCAAGTTGTAACCTTATAAATAGGACCCTTAGTCATTGCTTTGACATCTTTTGACAATTTCCCTTTGTGGACGGCTATTGTTCTTGAGATCATTTTCGGTGCCTAGCACTTGGGCTCTTTGGGGTGCAATTCGTGAATCCCTAAGGAGAGAATCACACTTTGCAATTCGTGAATAAGTGTGATTCATTCTATCAATCTTATGATTATTTTCCATTCCATCTCTTGTCTTCCATTATTTTCCATTGATTTGATTATCACGTTTGCATTGAACTTGTGTTGTTCATCCATGTTCTTGTGAGTTTCGGCCCACAAGTATTTCCCAACATCCATTTGATCCTTCTACCCTAGCATAATTTGACCACCACTTGTTTGCCCTACCTTCCATAAATAAACCAAATCCCAAAATACCCTTCTTACCTTCCATTCCCTCCATAACCGAAATCCCTACTTCCCATACTAGTCCAAATTCAAATTTGGTTATCCAAGCCTTATTTGAATTAGTCTAGCTGCCCACTCCCCTTTCCATATTAGAGTTTCCATATTGGAAACCCTAGTTGACTCACTCAAACCCCCTTGGCCAGCCAACAACCTAATCCTAGTCAAATCCCAAGTTTTTAGGAAACTTTCCTAAAAACTCTCACTTGCCCATTTGACCAAGCTTTGGCCGCCCATCACTCTTGCCTATCTCCAAACCCTAATTCATCTTACCACACAAACCCTAGCCGCCCATCATCACTCATCCAAACTCTAAACCCTAATGCAAGTGGCGCCAACCCTAGCTCACCCTAGTGCCGTGCACCACTCCCCATTGTGATCTCACACTTAGCCACTTTTCACACTTCCCATACACTTCCCATTAGCCTAAACACTAACCTCACCATACCCAAAGTGTCACCATAACCAACTTTGAGCGTGAACCAAGCAAGTGAAGGACTTGGAGACGGTCAACCAAAGGAGCCTATTGCCGAAGAGGACTTAGTGTTTAGGGACTTGACCGGGGTCCCTAACAGCTCGGCTTGGGTAGGTGATGTACTCAACCGCATTAGGTGCGATCGCGGAGCTTGACTTTGACAGGAGATGTCCTTAATCACAGTAGCATCTAGCATGGAGCTCGACTTTGATGAGAGATGTAATTGATCGCATTAGGTGCTAGCGCAGGCCTTGGCTTTGGCAGGAGATGTACTGGACTGCATTAAGTGCAAGCACGGAGCTCGACTTCAACGAGAGATGTACTCGACCGCGGTAGCATCTAGCATGGAGCTTGGCTTTGGCAGCAGATGTACTCAATCACATTAGGTATGAGTGCAGGACTTAGCTTTGGTAGGAGATGTACTTGACTGCGTTAGCTCGGCTTGGGTAGGAGATGTACTTGACCATGTTAGTTGTGAACGCTGAGGTTGGTTTTGAGTTTGTTTATTTGTGTAGATGTTTGCCTAAGAGGTTTATTGTCGACGAAGAGTGCATATTTTCACGATTGATTTTTTTGTGTGTATTTCGTGATAGTTTATGCTATTGTTGGTAGCAGTGAATTTTCTGCCCCTTTGTGTAAATCGTTGTTTGATGTTCTCATTTTGGGGTTAATGTTATAGTTTATTTGTAGTAACCCGCACTTAAGTGGTCAGGAATCTGTCAACTCCCTGAGTCTACATTGCATGGTTGCCGAGCCTATAACACCCCGACTCCCACGTACGGCAACATAAGAATCGTGATGTCGAGATAATAACAACATGGGTCACACATCCCAACGATAAGTACTCAAGTGTGTGAAACGTGCAACAAGAGCACCAAAAAGTCGCAGCGGTTAAATTACATAAGTCAACTAAGTATCATAATTATTTAAAACAAATATCAAAAATAAAAGTATTACTTAAAATTATACAGTTATCTGTGAAATACAGCAAAAAGCCAAATACATAAATAAAAGATAAACAATTCACATAATCCAAAACAGCGACCACAAGTCACTCCTCCAGTGGAGTCGATCCCTCAGGCCCCACATCTTCATTTGCACCAAAAATCTACGATACCATTAAATGGTACTACAGGTAAGTAATAATCCAAATAACCAACGAGATAAAAGTGCATTAATGCAACCAACATGCATGCATATGATGAAATATGCCATAGTCTCAAAACATCATTTTTTAAAAATGAATATTTTCCAACACATGCCAAAATCTCATTTTGGCCCAAAAATATAATTTTTTATTTTTCCAGAAAATGATTCACACAAAAACATTTATCGAACACTGTAGGCGGGAATCATAGGCGGGACTCTACCACTATCCCTGCTTACCACCATCCCTACCGAATGCACCATAGGCGGGAATCACAAGCAGGACAATACCACCATCCCTATCGCATGCACCATAGACGAGAATCACATGCGAGACTATACCACCATCCCTGCTTACTACCATCTTTACAGTTCATTTCCACACAATAGATACCCATCAGAGCACTGTAGGCAGGACTTACAAGCGAGACTCTACCACCATCCCTACCGCATGCACCGTAGACGGGAATCACAGGCGGGACTATACCACCATCCATGCTTACCACCATCCCTACAGTCTCTTTCTTTTTTCTCATATGAAAACTCAGTTTTCAATAAACACATGAACATGAATGCAGTTACACGAAAACCCAGTTTTTATTTACAAACATGAACATACATGCACATGCAATGAACAAGACCCGACATCAGTATCCAACAACCAATAAATCCCAATATAACCAATCACACAAATAACTCCATTCTCCAATCCATTCGACCCCCTTACTCCTCAAACTCAGTCTGGCACAACCAACCAGTATACAGTAAATGAGTGTTAGTGTAAAAATACATTTAAATCTCAAAATTTATTTGGAAAAATACTTACAGCACTATATAATAATTTTCGGGGGATCACGGATGAGCTAGAAGTTACAAAACAACAACTGAACAGTGCAAAATGCACTATGGCCGTGGGTCAAAAATAAGAGATTTTGAACAGGGTCAAACGAAAACTTAAGATTGCTAAGGTAGAGCCTAGAGAGGTCAATGAAGCTAGTGGTAGCGGCCTTTGACCATGGGTGGCGGCGTAGGTGGCGGTTTAAGGAAAAAAATGGTCAAATCAGACATGTGGTTAATGGGATTTCACCGGTGACGGATCAGAGCTGGAGTTGGGTCCATTAGGTAGCTGAGAGGTTGAGAAAGATGTGGTGAAAAGATGATAGCCAGAGGTGGCGCGACGGCGGCACTGGAGCACACAAGGCCGCACGGCTTCAAGCCGTGCGTGGGGGTCGACGGTGGCACGGAAGGGGCTGAGGTTGGAGGGGTGGGGTCGCCGGTGGTTGGGGAAGGAGTTTGGGTGGGCGGTGTCAGAAGAGGGCGGTGCACGGCGGTGCTGGGTGGAGGTGAATGAATGGACGAAGGAGAGAAAGGGGAGAGGGGCTCACGCGGGAAGGAGGAGGAAGAAAGAGAAATAGAAAAGAAAAGGAAGAGAAGATAAAAGACGAAAGGAAAAGATGGGGAAAAGAAATGAGGTCCAATCCTCACTACTTAGGTTCCAAAATGATCCAATGAAAATGATTTTAAAACAATAAGTTAAATAAAATAATTCAAACGATGTGAAAAGTTTAAATAAACCAAAAATAATTTTAAAATCCATAAACAAACTAATTTAAATTAAATATCACTTTAAATGCAAAACAGTAATTAATAACCAGAAAATATTTTTAAAAAATAATTTTCACAACTTAAAAATATTATAAAATAATATTTCAAAACTCTCATAATTTTAAAACAAGAGAACCAATTTTTAAATTAATTAAAATAATCTTTCAATTAAAATTCACTAAAAGACGGGGTATCACAGAGCCCGTCGACTCGTTCTCGAAGGAAACCTGCACAAGGTGGTTGTGGAGCTTGGTAGCTCATTCTTGAAGGTAATCTACTAGCGGCGATTGTGGCATGAGTGTAAATACTCGGCGTTTGCTAGAGAAGATGTTGTTCAAGGGTTGCAAAGTTTGTTGACTTGCGTTCTAGTTTTGATGGTAAAGGTCGCGAGGTCCTTTGGATTGTGCGACCAATTCATGGGTCACAAGGTTCTTTGGCCTGTGCGCCCATTTCGTTTCACTGTGAGTTTTTAGACTAGTTGTTGGTGTTTTGGGGGTTGTGGGGTCTTCTAACCTGTGCACCCATATGGTCATCGATAGTTTTTGGACTCATAATTGGTATTTGGTGGGTCGTCGGGGTCTTCTGACCTACACGCTCATTTGGTCACCTTGAGTTTTTGGACTCATCATTAGTATTTGGGGGTCGCAGGGTTTTTTGACTTGTGCGCCCATTTGGCCACCGCAATTTTGGACTCGTCATTGGTGTTTTGGGATAACGATATCTTTTGACCTGTGCACCCATTTGGCCACTGCGAGTTTTTAGACTTGTCATTAGTGTTTTGGGGGTCACAAGGTGTTTTGACTTGCATGCCCATTTGGTCACCATGTGTTTTTTACTCGGCTTTGGTGTTTAAGGATGCTCAATTGCACTGTTGCGGTGGGAGGCTGAATTCGACCTCGATGTGGTGGTGGGAGATGGAGTTCAACTGTCCTAAGAGGTTTTCACCAAAAACTAAATAGATTACTGTAATACAAATTACAAATTTGGGATTTGCAAACCTGAGCCATTTTGCTAGAATGTGATGAAGGCTTGGGGGTACCCGTGATACAGAGTAATCTATTCTGATGAAAACATATTAAGATGTCGAGAGGGGCTTTGTAGGCGATGTTCCACACCATGCGGGTGATTTCCAGCAAAGTATATTCTTGGGTTGTGTAGCCATTGGGACTCTCATGGAATGTCTAAGAGTTTTGTGGGGAATAGTAGGTGAGCACACGGGGGCGATGACTTCCTCTGTGGCGAGGAAATTTTTTGTACTTCCTCTGAGCTTTGTTTGTGCTTTTTGTCTTAGTATTCGTGATTGTTGGTGACTGCGGGTAAGCTCCATGCTTGCCCAAGGTTACCCATCTGAGGTGAATCTTTGGTGGACTCATTGCTTCCCGCGAGTGAATTGGCTTCATTTCATGGCAGGGTGAGGAACTTGCTACCCGCCACGAGGGCAACGAGTTGGCTTTCCGTGAGTGCTCTCTATCCAGATCTATTGGCCACCAAGGTTGGCTAGCTAGCATCTTGGGCTTGTTGTGGGGTGTCAGTGAGTAGTGGCCTCTCAGCAACATCTTCATAGTGACGAGTAACAGTCTTTCAACCGATAAGGAGCTCTGTTGTTAGCGATAGAAACTTTCATGCTGCTTTGGTGGAGAGCTTCCGTGGCAAGCACTGGTGAAGGTGGCAAGGACGTTTTCATGGCGTGCAATAGTTTCTCGACTTGTGGCAGGTGGAGTTTCCATAGTCGAGGATAACCATGATGGTGACAGAGCATACCGGTGAGTTGGGCGGCGGTTGTTGGGGGCCTAACTGGTTCACAACTATGGGGAACTGCACGTAAGGAGGAGCTTTTGTGGTCGAGGACCAAGGGTTGTGTGAGCCTTACGGAGGTGTGATGCATCGATGGTTGCATGGAGCTTTACGACAAACCTATCTGGTGGGTGAGGATCAATGTGAGGGCGACAAATGGCACTGGAGGTTCACGGCTTTGTCGTGGGTGGCACCACAAGCTCGCGGTTCGGCTAGGCTGGCGAGCATGTTGTGGCGTCGGCATCGAGCAGCTCCTGTGATGAGCTTTGGTGATAGTGGTGAGGGTTGACGGTGGTGAGGAACTCCAGTGTCGAGAACCACCACGCCGGTGACAGACGTTGCCGGCGAGCAAGGTGGTGGACGGTGGTTGGACCATTGTGGCGAGCCATTGTCGAGCAAGCTTCCCATGGTGCGCATTGGTGAGAACGATGAGGGACGGTGGTGAGGAACTCTAGTGTGGTTGGGAACCACCAAGTTGGTGACAAAAGGGGTCGACAAGCTAGGTGGTGGCCGATGGCTAAACCTTCAGGGTGCATAGCAATGTTCATCCTTTACTCAAAGTACTGTGCCCGACGTGATCGGCTTTTGTGGTCAAAGAACCACCTCACCAAAGACAGAAATTGCCAGTAGTTATTGTGCCAACCGTTGGTGTCCCTGCCAATTCACGTAAGCTTGTGTGTTGGCCTTCGGCAATTGGTTTCTTCTCTGCCACACTATGTACGGTGTGCACAATGCTTCGATCTAACGAGTTAACAGTGGAAGGCTCCACCGCTGTCATATTTCCTCCATGCAGGGTGACCGCCCTCAAATCCCGTTGTGCTATTGGGGGTGGTGGTCAAGGTTTTGCACGATGAAAGATCAACTAGGTGCATGGCGTGCACCCCTTACGTAAGTTGTGCATGCCACAAGCACAGTGCATGTTGTACGTGCGGTATGCTTCCTATGTTCTTCCTTTATATTTTTTTACCATCCGTTGCTATGTTAAGAGAATAAATAATAGGAAATATCAAAGTTAAGTAGATCTTATCTGATTTTTCGAAGACAATCTCGTGAGTTGGAGAATATCCTTCTTCCAATTCTGGTGCATAAGATTTTTTGAATCCTACAAATGGCGCTAGCTGTTAATGCCTAAATTCGCACAACAGCTTGAAATGGAAGAAAGAATTATTCTCGGCTCACGTTGGTGATTCGGGCTTCGATGTGGTACTATTCACATTCATCCATAAAATAAAGAATAAATAATCGAACAAAAATAAATAAATAGAGATGCAAGGATTTATGTCGTTTGGCATAATGTCCACGTCCACAGGTTGTTTAGGGGTGAAATCCATTATAATAGGTGATTTTACAATCTCTCATGGCCTCCGTATGTCACAATACAATGGAGTAATTTATGGTTTATGGAGATTGAAGACAATGTCTCCCTTGAGAGAAGATCATTTAGAGTTGTTATGTGTGGTGGAGTTTGTACGTAGAACTTCTACGGAGAGCCTATCAGATTTGTGGGGATCTCCTCTTTATATAGAGGTCTATTTCTTTGGAGTGATTGAATCCAACTTGCATTGTGAACCCATTTCCTTTTAGGAGTTTGAGTATCTTTTCTTTTAAGAGTCTGAGTACCTTTAATTTTAGGAGTCTGAGTTAACTTTTCTTATCTTTATTGACCTTATTTCGAGGCTAAATTATAGGGTGCACAAGTCACATTCTTAAGAATCTACACATTTTTTTATCAATGTAGATGTCGAGAAAAATATTAGATTTCACAAAGGTTTCATTATCTGTTGATATGTCATTAATTAATTGAAAATTTGTTTATTATCTTTTTTTATTTATCAATCATTTAATAATGTTAGAGTTATTCTTAAAACTATGATTAATAGCATTTTTTATGACACTTAACACACTCAAAACAAAGGAATCCTTAAATGAAGACTAGAATATCCTCTTTTGCCAACTCTTAGTTAGGGGTGTTCATCCAGATCCGGATGCTAAAATCCGGACGGTTATCCACCCGGATTAATCCGAATTTAATCCGGGTGGATAACCGGATTGGATCCGGATATCCGGATTTAACCCGGATTCGGGTTATAACCGGATTTAATGCAGATTATAACTGGATAAATCCAGTTTTAATTTAAAAAAAAAAAAAAAAAGACGTTAAAACTTTCCATTGGGGATGAACCCGGGAAGAAAAAAAATATACATTACAACTACAGAATCCCGATCAAGGTTTGTTTACAAACTAGTTTAGCTATGAATCTACCTAAAAACTTTTGGTCCTCGCAATCCAAGCAAGTGCCGAGCTCTTTCCATCCTGTGCTCAGTTCTAGTGGGTCTGAAAAACACATGCAAGCTTAATGAGACATCCAAAGTGAGTGATGGGCCAGCAACACTACTTGTTATTACTGAGACGAGATCAATATGATTGATCAATGAAGTTTTTCCTTAGAGAGCTGTAAAGAATATATATTTTGAGAGACTTACGGGAAAAAATCCTAAAATATCCAAAAATCACAACCAAACCCTAAAACACAAAAATCCCTGAACACATACAAACAAAATCCAAAGACTAAGACAAAGTATAGAGAGAGAGAGAGAGAGAGAGAGAGAGATAATTATACCGATAGTGGCGACCTTTACGAGTGGCGACCTCTCACTGGGAGAAATGGAATGATCGAGAGACTTGAGGGCAAAGTGAGATGGTGACTATGAGATCGAGAGACTTGAGAGAGAAGGATTCGAGTGATTGAACACAGAACAGAAGAGTGAACTCAGTGACGAGTGAGAAGTCGAGAGTCGAAGACGACGAAGAGTTTGTTTTGTAAGAGTATTCGCCTATTCGGTATTCGTGAAGAGTCTAAGATTGAAGAACAAAAGAAAGGAGACTTGGCTCGGCGTCGTTTTGTGAGAATATTTGAGTCAGTGAAAAACCGGTTATCAAACCAGATAACCGGGTATATAACCGGATCCAGATCCGGATCCGGGTTTATTTCATCCGCCCGGATGCACTCGGATTTCTAGGTTCCTGACCGGACCTAGATTGCACACCCTTACTCTTAGTTGAATTCTAGATTCTTTTAGCATGTATTTCACAAATGCATTGCTCTCCTGCTCGAGTCTTGAGGACTTGAAGTGCGATATACTAACGATTTAAGACATCTGCATAACGAGTCATTTTTATTTTGACTTTTCAATCCTATATTAGACATCTCTAGTTATGCTAATCGGTAGATTATGACACATTATGGGATTTTATTTCAGCACAATGGATTGATATTAAATTCGAGTCTTTCGACCTTTTGTTTGTTTCTTTATTGTTTGATGATAAATAAAGTAAAAAGCCATTTTCCTATCATTATTGTGCTTATAGTTTTAAACTTTTAGGCTCAATCCCCTAAATAAATACAAAAAAAAAAGGCCAAATTTATATGAGAAAATAAAGAGAAAATCCATGAAGCAGATAAATAAGGCAATCTTGCCCTATAAAAATGGTGAGCAAAGGCAGAGAGATCTGAAGATGCGGAGCTAAGTAATAGAAGGTAAACATGTGTCCTCGTGGATAAGGGTTGACAATTAAAGATTTTCCAAAAGCCTATCATGAACAACTTTAACGGACAAATTGCCATAAAACAGGGTCAGTCAAATAACGAAGAATAGTAAATATCTCTTGGGTTTATTCTTTATTCCTCTTCCATCCTTCAAAGGATGAGATGGTATAAATAAAAAATCTAATCTGGAATATTCCTCCAATAATTATATTCTCTTGGATGTCTTAAAAAAACCAGATATTTTCTTTTTTTGAGAATTTTAATGATTTGATTTGTGATTTTAATGATTTTTTTTTCAGTCAGTAGCTTAGAAAATATAATTTTCATAATAACTTGATTGGATTTCTTGTTTTATTCTATAGTTTTATTTTTCTGGATATATTGAATAAGAAAATATTATTTATATTTATAATATTTATTCACATAATAATATATACTAACGTGTTAATTGTTGATATATTGAAGATTATAAATTTTAAAATTTAAAATTTGAATTAAAAAAATCCAATCATTTAAAGAATTACACTGATCTGGTTTCATGAACTAATTATAAGAATTATTATTATTATTTACAGTGAGAAATCGATAAACCTCGAGTCGATCTCTTTCCTTTAGTTATATTTACGTAAATTGCCATGCACCAGTCCACTGTCCGAGTTAAAAGGCTGGCCATTGCTTGTCCTCCGAACTGAGCGCTAACACGTCACCATGCTATCACCTTTCAGTGGCCACGTTTTGCCAAGTGTCGAACACCCAGAAAGCCAAGGAAAAACATTTATAAATAGCATATTGAGCTGCTTCAGACACTCTCAAAACCAAGGTGTACCGTAGAGTTTAATGACTGTTTCTTCTACACCCTCTTCATTTTTTAAGAACTTTTTTGAATCAAAACGATTGATTTGGTTTTTCTACCTCACCTTCTCTCGCTCCCCATTATTGGATGATTATTTTTAACTGTTAATTTTTTTTTTTTTGGGAATTCGGCATTTTCCACCGGTAAGTGCTTTTTTTCTTCTCTCCATTGATCTAGTTTTCGTTCCTACAATGTATATGCCGTTGGAGTACTGATGCAACGGTGGAATTGATTATATAAGTATTTATGTTATATATTTTTGGGTTTTCGCATATGAGTGAAAATGTTTTATGAATTGATCTAGTGTTTATGCAAATCATTTTTTATAAGTACCATGAAAATGGTATTGGATACGTAATCATTATATGGTCTGAATGAAAATTTATACTGAAGACTATTTGTAGGAGACGTGCTTCTGCAAACAAGTTTTATGGGTTTTTCATTTTTGTCAGTTTTTAATGATATTTCACTTCTTGGGTGGTTGTGGAAGGTTCAGTTAGGAGGAATAACACCTTTAAACTAGGTTAGAGGAGGGAAGTATGGAGCCTCTATGTGAGGTTTGTAGGGTGGCGAGGGCAGTGGTGTATTGTAAATCAGATTTGGCTTGCCTTTGCTTGCACTGTGATGAGTGTGTACATGCTGCTAATTCTTTGTCCCGAAGGCACATGCGTTCTCTCTTATGTGAAAAGTGCTACTCCCAGCCTGCAATTGTCCGATGCATGGATGATAAAATGTCTCTTTGTCAAGGCTGCGACTGGAATGGCAGTGAGTGTTCAAGGCTGGGGCATCGGTGCCACCCATTGAATTGTTATGCAGGTTGCCCTTCTTTGGAAGAGTTGTCAAGGATTTGGTCCTCACTTCCTGATATGCCCCCTTCAAGTGGTTTTGATGGTGGTTGGGAGCACGTGAGCACACTTCCTATAGATGAGAATTGCATCAGCAACTGTTTGGAACAAAGAGACAATGAGGGATCATTTGGGTTGGTGGCAAGCAAGCTGAATGAACTAGAACCTTGCTCTAAGTCTGATCCTTGGATGGAGCTGTCTTCTGTGATTCAACCGAATCCAAATTCCATGCCGCGCTGCAGAGATCAAGCACTTCTTTTCCCTGAAGAATCAAGTTTGCCAAAGGTAGTATTTTTCTTTGCTCTTAACTTGGTGAAGCAGGTAGTTGTGCTAAGATTTTTGTCTATTTTATTTTTAAATAGTTACATAGTGTCTATGTCTATTTGAAGGATATAGCCTTTTTATTTGCTCTTTGAGATTTAGGATATGTTTGGGGGTAAAGATGAGATTTCTCATCTCTATCTCAATTTCATATCATCATTACAATTTTTTCAAATTTTTATATAAAATATAATAAACAATTCAACTTTTCAAATCTCAATACAATTTTTTCAAATTTTAATATTTTAAATTAATATTTTAAACTTTTATCTTAACACTATTCATAAAATTTTTAAAAATTCTCATCTTATCTCACCGCATAACCTTAAAGAACTAAAAGTAATTACCTAAAGTACATTTAATCTTCCTTGTCAAGTACGTTTGGAAATTCTGAGCCATGCATTGATTTCCTTCATGTGCTTCAGGATGCTTCTGATTTCAAGGATCTTGGAATTCATGATGGCAATGATCTCTATGAAGGTCTTAACATTGATGATGTTCCATTAACCTTAAAAAATGATGAGATATTTGGCTGTCCACGAGGTACTACCAGATACGAGTTCGAGGACGGAGGAATGGAATGCCAATCGATGGAGAAAAACTTATCAGTCACTGAATCTAATGGTCCTATTGAGAGTGCTTTGGAGGTTATATCCTTCACTTGGATTTTATAGCTTTTTTTTTTACACATAATCTGCGACCGTTATTCCGCTTCTCTTTTCATGAAATTCCCTCGTCCAATCTAGAAAATAATGCATCCATAAATATCCAAGTCAATTTGTTTGCATCTCACATGATTATGGACGCATTTTCATATTGACATGTGAATTACTGCTGAGTTTTACTTCTAATAATAAGCAATAGTTTATCACAAATCTTACCTGTATAGCGCACAAAAAAATTGCAAAGTCCCAGTGATCAGCATTTTGAATTACATTCCAAAATGCACCTATTTTTGAGAACTTCTTATAATCGAAAATGATAAGATTCGTTTTCATGAGTTTTGTGAAATTCAATTCCTTTATGAACCAGAAGCCTACTATAGATCCATTTTTGCGCCATTTAATTTGGTAGGCTCAATATGGCTTTTAAGCACTGCTACTACGTCAAACTATTCATTTTTGCCTTAGTAAGCTAGGCGTGACCTTTTATTCTGTTATTACTTAAGTGGAGAACTTTTTTCGGTGGGCGAGACTCACCTTGTGTATTGCGGCAGGCATCGTCGTCAGGACAACAAAATTGTGTGGCTTTTCGATCTTCTCATCTTGGTGTGTCAACTAGTGTTATGCAGTCCATTAATGGTAATGCAAATTGCTTACCAATGAATCAACCTTGCACTGGAAACCTCAATCTGGGGTTACCTACTGGGCAAGTTCACTCAAGGATGTCACTTTCATTATCCAACATCACGGGTGAAAGTAGTGTAGCTGATTATCAAGATTGTGGACTGTCACCCGTATTTCTATCAGTTGAATCACCTTGGGAATCAAATTTGGAGGCTAGCTGCCCACAAGCAAGGGAAAAAGCTAAGATGAGATACAATGAGAAAAAGAAAAGTCGATCGTATGTGTCTCCGACCTCAATTTATATATATTTTTTAATTCAATCTTGATATATGTGTGTGTGTGTGTGCATTCTTTTGTTTTTATCATATAAATACAATCTTGATATATGCATCGCTTCGTTTCCAAAAGTACTTCAAAAAGGCATCTTTTTCTATTTCTACCCTTTCAAATGCTCCTTATGATAAGTCTAAAAAAATGGATTATTTTGGTATTCATTTCAGTCTTGATCCTGATATATTTAGGAAAAGATAAATGTGGCCTTTGACACCTCTTTTGTACATCAAAGTACCATTTACTCCCATATAAACATTTTGATAATAACTGAATACTGGTATTGCTTCTCGATTACGATTAAATTCCATAGATTATCTTTAATCTTCCTTGTACATTGTTTATTCACTGAGGTGTGCCTTAAGACATCTATCATTTCATAAAATCTATGTTTTTGTTTTTGTTGATGTATAGGTTTGGTAAACAAATAAGATATGCCTCACGCAAAGCCAGAGCTGATACTAGAAAGCGTGTGAGAGGGAGATTTGTGAAAGCTGGAGAAGCATATGATTATGACCCTCTTGTGACGAGGAACTTCTGAGCCATATCACCCATTGTCCACTCCTTGACTTGCATGGCAATGCCTGCTCAGATGAGGTAGTCTTTACAGTAACTAGATTATGTTTCATGTCTGAGATTATGGATATCAAGATGATCGATATTAAATACAATTTTTATGATTTATGGGCACTTTTATCTGATAAAGCTATGTTCTATCACTTTATGAGATTAGGTGTTCAACTCAATCATGCAAGTATAAAAAAAAAAAAACTTCTTGCAAAATTTTACTATGAGGATGGATGAATCAAAAGGTCTTTTTCCTTATCACATGACATAGAACCTAGTTGTCTCATTTTATGCTATAGACTTCGTATCATGCTCTTATATCTGCTGGCCTGTTTATTCTTTCTCGATCTCAGAGTGGGATAGTCCACATTCCTCTGAACAATCATCTTCCTACAGGTTGTTTACCTTCTCTGTCTCTTTCTCAGCCAATCCAATATTGTAACGTGTGCTTTGTTCCTTTATTTTGGAACCATTACAATGCAAAATATAAAACAAAACATTTTGATTATGTACCCTTTCTTGGAATTATCTTGATTTTCTCCTTTCATCAAATGGCAGCAGGTTTTGTGCGCATTAGCATATCTTCAGCACTGGTAGCCCTTAGAATAGATTAGACGTTCACATCTCTGGATTCTGGAATCCGCATACTGCCTCACCTAATATTTTAGTAAGTCTTCCAACTAATTGCTTACGTATTGTTATTTTTTATACTTAATATGTCACATACACTCATATATAGGCAATTATTTCCAATTTCACCAGTCAATATCTTACTCTTTTGTTTATGTTTTGGCAATGGCAACAGATAATCAGTCGGGAGATGCAATTGACGAAGAACCACCTGTGAGAACCTTTGGTTCATGTCCTTTTGTGTATCCTAGAGAAAAGCCTCTTTCGCTTTTGCTGCCCCCACCTCCAGCAACCTTGCCATAAGGTAGAAACCTTGTCACAAGTCATTTTCTATTGTCTTTGTTGCATTATATATTTAATCAGTTTTTACTCAATGTAATATTTTTTTAACCATATTCCTATTTTACAACTTGTAATAAAATTACAGCTTCATATCAAAGAATAAATAGCCAATACACTTTCTGTTCCATTACTGGAATATTTTTGTTATTAGAGTAAATGTTTAGAGCACTTTCCTACTCTAGGCACTTTCTCAATTCTTGGTTCTGAGCTAGAAATTAAAAAGAGGGTACGATCTACAGTATTGCTCAAGGTCAGATATGAACAGACCAATTGAGCACTTGACTAGATATTTGATTTATGGTTTTTTTCTTGTCCTCTTTTTCCTTAGAAAGACTAGAAGTAATGATCATTTCATTTACCGGAAAAGAGCAAAATTAAACTGCAAGAGTGTCTGACTGGTCTAAAGTTAAGAAAACATTGGCAAAGGAAAAATTATATTCTCTCTTATAATTAAAGATTATGATTAAATGATTATGAATAAGACTTCTGCTGGAAAAAATTACTGGCTACAGTTTGAGAGTGCGCTATTTGGTAAATTTCTGTAGAAGGATGGCAAGGAAAGTCCAGAACATGAATTGAAGCAAGCTTTCTGGTTAGAATGTGCTATTTGGTAAATTACTGGCTACTTCACCAGCTGTATTAAGAAGTTGCCCGAGTTTGCAATCATCTGGGAGCTGTATATATCAATCTTGTGTGGATGAAAAGGTAGGATTACTAGTATATGCATAGCATTCTTCTGTCAAAGGGCTATGCTCATGTGGGATAGTTGAAACTGGTATGGGATTAATATCGACGAATTTAAAGGAAAAATTATTCTTATTCCATCACAAGGCAGCTAGAATTTTAGCAGCAACTTTAGTTCCCTTTAAAAGACCAATCAATAAAAAAGAATTAGTGAAAGATCACGAGGCAGCAACTGAGCTGACATTTTATAATGTTGAGCTATTTGGACGTACTCTTGGTGCTGACGGTATTCCTCACTACTCCACATCTCTCCCTTCTGCTGAACGTCATTTTCTTTTTTTCGTTTGGCTAATCAGTGCTACCCTACCAACCTCATTTATAACGAGTGCAAACTGCAAGGCTTGTGGTATTATTAGGATGGGTGTGTTGGACATCTCACATCTCTCGCATATGAATGGTTTATCTCTGTGATAGTCTAGGAATGATAACAAAACAGGTGGGGTAATGAGAACAATACAGGTCATACTCTATATAAATGTTTTAACAGAATGTGGAACAGATGATGGAGCCATAAATTTTTGGAACTTCTGGGACATTCGGGTATGCTCTGTATGATTTTAGCTCCATTTCCTTCATAGATACTCACTACAAGAAAAATGCCTTTTTGTAGCGCCACCTTTCGTCACAAAAAGTGAAAAAATCGCTACAAATGACTAGTTTCAAAACTTGATGTTAAAAGTTTGTGGCGTTATCAAAATCGTTGGAATTAAAGGCTTTTGTAGTGATTTTATTTCCATCAAACATAAAATCGCTACAAAAAACCATTTATTTTGTAGTAACTGACGTGATATTGTCCATTAATTATTATATTAACTCTTTTTTTTCTTAAATAACAAATTCAAGGATTGATGAATAATATTA
This sequence comes from Cyclocarya paliurus, assembly GCA_029856935.1. Classification (NCBI taxonomy): domain Eukaryota; kingdom Viridiplantae; phylum Streptophyta; class Magnoliopsida; order Fagales; family Juglandaceae; genus Cyclocarya; species Cyclocarya paliurus. The sequence continues at coordinate 24,056,088 of CM056946.1, read as the reverse complement.
TATCAAAGTACTAAGATTGGAGTGGAACAAGCATATATAGTACATCGCATTTTCTTCATATTTTCTTTCCCAAAATCATATTCAAGGGTCATCTTTTTTTTGTTTAAAGTTATAAATCTGTATCACCATTGATCAAATCTAGAGTAACAACAATCTATTCAGTATTTTGAGGCTACTACGCATCCTTTTTGTAACAGATATTTACCCAGCATATGATGGATCGCCTTCTTAATTTACCACCACAAATTCCTTCTCGTATGGTGAGACAGATTTTTGTCCACAATATAGCCATCTTTGTGAAGTAAAGTTCAACAATTTTTATGTGAATGTGAGGATCAAAGAAAAAAAATGCATCTTGTTGAAGTAAATATGGTAAAATTTTATACCTTATGAATCTATGATTCATATTACCATCCTTGGTTTAGACTTGTACATGATGTTAATACAACTAACAAAAGGTCGATGATCCCCTAGCGAATCCGGTAACCCCGAAACATATGAAATTCACTGCTCTATTTATGGCCAATATATATATGCTTCATAGATACAAATCCTCTATGCCAATGGAACAAACAAAGACTGACAGCCTCAAAAGAAAAGGCAAAAAAAAGAAAAGAAAAAAGAAAAATACATGGTGAAAGATAAGAAAATACTGATCTGAAACAAGAAAAAAAAAGTGAAGATCAAAGCAGCAGAAAAGGCATTTTTAGCTTCCTCGAGCACTGCTTCCCTATGTCCAAATTACAATGATCATTTCCCTCCGACAAACTTACTATTGTTGGAAGCACCGCCTGGAACGAAGCTCCAAGAAGATATCGTTGAGTAAGGTTTTGGCATGTGTTGCAGAGAAAGCACCTAATATGCCTGAGGGCTAAGAAATTAGCCCCATGAACACATTTATCGCATTTTCTGCACAGAAAAGCATCATCGGCTTGGCAATAGAGTGAAGCCCTGGAGCCGCAGAGCTCGCAAGGCACCGTGGCACCAGGCGGCGTATCTTCTGCATCATCTAGGTGGGTGGACTGCAGCCTGCAGAGGCCACCTGACTTTTCCTCTTGATCTAGTCCTCTGCACATTCTTTAGAAACTGAGTATGGCGTGGCAATGGCGTAGAAGTTGGAGGAAAGTATCCTTTTATAGAGCGTACGTAGACAAAATGCAAAAATTATTATTCCACCTGAAAAGAAAGATTATTTTTTTCTTCTTTCGTTGGCCACATATTATTATTTCACACATGGAGGCCATGAAACTGAATTATGTCCGAGAATTCTTCAATAATGACAGCCTTTTCTTTTAGCTTCGTGGGTTTTGGTCATATCAGGGCATCATAAAGTCTAAGTAAGGTTGCGATTGTATAATGAGATTATTTTAAATATTTTATAAAAAATAATAAAAATAATAAAAATATAATATTAAATATTAATAAATAATAAAAAAAAGTAGATAAAAATAATAATAAAATAATCAATAATAGTAGAGTATTATAAGAATACTCTATTGTCCAAACTAGCCCAGACTTATGGTAGAGAAATTATATGCTTTAAGCCTAGTTTGTTTTAACAAATCATCTCATCTTATCATTATAATTTTTTAAACTCTCACATAAAATATAAAAAAAAATTTAACATTTTCAAATCTCAAAATAAAAATAATATTTTTTTAAACGTAAAAATTTTATCTCATCTTATTTCATCTGTATAAAAAAAATACAAACAAAAGAGAAGAAAAATTATATTCCAACCAACACACTATATGAAAAAAGAAAATTAATGAATTGAAGAGCTGCAGACCACAATCGATAAAGGAGTGATTGGGGGAAGTAGTAGTAGAATATAAATTGATTGTGCCAAAGGGTCCTTTTAATAATCGAGCAAAATGGAGAATTTTTGTGACACCACTAAATTTGACAAAATAGACAAAGATAACACTTGAATAAGTCCTTTAAAACTTTATGGGATTCTTGGAGTTGGGGAGTTGTTAATAGCCATGATTTATGTTTTTGGGTGGTTAGCAAGTCAAATTGGGTTTCCAAAGAAGAAAGCTTTCTTCTATGGCCAAGAATTTTTAAGGCATTTTCATTTTGGGACCCACCTACTCGGAATAGAGTTCTTTGCATGTAGGATAAGTTATGGGATTAGAAAATTGGAAACATTATATATTAAAATAATCCGAATGAAGAGATTGGAAATTGATTTGACTTGTTTTGTATACATACATACAACACCCTTGGTTGTCCACTCTCTATTGGACCCCCATATTTCATGGAGCCCACGTGGCAAGCGGAGAGAGGAGAGGGTGTCCTTGTCCACACATTGAGAAGTTAGCGTTGGTACATCAGTCCACATGTGTGGTTGAAACTTGAGACTTGAAAGCTCGGAGCTCTTATAGGTTCCATCCAATGTGATAGATTGTGACTTAATTTTCCAGAAATTATAAAAACGACTGTAGAAAAAGGTTTTAAAACCATAAAAATTGTTATAAGCTTTTTTGTTCGATTTGTAAAATTGAATTATTGTAAGACATAAATAATTAATAATTATTTAATATAAAGTTATGGGTCATGATGCTGTCATAAAAGACTCAATTTGGATATACGATTTTCATCACATCTCAATTATTATAATTTTTTTAAATTCTTATATAAAAATATAATAAATAATTTAATTTTTTTAAATTTTTTAAATTTTTAAATAAAAATAATATTAAAAATATATTCTAATAAAATTTTATTTAACTACTATTCAAAACATCTTATCTCATCTGAACTGTATATCCAAACACAACCGAATTTCTTGACAATACATTAAGAAATACAAGTTTTTGAATTTCATCTAGGTTTATGTGGATGTATTAGACTGAGAAATTATGGACTCGTTTAGATAGTGAGATGAAATAGTTTTATATGAGTTGAATAAAATATTATTTTTTAATATTATTATTGTTTTAAAATTTGAAAAAATTAAATTGTTTACTATATTTTGTATAAAAATTTAAAAAAATTATAATGATAAGATAAGATTATTTTTGTATCGAAACGAACTGTTCCTACTTGTGATTTATTGGTTATATTTGGACAAATATGATTCAAGGCCGTAGGCATACATTCTTTTTACATTTTTCATGCGCATTCTATTCGAATTTCCTACAATTAGAACACACACATTTCTACAATTGATGCGTGCATGTTGCTAAAACATAATTCTTGTGAATATTTTCGATTTGGGTAATGATGCACTTACAATTCTTTTATAATTATTTTAAAACTTATTTTAAATCAATCAATGTAATTGTGACACTTAATTAATTAAAATATAATATTAAATTTACACAATAACCCTTCAATTTAAATAGAGTGATAAAATAATTATAGACTAATTATAAGTTTATCATTTTTTATAAATAAATATATGTATATGTAGGTATTAGTTGAGAACGAAAAGACAACTTTGGTAAACCAACAAATTAAGAAAAAATAAAGCGAGAGTTGTAGTATATATGACCTGCAATATGCCATATAAGCTAATTTGGAGATGCACTTCCAATGACCTATTTTCAGTTATCTGTTAAGAGCGCTTATCATCTCCAAGGCGAGTTGCAAGAAAGTGCTAAAGGTCAATCCTCCAATAGCAAACCAAAGAAGGAAGTATGGACTAAGATTGACATCTGGCCATCTCAAATGGAGGTGAGACTTTCATGTGGAGAGCCTCCTTAAATGTTATTCCCACTAGATCCAACCTATTCAAGAAGAAGGTTGTTGAAAACTCAAATTGTCATTTTCGCCTCTTAGAATCTGAAACAGCAGAACATGTTTTATGGGAGTGTAACTCAGCTCGAGATGTGTGTGGGCAATGCTCAAGAAAGATTCAGAAGAGCGTGATTATGAACCAGCCCTTTAAGGACACTCTAGCATCTATGTTTAAATTGTCAAAAGAGGAAATGGAAGAGATGGCAAGCACTTGCTAGAAGCTCTCGAAAAGGAAAAATGATTATGTATTCAAGGAAGAATTCACTCATCCCAGCAATCCAAACCGCTCATACAAGAACTAAAGCTGATCAATCATAGTCCCAGAATCATAGAAGGCATGCCAATAGAAATCCATGGAAGCTGGGAGGCCCCTCCTAGAGGTACGTTTAAAATTAATTGGGTTGGGAGGGAAAACAGTAAGATTGCTCATGTTTTGGGTAAAAATTCTTTGGGAATCATAGATACTCTTATTGAATTGGAGATATTCCTCAATGCATTCAATCTCTATTCTAGAGAATTTTTTCAATAAAGTTTGTCTTGTTATAAAAAAAATCTATTTAAAAGTTTTACCCCAACACTATTTGCATGATGACTTTTTAACAATGTTTTGAATTCTGTTCTGGTGATCATTCAAGTTTAAGTATTGGAACAGAATATTTTGATACCGGTGTATTCTGGTGTACCATTTCGAGATTAATTATATATTATATATAAATATTTATATGTATATATAAACTAACAACTAATAGAATAAATACATATATATGTAAATGTGTATCAGGTATATGTGTATATATATAAAATGAATATACATTGAAAAAAATCATAAACTTGAGTTGAGAAACAGAAACAAAGAAAAAACAATAAAACAATATAGAAATTATTAAAAAATAATGAAATTTAAAAAAAGAGAAAATGAGGAGACATATTTAAAGGTACAAAAAAAATTAAAATTATATAAATACATTTTATATTCTAGAACTAATTAAATACCATCTGGATTTAAAATTTACAAAATGCCATTCAAGCACAAGAAAATTACAAAAATAGTCTGAAACAGAACAGGGATTGAAATGCCAATTCCGGTCTTAATGGCCGGAATTTGATCGAAATGGGCCATAATTTGGAGCAAAATGAAACGAGGGATATAGTGTACCAGATAATACACCGGAACGGCCAATTTTAGCCATTCCGACCAAAATAGAACGGAATTTAAAACTATATTTTTTTTAATATTTATGTGTGAGGCAAGCAGACGGGTAGGATTGGTGCATATACATTAATTTTGAACTTAATTACATCAACCTTTTGACCAATATCTTGTATATTAAAAAAAAGGTGGCTGCATTCCACCCTTAAATCTTAAGGATCAAGAGGTGGCCGCGTTCCACCCCTAAATCTTAAGGATCAAGGGGTAGCTTCTAAAATAGTCATGCACCGCCACTAGATATACCAACGCTACATTATAACATTATGTAGCAATATGTAATAAGTAATCGGTTCGGTAATACATGTCGATGATGAAAGATAATTGACCAAACAAATTTTCCATTGAAAGGATCTCAAAGGCAACTTTTTCCTTCTGCGCATTTTCTCTCTGTCCATTTTCTCTCCATCATGAGATTCTGGTGGAATCAAGCACTGTGCCTTGGCTTGAGAAGGCGCTGGAGGTCTGTTTGAGAGGGGAGAAAAAGGAGTTCTATAGTACCAATAGAGAAGGTTATCGCAGATTTAAAGCCTATAGGTGTTCGAATAGCCAAGGACTTTACGTGGCGGTTGCTGAATACTGTGAGGGTGGAAGAAGAAACTTCATTTTCATACCTGACGGAGAAGGGAAAGAGGAGGGAGGAGGCTGAGAGAGGCATTGGGAGTAGGGGTGCTACCCGCATGGTGCGGGGTGGGGGCACCCCCTCCCCGCCCCCTGCCCCCGCCTCGCACCATGCGGGTGGAGGGGTTTCATACCCAGCCCTGCTACCCGGGGGTGCGGTTGAAACCGCATCCCTCTCAACTCATTGTCTAAAAATGTTTTTAGTCTAAAAATAATTTTTAGACCTAACTTATAATATAATTTAAAGTATAAATTAAAATTTATACATTTAAAAAAAATATAAACTCATTAGAGTTATATTTTGGATTGCCTTGGCCTCCTATATAATAGTTGGCCAAGGAGGCTAAGGCAATCCGTTAACTTGAAGTTGAGTTCAAATTTTTTCCAAATTGTATATATCTATATACAATATATTTATATAAATTATTTATATAAATAATAAAAATTATAATTTTTTATATTAAAAATGGAGGGAGTACGGAACGGGGGGCGAGGCCCCTCAGGGGTCAATCCACCTCCCACCTCGGCATAGGGTGTTCCATGCGGGGTGGGGGCCCCCGCCCCCACATGGGCAATGCGGGGTAGCCCGCCCGCCTATGTGGGGGCAGGTACCCACTGCCCACCCCTAATTGGGAGAGTGTGTGTAGGAAGGTAGAAACAGGGGTGACCCTCACGGGGGAGCCTAGCTAAGGCAGTAGAAAGAGGATGCGAGGTCATATGTGCGGTCCTACAAGGAGGCTCTCCTTCCAGAGTTGCCCCACAGTGATTAGAGTGGGGAAGTCGGTGGAGTCTGGCTTTCTAACAAATACATGCATCGAGCCCTTCATCTTGTACAAAACGTGGGCAATGGCAGGGGATGAGAGGGACGTGTGTAGGTTGTTAGAGGAAGTGCTGGGTCATTTGCGAAAACTATAGAGGGAGGTGGCAGAACTTCGTGTCGGGCGTAATAAGGAAGAGGATAATGGAATGAGACTTAAGGAGTATAAAGGAAAGGGGTCCGGCCTGGAGCAAAGGCCCATCCAGCTTGTTACTATGCAACAACGTAAGTTTAGGGATGGGGGTTTCAATGGAGAAAGGTGAATGGGCCAAAGGTAACGGGCTCAGCTAAGGGGACAGGCCAATTGGGTGGGCCTAAGCCCACGGGCCCATTGGGAGGGAGTTAACCAAGCTGGTTGGGCCCTAGCCTAGGGCCCAACATAAAGGGTTCGAAAGCCTTAGGGTGTCTTCCAGTAGCGGATCCCACACGCTGCCACCAAGGACTACGCGGCGAAGCTCGTCGTCACAGCTGGGCTACTGGCGGGTACTCAAAAAATATCGACAATGGCGGTGTCACTCTTTGATGATGGCCCACACGTGTGGGAGCTTGAAATCGATGGTAGATCATGCGAAGGGCTCTCTAACATTTTTGGGTGGGTTTTCTCTACTCTGTGGGGCTAGACAACACAGATGAGGTGCAAGGAGGTGGGGGTGACTCCAGCAAACCTTCCAGTACAGTTCCTCAAGGACTCTGAGATAGATGTCAAGGATGGGGTGAGCTTTGATGATCTTGCTCACTCTGATGGTGAGGAACTGGTATCCTCTGATGAAGATAATTCCCAAAGTCTTACCTAGGCCTTGGGTGAGCAAATAGATTTGGACAAAATTTCTGTGGTGGAAGAAACCTGAGGTACATAGATGGACAACAGGGAGGGAGAACCTATCCCCCTGAATTTTATGCTCCTTGTTCATCTTGAGGTTTCGAATCGGGTCTTTGATAGGTCAAGGAAATTCAAAAATCTGTGGGAATGGAGTACGAAGGCTTTCAGAAATATTTTATGGCCTTGCCTATAGCCATTGAAGTTAGGCATCAACAACAAAGAAAAGCTGGCTCCAAAAAATAGCGTGAGCTCAAAAGGTTGAAATGGTCAATGAATACTGAGGGTAACTCCAGCAGGGGCAAGTCGAAAGGGAAAAGGCTAGTCGTTTTCCAATGAAACTCAAAATAGTGTCGTGGAATGTTCGTGGGCTCAACGAGGCCAATAAACGTCTTCAGATAAGAAACTTGCTTCATGAGTGGAAGGCGGACATTATTTGTCTACAGGAGACTAAGTTATAACTGATTAATAGGAAAATTGTGAGAAGTTTATGGAGTTGTGTTCATGTGGATTGGGTATATATGGCCTCTAATTGGGCGTTAGGAGGTATAGTGGTGATGTGGGATAGACAGGTGGTGGAGAAAATAGAGGACTTTATAGGAATGTACTCGGTTGCATGCTCTTTTAAGAGTGTGTCCGTTGTTGGCTTTTGTAAGTGTTTATGATCCAAACTTAGATAGCAACAGAACATTATTGTGTAAAGAAGTAGCCGGTGTACATAGCTGGTGGGAACTTCCATGGTATATTGGGGGAGATTTTAATGTCACTAGATTTCCAACTGAGTCTTCAGGTAATAGAAGAGTGCAGCCAGCAATGGTAGAGTTCTCTGAATGCATCTCTGACTTGAACTTGGTTAATCTGCCACTAGCTAAGGGTACCGCCACGTGGGCTAATAATTAGACATAGTCTCGGTTGGATCATTTATTAATATCTCCAGCATGGGAAAGCCACTCCCCGGATGTTTGGCAAAAGTGAATGCCTCGTATTGGTTCATATCATTGACCTATCATGCTTGATTATGGTAGTCTCCGTAGAGGTCGACGGTATTTCAAATTTGAAAACATGTGGCTAAAATCTGAAGGTTTTGTAGAAAGGGTAAGGCAATGGTGGTCCTCATACAAGATACAGGGTACCCCTAGTTTCGTCCTTGCGGGGAAATTGAAAGCTTTAAAAAGAGACTTGAAGCTATGGAACACACAATCTTTCGAAGACATAGGGAGAACAAGAAAAACAAGTTAAGGGAGATCCAAGAAATAGAGAGGCAAGAGGCTAGGTCTCTTACTCAGGAAGAATGGAAGACATTGTTGGGGGTGGAGCTTTGGAGGATTATCTTATTAGAAGAGACATCTTGGAAAAAAAAAATCAAGAGTTTTGTGGTTAAGGGAAGGAGATCGAAACACAAAGTTCTTTCATAGTATTACAAACTCTCACAGGAGAAACAATAACATAGAGATGTTGAAAATTGACAGTGTTGAATGCAAGGAAGAATAGGTAATTCACGACCATGTAGTTGGCTTTTATGAGCAACTACTAACTGAGCCGATGGGATGGTGGCCTTCCCTTGATGGTCTTATGTTTGACACCATTAGACCGAGTGATGTCTCTTGGATAGAGAGGGCTTTTGAGGAGGAGGAAGTTTTCGAAGTAATGAGAAAAATGGGCAAAGACAAGGCAACAGGGCATAATGGGTTCTCTATGGGCTTCTTCCAGGAATGTTGGGATGTCATAAAGGAAGATCTTATGAAGGTTTTTCAGGAGCTTTTCGTGTTTAGAGAATTTGAGAGAAGCTTAAATACCACTTTCCTTGCGTTGATCCCAAAGAAGGTGAGGACTAATGAGGTTAAGAGGTTTCGACCCATTAGCTTAATGAATGGGGTATACAAGATCATATCCAAAGTGCTTGCGAATCGACTAAGCGAGGTAGTGGGAAGATCATCATCAAACCCCATAATGTCTTTGTTAAAGGTAGGCAAATTCTAGACGCGGTTCTTATTGCTAATGAATATCTAAACAATATAATGAAGGCTGGCATAGCAGGGATCATTTGCAAGGTTGACATGGAGAAGGCATATAATCATGTTAACTATGACTTTCTTCCTTACCTTCTTGGGAGGTGTGGTTTTGGTGAGAGGTGATGGTTGTGGATCCATTGGTGCATATCAACGGTGAAATTCTCTGTGTTGATAAATGGTAGCCCCACTAGTTTCTTCCATAGCTCACAAGGCCTAAGACAAGGTGACCCATTGTCGTCTTTGTTGTTTGTCAATTTAATGGAGGGGTTAAATAGGATGACATCGGCCTTGGTCAATAATAGTTTTGTGGATGAATTTTCGATAGGAACCCCAGACAGGTGAATCATTAATATATCTCATTTGTTGTTTGCAGATGACACTTGTAAGCTAGATCAAAATCAAGTTCATGTTTTGAACGCCTTGCTTCTTTGCTTTGAAGCCGTATCTGGGTTGAAAGTGAACCTAGACAAATCAAATATGGTTCCAATTGGAGATGTCCCTAATATACAACAGTTGGCTAGGACGTTGGGGGTGTAAGATAGCCTTCCTTCCTTTGATGTACCTGGGACTTCCGGCGGGGGAGGCTTGGAGGGCGTCCTCTTTATGGGAGACAATGACTAAAAAGATAGAGAAGAGACTAGTGGGATGGAAGAGAATGTATTTATCAAAAGGTGGCAAGATTACCTTGATCAAGAGTACACTTTCTAACATATCAACTTATTTTTTTTTATCACTTTTTCCTATACCTACAAGTGTGGCATGCAGAATTGAGAAACTTCAATGCGACATCTTGTGGGGCGGTTTGGGGAATGAGATCAAATTCCATCTAGTGAAGTGGAAAATGGTATGTCGTCCTATCTCCAACAGTGGTTTGGGTCTTAGAAATGTGAGGACTTTTAATTGGGCACTACTCGAAAAATGGCTATGGAGATATAATAAGGAACCAGAAGCCTTATGGAAGGTGGTGATTGAGTGCAAATATGGAGGTTTATTGGGGGGGCACTAAAGAAGTTAGAGGAGCCAATGAAGTGGGGTTCTGAAAACACATTAGAAGAGGATATGGGGTCTTTACTTGGCATACTTGGCTCCAGTTGGGTGAGGAATCCAAAATTAAATTCTGGAAAGATATATGGTGTGGTGATATTGCTCTACAAGATTTATTTCCTTCACTCTTCCAAATTGCTAGTGCTAAAGATGTTTCCGTGGCGGATGTTATGGGGTTATCGGGTGATCCATTGGAATATCAGTTTTAGTAGGGCAACACAAGATTGGGAGCTGAGCAGTTTTGCTGACTTTTACAGCCTTTTGTACTCTGTAAAACCGAGCAATCAACAAGAAGATGGGTTGTAGTAGTCACCCGCCAGGAAAGGTGTATTTTCGGTTTGTTCTTTTTGTAAGACTCTCACTCAAGAGCCCCACATTCAGTTTCCTTGCAGAAAACTTTGGAGACATAAGGCTCCCCCCAAAGCTACTTTCTTTGTGTGGACAGCATCTTTGGGCAAAATCCTCACAATCGATAACTTGAGGAAAACGAGGGTTATCATAGTAGATTGGTGTTGCATGTGTAGAGGAGGGGCAAGTTGGTGGACCATCTCCTACTATATTGTAAGACAACAAGGGTTTTGTAGAATGAGGTGCTCGCTAGAGTAGAGTTGGCTTGGGTTATGCCGAAGACTGTGGTGGTAGTGCTGGCTAGCTGGACAAATATAAGAGGCATGCAGCAGATTAAAGAAATTTGGAAGATGGTCCCTATATGCATCATGTAGTGTTTGTGGCAGGAGCTCAATGCGTGGATGTTTCAAAACAAGGAGAGATTGCTAGAGGAACTTATAGCTTTATTTTACAGTCTTTATAAACTAGCCTTTTAAAGTTTAAGATTTTGTTTAAATCTTAGCAACATTTTTAAAGTTTTACTAATTATCTAATTCAACTTTAAATTTTTTTAATTTATATATTTCTTTTAGTTTACAAATGTTAGTATTTTATTCATGCTTATTATGCTGACATGCTAGGAGCTCTATTAGCCTAGGTGACACATATAACAATGTTATTTATCCACTTTTTTTTAAAGGGGCATGTGGATCCGATCAAATCTTCCTCGTTTGTTCGAGCCCTCCCAAAGACAACATTACATACTGATGAGTAGTCTTACAAAACAAATTTGGATAAGCTTGTGGGCTATCTTTTCTACAAAACCCCTCCTCTAGTTTCAGTTCAATGGGTTAGAGCCAATTATATATAAAGTATATGGACTTGCTGACCCTTGCATGCTCTCTGTCAAGGTGATGTTTCAGATGTTGACTGTGCTACCTGTATTATCGAGGCAAGCAGTAAAGTTCAGAAGAATTGTCTTTATAGTGAAGTTGGCATTATATGGTATAATAATTGCCTGGTGAAGTACTCAAATCAAAACTTCTGTGGGCTGATTGACTATGATCAAAACATGGTTTATATTTGGAACAATCAAGTTGTAAGTGACTCTACATCATTTAATCCCAAGGTGAGAAAGTTGCTCAGAAGACTAGCCAAGAAAGATCTCGGGAACCGGGAAGCTTAGAACTCCAGCGTTCAAGGAAATTCTTCGATCGATTTGGCTCAATGCAGCAGAAATCCTTCTACAACTAATTGCAAGATATGTCTTGAGGTAGAAATCAAGCGACAATTAGAATGTTGTGATGCGATGGGAGACAAGGAGGGAGGGTTTTGAGTGGGAGATGCAACTTCAGATATAATGTTTTCCCCTTTTTCAAAAATTACAAGTCAGAAAAGCCTTTAATTCAAAGATGAACTATATATATCATGGAGAAGTCGTACAACGATAAAGAGATTCCACATAAGTAAATTCACAAATTGTCATGATTTCATATTATACGTTAGATTTATTTTATAATAAAAGTAGTTTTACAATCTAACGTTGTACATCAAGCCACATCAGTTTGTTTTGTGAATTTACTTTTATAGGATTTCTTTATGGATAAAAAATTTCTCGATATCATGCCATAAATATTAAAGTGTTTCATGAATGACTTATAATTCTAATCATTGAGGGGTGGAATGTCAACCCATGCGCATGTGGCGCGTGTTTTGTTTTGTTTTCTTAGTTATTTGTTTCTAAGCTACACATCCAAGAGCTACATGTTGCTGCTTGATAAAATGTTTTTTCTCTTCTTAGTTTTTAATTCCAGGAATACATTTTTTAGAATGTTGGCTTGATTTTCTGTTGAAAACACCATTCCAAAGACTTGGCTTAATTATGGCTCGACCTTGGCTTGAGTTAACTTAAGACAAATTATTCGTTTGACATCCACTCGACAGTTCGCTCAAGAAAGAGAGAGAAATCCTTTTGTGAGACATTGAGAGCTCATCGGGTGCATTGGGACTTTTGAGATTGAGGAGTGATTTGTGATTGCTCTCTTGTACTCCATCTTTGTAATAGTGAATTCCTTGAAATCGACTATGCTAGTGGACGTAGGTTGTTGTTTAATTTGAACCTCTTAAATTTTGGTGTTCTTGGTGTGATTGTCAAATTTTTCTTATTTGCTTCCCCTAATCTATTTCAAAGTCATGTCTAGATATTCAGTTAATCTAACAAACTGGTATCAAAGCACTAGGCTATGTGGAAGATCTTTGTTCTTGATAGATGGCTTGGATAAAATTTGATGTAGAGAAGTTCGATGGTCAAAATGGTTTCAACTTGTGGCGCATCAAGATAATGGCCTTGTTATGACAACAAGGGTTGGCGAAAGTCTTAGAGGAGAAGTTGTTGGATGAACCTTCTACATCAACAAAGGAAAATGAAGAGAAAGTGCATAGTACAATTTTGTTATCTCTTTCTGCTAAAATTTTACGAAAAATGACCAACAAGGAGACCATCGCAGGTCTTTGGAGGAAATTGGAGAGTTTGTAAAAGCCACTTACGAATTGTTTGTATTTGAAGCAACAATTGTACACTTTCTGAATGAAGGAAGGTACTCCCATGTCCAATCATCTAGATAAATTTAACAAAATCATTATGCATCTAAGGAACATTGATATTAAACTTGCTGAGAAAGATCAAGCTTTAATTTTGTTGTGTTCGTTGCCTATGTTGTTTGATAACTTTGTGAACTCGATCTTGTATGGTAGAGATACCATATCCTTGGCGAATGTAAAATCTGTTTTGAATTCTAAGGAGTTGAGAATAAAATTGGGTGTACAAGGCATGGATAATCAAGCAGGTAGTTTATTTGTGAAAGGTTCCTTTGGTCGTATATCTGGTGGAAGAGGTTCGAATCAGGATGGAAGTACTTCTAGTGGCAGCTTTAGATTTAACAAAAACAAAAGACAGTAAATGTCACTATTGTCACAAATTTGGTCATTACAGGATTGAGTGTCCGAGATTAAAGAACATGAGGAAAGTACAAGTTCTTCTAATGTTGTTAGTGTTCTTGAGAATACTAACAACTTTTATGTTGTCCTAGTAGTCAGCGGTTCTAGCGGTCGTTTTGATGACAAGTGGGTCATAGACTTAGCTTGTATGTTCCATATATGTCCCAAGAGAGATTGGTTCACTACCTACGATCAATCAATAGTAGTTTCATTTTGGTTGGGAATGATATGGTTTGTGAGATTGTTAGAATTGGTTCAATCAAGATTAATATGTATGATGGAACCGTTAGAACTTTGTCTAACATTCTGCATATTTCATCTTTAAAGAAAAATCTTATATCTTTGGAACCTCTTGACTCCTTTGGTTACCTATATAAAGCTAAAGATGGAGTCATTCAAGTCTACAAGAGCTCTTTAGTTGTAATGAAATGAAATAAGATTGATGGTCTTTTTTTCTATTTGGTGAGATAGTGATTGGTGCAGCTACGAGGTTATCTTTAAGCGTTCCAAATTGAGGTATTACTCGTTTATGGCACATGTGATTGGGCCATATGGGTGAATGAGCATAGTCATTTGTGAGTAGGCAGCTTTTGCTTTTGTGTAATCATAAGACAGGGAAGCTTGATTTTCTTTATGTTAGCATTGTATCTTTGTGAAGCGGTGCAAAATCAAGAGTGTTGCCCTGTTCTTACTCATGTTGTTTGGTAACCATTTTGAGAAAAGGCCGGACTTGTTTTTCTGAAGCAGTGAGTGACATATTTGATGAGTTCAAACGCTTGGGAAGGCTTTAAGAATCTGACAGGCAAGTAGGTAGAGCGATTTCAGATACTATACAGTTAGGTCCACTCCATAGAGATGGGGCAACTAAACGGAATGAATCAAACTCTTGTGTGAGAGCCCATATTATACTTTTGGTATGCCAGACCATTCTAAAGATTGGGTGAAGCAGTCAACACAGCTTGCTATTGGGTGAACCTTTCTCCTTCCACTGCTTTTGAGTTATTGTTTCCACAGGAGAGGAGAGCATGGTTATGACAAGAAGGTGGAGTTGCTATGTTCTTTATCGGCTTTTAAGGAAAAATTTTGAGGAGGGGAGGATTGAGAATTTTTGTCACCCGAGGGGAGCGTCGTTAATCTCTCTTTTGTTATACGTGGATGACTTGATGGTTTTTGCTAATGGAGAAAGAAGATCTTTGAAGATGTTGATGAAAACATTGGAAGTATATGAAAGTTGGTCTGGTCAGTTAATAAATAAGGAAAAGTCTGCATTATTCTTGTCTAAGAAAATTAGCAGAGCAAGGGGCAGAGGTCTACTATGGTTAATGGGTTTTGTGTAAGGGAAATTCCTTGCAATGTATCTTGGTGCGCCATTGAGTTCTGGTCATCTAACGACTAGAATGCTTGAACCATTGGTCTCAAAAATTCGAGTTAAGGTAGCGAGTTGGAAGGGGTGGTTACTATCTTAAGGAGGTAGCCTAATACTTATTCGGCATGTCGTATCTTGCATGGCAACTCATACATTAGCAGTGTTGGAAATTCCAAAGGTTGTGCTGAGGAAGATCAATGCCATTCTTTCGTCGTTCCTCTGGGGGAAATTAATGTTAAAGGCAAGATGAAATGGTGCGCTTGGGATAAGGTATGTAAACCAATGAATGAAGGGGGTGTTGGGGTATGGGATCTAGCTGAGGTATAAAAATCTTTTCACATGAAGTTTGCATGAAGGTTGATGACGGTTGAAAGTCTTTGGACTCGTTTCTTTAAGGCAAAATATTTTAAACATGGTCACATGGCGTTAGCTACTCCTTCACAAAATGACTCTCGGTTTTGGAAGTCAGTTTTGAAGGTCCTTCCATAGGTGTATGAGAATGTGTATGTCAAGATAAGAGAAGGAAAAGCTTCATTCTAGTTCGATAGGTGGCTGAGCAGTGGTCCTCTGGCTGAGAGTGCTATATCGATACAACGTCCTGCGCTAAATGTACAAGAGTGTTGGGATTCAGGGGCTTGGGATACTAATGTTCTAGCAAAGTTGGTAGGGGCAGAAAAAATGAATGAAATCCTAATGTCGAATTTAAAGCAGAAGGTGGGGCCTGATGTGTTCGTGTGGAAACCAACCACTAATGGAAAGTTTTCTACTACTTCAGCTTGGGAAGTTATCAGAGTTAAAGGCATGAGAAGGCCGTGGATGGAATGGGCCGGGCACAATCTTCTTCCAATGAGAGTATCACTGTGTATGTGGAAAGCATTATTCCGTTGTCTGTCGTTTGACGAGACAGTTCGCATGTTGGGCATTCTGCTTGTTTTAGGGTGTGGCTGCTGTGTTTATAAAATAGAGGAGACTTTGAATCATGTGTTAGCATGGGGTTCATAGCAGGTATGGTATGAAAGAAAGCAGCAGCAGTGTTTGGAATTATGAACGTGGATGAAGAACCTTGGAGGGTGAAAATCAGTAGGTGATAACGAGTGGCAAAAAAAAAAACTCAAAAGGGGACAGTAATTGGCTTGCTACCTGCAGTTATCACTTGGAGGCTATGGCTTCGGTGATGTAAAACCCACATGGAAGGTGAACAAGAATCAGGAGAGGCAGTGTGGTTATCAGTGAGAAGTTGGCTTGCAAAAATAGCAGATGGTGTGAAGGGTTTGCTGTCATTTTCATATCAGAATCTATTGGAAGAATTGTAGGTGAGAGCGAGCAAACCAAATAGTAGAATTCCACGTAGAGTGGTCTGGGAAAAACCTCCGAGTGGTTGGTTGAAGCGAAATGTTGATGGGTCATGTAGAGGGAATTCGGGTTCTTGTGGGGATGGGGGCATTATCCGTGATGTAGATGGTAACATGAAGGCTGCATTCTCCGAAAAGTTTGAACCGAGTACAAATGATGGAGCGGAGTTGAGGGCGATTATGTAAAGAGATGGGATATCAGAATATTTGTATTGAAAGTGATTCGGAATTAGTGGTGCGCTGGCTAATTTCTAGAGTTTGTGACACTTGGTACTTATGGGATTTTTGGGAAGCACTAGAGAAGGAATTAGTCAGCATCAATTTAGAGAAGGGAATCAGGTTGTGGATTTTTTGACTCAGCAAGGAGAGGGAGGCAGCATAAGAAGATATCTTGAAGGGGATGCATTGCCCAGTAAAATGAGAGGACTAATTTGGTTGGACAAGCTTCGAATCCCAAACCTTCAGTTGTAATTTTGGTCAAGGCCTGTGACGTGTGTTCTATTGTTTTCTTGTTAATTTTCTTTGGTTATTTTGATTGGAAGGTTTGGCATAGAATTTTTGTATAGGAATATTTTATTTGGTATTGGGGGACCTTCTTTTACATAGTATTCATCCGCCACAAGTGAGGGCTCTCAATAAAAATGGGAGGGGGTCACTCGTGGACATGTGATCTTTTCTCTTTTAAAAAAAATATATATAACTCAACTACAACACAAAAAAAAAAACGAAAGAAGGGAAAAAGAAGAACGAGGAAGAGAATAAAGTACAACCAGCAGCGGGTAGTTTTCAATCAAACAAAAGTTGGCTACACCAACTAAAACAACCCAGTTTGTCTCTCTAATTTTATGTGAATTCCATTTGCAAAACTAGCTCCTACAACACGAGACACTAGATATACAACCCCACACAAGCACCACCCAGACGACTTAACATGTCCTCATCGAGATGGTCTTATTGGCATTAACACTCATGAGGGCACCCCGGACCTCCGTTGTTGCTGAAACACAACTACCCATGGACCTTCGCTAGCGCACCTCAAACCTTCGTTGCACTCCTATGGGATGAATCAAGTTCACAAATCTCATACTTGTGATTGGGAATTATCCACGCTAACCGGCTTGGCTTTTGTAGCGTGGTCAAAGCCCCCTAACTACTTATCTCCCTCACTTTTACGAGGGTTAATGAGGCAAATCCAGTCTTAATGTACTGCTCAGCCTCCTAAGATTACAAGACTTAGGGCGAGTCCAGTCTAAATGTACTACTACGCCCCCCTCCTGACAACTAAGGCCAACGAGATGAGTCCAGTCTAAATGTATCGCTAGATCTCCTTTAAAGATTACAGGACTTAGGGTGAGTCCAGTCTAAATGTACTGCTCAGGCCCCCTCGCAACGGCGAGGGCCAACAAGGTAATTCCAATCTAATTGTACTGCTCGACCTCCTCTAAATATTACAAGACTGGTGAGTCTAGTCTAAATGTATTGCTCACCCCTCACAACGGCGAGAGCCAACAAGGCGAGTTTAGTCTAAATGTACTACTTGGCCCCTTTCACGACGGCAAGGGCCAATGAGCTGAGCCCAGTCTAAATGTACTACTTAACCTCCTCTAAAGATTACAAGACTTAGATCGAGTCCAATCTAAATGTTCCGCTTGACCTCCCTCACGATGACAAGGCGAGTACAATCTTACGAACTGCTCAACATGCCTCGCACGAAAGAAGCGGGTCCAGTGTTTCGGCTGCTCGATCGCCATTTTCATAATGAGTCAACAGGCGGGAAAGATCAAGGAACTCCCAGCTTCCTAGGCACTCGAATAGGCGAGCAAGTAACTTGATTGCCCAACCACCCTTGGGCACATAGAAGCTAAGCTCCGTGCTCGCACCTTACAAGGTCGAGCACATCTCCCGCCCAAAGCCGAGCTCTATGCTCTCACCTTATGCAGTCGAACACATCTCCCGCCCAAAGCTAAGCACATCTCCCACCCAAGACTAGCTCCGCACTCACACCTTATGTGGTCAAGCCCATCTCCCACCAAAGTCGAGCTTCGTACTCACACCTTACGTGGTCAAGTCCATCTCTCGCCATAGCCGAGCTCTGCATTCACACTTAGTCTTGCGCTTGGAAGTCTTTACTGCCTAACGCAAGTAGAAATCAAGGGATCCACTCTCGAAATTTATTTTGTTACAGATGTCTGCATTTCTGTTGTATATTTTATCTTAAAGATTCTAAAGGTCTTTTTTGGAACAAATTGCCCTTAAGAATCGCGGGCAACTGGAAGGGATAAAATATCCCAAGCCTATACTGGGTTTCCAAGCCCAACCCAATATGAGGGGACTCATTAGGAATAAAGAAAGAAAGAAGCAAGGAAGAGATAAAGAGCTAAGGAAGGAAAAGGGTGTCAGGAGGCAAAGTGAGCATGGGACGTAAAAGAGAGAAGATGGGACATAAAGCGAGGGAGGAGCAGAGGATAAAGGGGGCTTCTGCCAGACGACTAAAGGGGACTTCGACTTCTTGGACTTCTTCTTCGGTTTTAGCTTCTTCAACCTCACGATAGGGACTCCAGCGATGAGATCTCGACCAGAAGACATATCTCATATCTCTATTTTACAATGAGGATGAGAGACCATGAGAGATTGTAAAATAATCACTTTATAGTGGATCCTCCTCTCCCCAAAACCCCCATGGACATAGGCTTTATACTGAACCACGTAAATTTGTATGTCCTCGTCTCTTATTTTCCTTGTATAAATTTACTGCTCACTGCCATGGATGAACGCAATGCACACCTTATAGCCACACCAAACCACCATTGGGGCTCAATACAGCACTGTCGAGGCCCGAATAGTCTAAGCGGGTCGGGAATGACTCTTTATTCCCTTCCGGCATGTTGCACTATTTTAGGTGTTAACAACATTCCTAAAAGAGTTGACTACCATTAAGCCTCGTTTGTTTTCAAAAAATATCTCATCTAATCTCAATTTCATCATTACACTTTCTCAAATTTCAATACAAAATAAAATAAACAATTCAACTTTTTTAAATTCATCTCATTTTATCTCACCTAATCATTACAATTTTTCCAACTTTCAATACAAAATAAAATAAACAATTCAACTTTTTCAAATCCCAAAATAAAAATAATATTAAAAAATATATTCTAATAATACTTTATTTTATCTTTTAATTTTAATCTCAACTCATCTCATCTCAGAAAACAAATGAGGCCTGGTTATCAAAACCCAGAACAGTTGCTTGTTTGGCTACGAGGAGAGCTCTACAATAATGCCTTAGCCATAACTACTATAACAGGTTGGGAAATACTTTACACACAAATAGATTATACAGAGGTAAACCTATAAATTAATGTGGTTTGATTTGATACTTCAAATTATAAAATAGATCTAACTAGATTCTATAAAATCATATTAATTTATAGATTTATTTTTATACAATCTTTTTATGTTTGTAACAGTTATCTAACTAGTTTGGTGATGTGCCCTTCTACATACAAGCTGCCGCTTGTGGTTGCCCAATGAGAAATTTGCTCTTCCAGTTGCATCAAAATTCACCTACAGAGTATCTCTGGCTGCCGGTCCCATCCAAACTCACCCAATCTTCCAATGACCTTTTTTCAGGAAAACTTATTATATACTTCGGGAGTATGGAGGATGTGTTACTATCGTCCTATCATAAGATGCCATGTAATTAAAATTATTTTATGCAAGAAATAACTTTAATTGACCTGACATCTTATAATAGAATATAAATACCACGTATCCTATAAATAATTCTAAAAGGGATTAGACAATTTTTCATGATTAAGTGTAACCATAAGAAAAGGTTTACAATTTTTTTAAGAAAAAAAAACTAAGCCACTAACACATTAATATTTCGAAACTGCAGTAGTGCCTATATTCTCATAACAGCTTCACAGACTCACAGTTGTCTTCTTTATACATTTCCTAATCGTGGGTTGGATGCTTGGATTTGGTACGACCTTGAAGAAAATTTCTTCATGCCTGTCTTGATGCCATAAACCACTGAATGAAAAGCTTCTACAGTCTCTTTTGTTGGTGATAAATACAGGCATATATAGAAACAGGCTCATAGATTTTGATAATATTTGTCCAAACCTCTACATCAATTAGTATTATGATAACAATTTCCCAGGAAATAATCCACCGAAAACACATAAAGCAGTTGAGGAACAACCTGACATTGCCATACCCACATGCTCTTGGTGATATGTACACCAACTCCAAAAACCAAACCATAAAACAACAATAATTTCATTCTGATGGGTTTGTCGTTTTAGTAATTCTAACTCTCTCTATATATAATTCCTACCTCGAACAGGTGCCCATATTCCGATCATTTCTCAGTTACAAACTTTCTTTCACTCTGCATTCCACCATTCCTCTCTAATTTCTGCTTATTACCCAGAAAATGGCAATGCTAAGAACATTGATGATATTGGCTATTTCAAGCATCCTCATCAAATTAGCCATGGCAGCAAGTTACACAGTCGGAGGCCAAAACGTTGGGTGGGATACAACCACCAACCTGCAAACATGGGCATCATCCCAATCATTTTTAGTTGGAGATAACCTAAGTAAGTAACGTACACCTTTAAATGAATCACCTTCTATTTCACCAACGATCTGTTTATGCATTGTGGATTTCATCGTGCATGCATGTTTTCAAATTGCCATCATTCAGCTTGTAACGACTTATATGTTCACAGTTTTTCAGTATGCACCAAGCCATGATGTGGTTGAGGTTTCGAAGGCGGACTATGACTCCTGCCAGGCAAATAACCCAATTCAGTCCTACACTGGTGGCACCACAACCATCCCACTTTCTTCTCCAGGCAGTAGATACTTCATCTGTGGAAAGATAGGGCATTGCAGCCAAGGAATGAAGGTGGAAATAGACACTCTTGCAGCATCAGCTCCAACAACCGCATCTCCTACAGCAAGCCCACCGGTTTCCTCGGTGACTCTGGTTCCTACTCCAGCTCCAGAAAGTTCTACTTCCTCACCAGCACCAGTACTAGCAGCAGAATCAACTTCCCCGCAGCTGCTCACTCCATCACCATCTGACTCACCTTTGGGTAGTCCTGCATCATCCTCTATTATTCCTTCAACCGAATCCACTCGAACCTCTTCAAGTGGATCTTCAACTGAACCACCTCCCCCATCAGCAGCTCACAAAGATAGTTTCCTTGTCATCATGACAATGGGGTTAAGCCTTTTTGTAATGATGATGCTTCAGGCATACTAAGCATCTAATTAGTTTTATGTACGTGATGAATGTGGATGGGTTATTTCTGTAAGCTACCTGATGCGTTTGGTAAACAAGTTCATGATCGTAAAAGCATTTAATACCATGTCATTGACAAATTTCTGATTCAGAATAGCATCAACCAACCTTCGAATAAATCAAGTTGGCTTTCTTTTCCGCTAATCTAAAGAACATAGCCTTCCTCTAATCTTCTTTCTGCAAAGCCCTCTACAAATTCACTTTCTGCAAAGAAATTGATTTTTTTGGGCTGAACCACTAAATCCTGCCAAATAGATACTAATGCACAGTTGCTGATGGGTAATTGAGTAGTTAAAATATTCCAAACTAGTGGGAAAAATACAATATTAATCTCAGGCGGCTCTACCTTCTACAGTTGGAAACCAATCCCAGACCCAACCCCAATAGTTAGGCTAAAAGATAACCAACTACAGTATCATTGGATTCACTAATAACCCCACACCAACAAGTTCCAACCTCCGCAAGCTTGGCAATAAGATTCTTTACAAGCTGTAGAAGATTTTGACAATGCAAAAGATCCCACTCCAGAATTTTCCTTAAAGAATTCTGTGTAACGATGCCTCTAAGCCCCGACCTCTTGTGTCACCCAGCTGGCATTTATGGGGACGGACACTTTTAGTTTCCATGCATGGTGAAGGCATAAAGCTTCGGAAAGGAGATTCTTGATCATGGACATGAAACGGTAATTCTAGAATTTCCGAGTGTGGTCTTCAGCAAGCCCCTTTTCCGGCCTATCGAGATGATGCTAGAGGCATTGTAACACAACCTACTCCACTACATACTAATGCTCGGCTGCCATTTACGACTAATTCAGAGATCATGAAGAAAGGATTTCAGAGACCACACTCGAAAATTACAAGTTTATATAGATGTTTCACCCATAACAGTTACAAGTTTACATAGATGCTTCACCCATTTACACACTTTTAAGAAACCAACATAAACGAAGTTAAAAAGTTACAGAAAAACAGAATAAAAAGAAACATCCTTGCCTTACAGATAATATGAACTAAACCATGGATGTCTTCAATTTTAAGCAACTGGAGGGCGTAATACATGATCCTGTGATGTGTCAACTAAAGCAGGTGGCATGAATTGCCACATGGCAATACTGGGGTAACCAATGAAAGGTATTAGCTTGTTTCTAGAAGCCTGTCCTTCAGCAGCAAATGCAGCCACCATTGAAGAGGGATGAGGCAGGAAGCCTGGTTGTTCACTCATTGCGCTGACTTGCTGCTCCAACTTCTCTCTGTCTGCCTTGAGCCTCTGCTTCTCATCCCGAAGCTCATTCTTCTCAGACTGCACAAATAAGGGCAAGCAAAAGTTACACCCATGCACCCAGTTACCCATATAAAATGGCAAGTACTCAGCCAAGGAGGACAGGACAGGATGCGGATGAAGAAGCAAAGTCTAATGATTGGAGACATCATCCAAATAGATAAAGAGATCTGACTCAGAAATAACCACACCTTCAATTCTTTAATCTTCAATTGCAAATCCTCATTTGATTCCTTCAGCTTCTGGGCTTGGCTTCGTAACTGTGTCATCATTCGAATAGCATCAATCAAAATAGCAGACTTGTCTGTTTTGGCTGGCCTTCCAGGCTCCACAATAGAACCCAATTCAAGGAACCTTGAAATCATGCCAAATTTAAATTCCAAATTAGGGTACAGAAAATATGGAATGAGAGAAGATAAAGAACACTAGCATGCCTCTCATTTAGACAATCTCTACGCAATTTCTCCCTGCATGCTTTTGAGCCAGTTGCACCATTTGTTTCAGGCCTCAAC
Organism: Cyclocarya paliurus; assembly: GCA_029856935.1. Taxonomy (NCBI): domain Eukaryota; kingdom Viridiplantae; phylum Streptophyta; class Magnoliopsida; order Fagales; family Juglandaceae; genus Cyclocarya; species Cyclocarya paliurus. Next base: position 24,032,674 of record CM056946.1, on the reverse strand, counting down.
CTATAAAACAGTTGGCAGAAATATTAGGGAACATAAAATGAAAGAGAGAGAGAGAGCTACATATTCACACCAAAATGCATGGTTGCCAATCCAACATCAAAAGTCTGCCTATGTTGTAAGATACGTTTTTTTTTTTTCCTTTTTTTTTTTTTTTTTGTCTTTGGAAAGTCTATAAAATATGCTAGGTTGTTTGAATTCAAAACCCACCTCAACTCATCTCAGCTTATCTCATTATTACAATTTTTTCAAATTCTCATACAAAATATAATAAACAATTTAACTTTTTCAAATCTCAAAACAATAATAATATTAAAAAATAATATTCTAACAGTATTTTATTCTACTATTCACAAACCATCTCAACTTATCTCTGAATCCAAACCGCCAAATGATTTCCAAGGAAAAATTCAAACAATCCAATATGAATAAACATAATGTCAGTAGCTAAACACAAGTGCAGACACTATTTATTCCGAGAAATGTGAACATAACTGAAGAATCCATCAGGTTATGCTTGAGCCACTAGACAAAACCCATGAAGATGACTGAAAACCTTACATCACAAAATGACTACATAAACCTTTTTTAAAAGGAAACTTGTTTTAATATTTTTTAGCAACTCTTTCTAATTAAAGAAAAGGGAAGAGATATATACCTTTTTCGAGGAACAACATCCTTAAGGTTATCTGAATCTCCAAAAGAGCATTCCACTATCATACTGGAAACAAGGAGTGTAGCTATCAAGATTAAATGTCCAAAATATCAGACTTGTAAGGATTTAATCTATTGCTTCTGTTCTGAATTACACGTTATAAACTTTCTTTTGCATCGGACTTGTAATTATATGATCCTATTCTATATTTTCTTCATACATGGGTAGCTGTCTTTTGTTCATTAATAAAATTATCTTGCTTGTAGAAAAATCTTTTTTTCTGAATCCTGTCAAAGAATTATATTTCGAAAGTGAAAAAAAAAAAAAAAACTTATGAACATCAACAACCATTAATTAAACAGAAAAATATTGCAATTTGAATAATTATAAGTTGTAGGTTCAGCTTTTAGTATCTGAATAAGGTACACTTACTGCTCTTAAATTATACCAAATAAAGCGCAACTCAAAAACGCTGATTGGGACCATTTGTTTCCAAAACATGCTGTAGCCAAATGGACATGTTTAGGAAAAGGCACATGTTTTTGGAATTCAAATAGACTTCAGCCACTTCACTGAACAAACAACTAAAAGGGGTAACTATCAAGGAAAGCAGAAAATAAGTTTCAGAATCCCCACTATCTCCTTTTATTTCCTTCAGTTTCCCGGTAACCAAACATGAAGTTAAAGGAAATAAGGTTCAAAAACAGATCCCCCCACCTGCTATTGGAGGAACAGTTGAAGGGTTGTGGTCCCCAGCTGAAACTACCGGAGGCCGGTGCCCGAAACGGGCCGCCTGTAACGGATATGTCTCCCATAATTTCATAGTCAAAGAGCCAATTAGAGCTCTCTGAGGAATTAAGCTCCATATTTCAGTGTGCGGGGGAATTCAAGAGTGGTAAAGAGCACTGCCCAAGTGGCAACTAATTGAAAGTAACGAGGACGGCTTGTTTGTTTGTATGGAAAGAGAGAGGATTGGGAAGAAATTGAGAGCGAGTGATGTCAGCAGGGCTCGAGTGTCCCACCACGTCACAGCATGTCATCAACTTCTTAAAGTCAACACGGGTTTTTAACGCATGGTTTGGATACGAGAATGGATCAAATGAAATGAAAAGAAAAATTTGTTAATAGTAAATTAGTAATGAGATTATTTATAAATAGTTTGAGTTGATATTTTTGAAAAAATAAATAGAGATAAAGTTGAATAAAAATATTATAAAATTAAAATATTATTTTTAATATTATTTTTATTTTAAAATTTAAAAGAGTTGAATTATTTTTTTATTTTATTTAAAAATTTAAAAAAATTGTAATGATTTGATGATAAAGTACGAAAGAGAAATTTAAAAGTGTATGTGTTTGATTAATATTTAAATATTAAGATGTGATGTGATGAAATGAGATGAAACTAATTGTATATCCAAACAATGCCAACTTTAAAAAGATTAATTACAAGGATAAAACGTATATATCATTACTTTATCATTTTTACACATATGATGAATGCCTAAAAATTATTTTTAAAGATGAAGAATATAAATAAGTTAATTGAGATTACTTGAAGTGTATGTTTAGATGCGTTAGAATTGGGAATAATTCCAAGAAACCGGATCTTAATATTTTGGGTATCGAATCTTATTAAATAGTGAGCTATTACTAATATTAAATTAATAATATAAAATAAATTGTCCTTTTGAATAATAAGATAGGATGAGATGGTTTTAGATGAAAGTTGAATAAAATATTATTAGAATATTATTTTTTAATATTATTATTATTTTTAGATTTGAAAATGTGGAATTGTTTATTATATTTTATATAGAAATTTAAAAAAATTATAAGGATGAGATGAAATGAAATTAAACCGTTTCTGTAGTCAAACGAGACCAGAATAACAAATATTAAGCATATAAAATTTATGTTATTTGTGAAACATAATATATCAATGATTATTAGTGATTATTCAAGGAGAACAATGGTAGTGATAATTATATCCATATGACTTACAATAATATAAAGACCATAATAGTAAATTAAGAAGGAAAGAGTGACTTCACAGGTTGGTTCAACGGGGCTGGTTTCACCTAAAATCTATATAAGAGTAATAATTTATATAAGTTTAAGTATATAAATCTGACATTGTTTTTATAAAATAAACAGTGGATAACATCATAAAGAAAAGTGAAAAATCTTTTTATTTTCTTGTGAAATCTACTTTTTTATAAAATTTTTATAGGAGGCTTAAACACCTAGGATTTGCACCGACTATTATTATACATAGGGTAATGCTATTCTACCGCCCAAATCTGACTATTGGTTGTGCTTTCTAATGTAAATCATATTTTTTTAAAAAAATATATTTTTTAAACATCTTTAAATATTTTTAAAAATAAAAAAAATAATATATTAATAGTCATTTTATTAATTATTAAATAAAAAAATATTAAAAATAAAATAAAATAGATTAATTTAAAGGAACAAATTTAAAGGATATAGTATCATTCATATATATATATATATATATATATATATATATATATATATATATTCAAGTATTTTTTGTTACTTTATTTTGTGGCATGTTTACGCAACCGATGAATTATGTGGCATGCGCCCAACCAAGAATTAAAAAAAAAAAAAAAATACAAAGTACAATGTCATGTGCTGACGAGTCCTTAGATAAAGATTCCACCAAATACTTTATTCACTATCATATCAGTGTCCCTCGCCGCCTGCCTTTACAATAATCACATAATCTATAATAGATTTCGGAGACTTTTGATCATTAGGCGTGGAAAAAAAAAAAGGTTAACCGGTGAATCGGACCGAATTGAATTGGTGGGTTTACATCTGTATCTATTTGATTCGATCCGTATCGGTATTATATTTTTTAAAATGAGTTAAAATCGGTCTAATTTTATTTTTGATTAGTTCATATATATACATATATTAATTTTTTTATATTATATAAAATATTTTTATATATTTTTTATATTTTATATAATTTATACATAATATATATAATTTTATATTATATAAAAAATTACTAATTAATATAATATTAAATTTTTAAATCTTATATCATTATAGTCTATTGTATTAATAGTTATACTAATATTATATCTTATAATATATAACTATAGTCTATAATATAATTATAATATATATTATAATATACTATAATATAATATATTATCACTATATTATTATAAACTATAATATACTATATAATATACCCAAAAAATAAGATTGGAAGCAGTAAAATCGGAAGTACTAATTTAGGAGTGTAACAGGTGCATTATTGGTCAAATCTTAAAACCAGTATATACCGATTCATTTATAAAATATGTCTAAAACCGGACCGAACCGGACCGGTGTTTGTTTAAAAGAAATTTTGCAACAAAAATTAAACAAATGATCGGGAGAGATTGTCGATAGGTCTTATTTGTTATTACAAATGAGATGAGATGAGTTGAAATTAAAATTAAAAGTTAAATAAAATATTGTTTGAGTATATTTTTTTAATATTATTTTCGTTTTGAGATTTGAAAAAGTTGAATTACTTATTTTATTTTGTGTGAAAATTTAAAAAAATTATAATGATTAGATGAAACGAGAGGAGTTGTGAAAACAAACGAGGCTTAAGGCCTGGTTTGGATAGAGAGATATTTCAAACTTATCTCATCTCAATATCCAAACGCCACAAATACAAATATTTTTTAATTTCAAATCTTTAATTTTTTTCATCTAATCATTATCTAATGATTAGAATTTTTCTAAACTTTCAAACAAAACACAAAAATTAATTCAACTTTTTCAAATTCTAAAACAAAAATAATATTCTAATAATATTTTAACTTTTTAATATTTTTATTCAACTTTTTCTTTCCCATTTTTCAAAATCCCATAAAGCATTTTAACTCAAATTATTTCTAATTTATATCATTTCAACTTAAATATCTAACTAATATTCACAAATCATCTCAACCCACTATTCAAACCCAGCCTTATTTGAACATCAAACCTTAGCATCAATTGTTACCTGAAATATTACTATTCTTATATAATAATGAGTGATTAGTTGTTTGGCAAATTATTTGTGAATGTAAACATAAGAATAATAGGAATAATCAACTTTACAAAATGCATATTTGTCCAATTGTAATTATATGCGTGCAATTTTTTTTTAATTTTTTATACAAACATGTTTTAAAATGAGAATATTTTTATAAAATAATGTTACTTCTATAAGTTGTTTTACCAAAATATCCTTTATTTAAAATATGGTTGTAAATAAAGTTGTGTGTCTATCATTTTCTGTATAACCAATATATGATCCTAACTATAACACATTGTTTAGTTGGTTATAAGTATTAGGCCAGGCTCAAGGTTTTGAATACTTTTCTGTGTCAGTCTGGTAACCAACACGGGGAGATATATGTTTCGTACCGGATCAAATACCGACCATTTCAGTATGTTTTGGTCAATACCAGCTGCTTTTCGGTGTACCGGTTGAAATTTTATACTTTTGTATCTTTAATGTATTTTCATAATTTTCACTCAAATTTTCAAATCTGAAAATTATTTTCTTAACTTTTTTTAATTTCTTTTTCTGAAAAATTGAAAATCAAATCCATACTCTCATTTCCGTGATGAATAGGAGTGATTATTTTTTTAATAGTTGAATTGAAAACTTAAAAGTATTATTGAGTTTTATAAATATGTGTTTTAACTTTTTAAGACTTGCATTGATGTTATTTTGAAATATAATTTATACATATATAATTAATTTATCTATATATAGACTATTCCGAAACGATACCCGAAAGGTACTGGTACCGAAATATTTCGTTCCAATGCCTTAACCAAAATGGTCACCGAAATAGTATTCAAATTGCCAAGGCTACCTTTGGGAAGGATGGTCTTCTAAAGCTGATGTTACTACCATTTCATGGAATTATTTGTGAGTTTTCCATCTTTCTTTGTTAATGTAAAATGAGTGTGACAACCTGTGTTAAATTGAGTGTATTGGCATATTCATGTGACAACTTGTGTTAAATTGTGTTGTAACTTGTTCAATGTTAAGTGGCTAAAGAAAACTAATAAAATGACAAGGGATTGAAATTAACTCAATATGGCTCGAGATAAGTTTCATACAAAAAGTTATCTTCACTTAGACTCGATCTGTTGCTTGAGCGATATTTATACAAAAAGTTCACTCGACACTCGCTTAACATGGCACTCGAGTAGAAGTTCATACACAGAGTTCGCTCATCACCCACTTGACATGGCGCTCGAGCAATATCCTAGATAGAAAGTTCGTTACATATGCTCGATTCATGGCTAGAGTGATGCTTGGAAACAACGTGCGCTCGACACTCACTCGACACCTTATTCAAGCGAATGTTCAAGAGTATGACTTTGACTAAGATTTCAGCATCGTGTCTCATTGTGGCTATAAAAGGAAACTAGTTTGTTCCTTCATAAAGCAAGCATGTACATAACAGATTAAGAGCTAAGAAAGAGAGAAAATGATTCTATTTCATACACTTCAATTTTCTCTTGAAATCATGTCCTCATCCTACTTTGCTTTAGGTCAACTATTGCTAAATTAGTTGGTGTGAATGTTCTTTGGTTGGAAGGGATTCCAAAACTGCCATTGAAACAGAGATCGATAGATTCTCATGGTGAAGCTATAAAAAGGCTGGAGTGCTGGAGTTACATGCATGCATAGATCGAGTGGGTCATTCGTAATGTTGCAAGCTTGATTTAGCTACTACAAGGGTCTTATGAGTGTTTATAAATTGATTGTAACAAACTAAATTTCTATAGTAGATTTTTGTTGGTGACTTACACCTAGAGTGATTTTAGATTTTGAAGAAGTTTTTTAAATGAGTTTCTACTTCATGACCAAATTGATGTGTTGATTATTTTTATCTGAATTGTTTCATTAATTGACTATCTGTTTGACAACATTTTTAAATAGTGTAGTAAAATTGAAAAACATATGTTCACCCCTAGGTGTTGTGTTAGGTTAGAACCATTGATTTTTCATTCTCTGCTTATATTTTCATAGCTCTTAAATGCATAATAATTTTTAATTTCCATATATTTTTGTATTTGTCTCTCATATATGCGAGGTATTGAAATTCGAATAACAACTTGAGAGAATATTTTATAAAAGTATAGCACGAATATCATGTGAGAATCTTTTCTGAAAGCGTTTAGTGTTGTAGCCTTCATCTAGTGTTGTGTCTAATTATAGTTGTTTACTAATACAATTCACTTGTCGACTTGCCCAACTCGAGGAGGTGGACCTGATATGTACGTAGCTACATTTGTCATGATTGTCGGTAGTACATATAAAATGCCCACTGCAGAGGGGTCGTACCATAAATTATTTTGCGCATCATATGTTGCAAAAGAGGATGGGGTCATACGTTAAAAAAATTGTGGATGTATCGGTCGATGGCATGTGCTATACATTTTCTTCGACCTTTGTTGCACAAAACCCAAAATTGTCATAGGCCCACACGTTCGCTAAATGCATGCTAGCTCAGACTCTGTGCTCGCAAGGCTTTTACCTTTATGAATTCTGTCAAATAACTACCAGTCCCGGCTAAAAATACACCAAGAATGATTAACGCTCTCTTCCCACGTGACCTTTCAAAGTTTCAATCACCGGCGACTTCTAACTTCTGCTATCTCTACACCCTGAAAATTGGCACTGCAAGATTACTCGGAGCATCCCTTTCCAGTTTGTCCTGTGATTGGGGAATGTTCAGAAAGCCACGAGACGCCCCCCGCACACAGAAAAAACTTTCCTCATCTAAAAAGCAGACATGTAAATGCCTAGGATTCTAAACCTGTCACCTCAGACCTTTTAACTCTGTAGGTCGGCCACTCCATTCATGATATATATATATATATATATATTGTTGTAAAAGAGTAATTTTATTTATAGTTACCATAAACGTTATAAAGGTTGTATAATTTACAGTTATAAATATTGTTTTATTATAAAATTGCAAAAAAACAATTGTTCCCGATCTTGTCATTTACCAAGTGAGAATTGGTAGCATTACCCTTTTTACCATTATGTTTTTTAGACCTTACCATGCGTTAGAGATATCACTACTTGTTTTTTGCATATAAGAGTAATACGAGGAATTGAACACCATCCCAAAGGGATTGAAAAGCAAAAGCTGCAAAGGAGTTGACAAAGCAGGAGGGGCACGAGGAACAAGCATTGCTTATGACAAGACCCAAAGTAGGAGGTGCACGAGGAACAAACATGCTTATGACAACATATGGGCATCGCGAATCGGTGGAGAGCAATAAAATGGGTGGAGGCAGGGAGGAGGTGAAGAGGCGCGAAGGCTCTGATTTGTATATGTTACAATTTATAATTGGCACTGGCCAATGCTCGTAAATGTCCCAAGTTAAGGGGTTCTTTGCAAATTGTCAACAATTTCTTAATAGATCTTTCTTCCATATCATCAAATTAGGATTTGGTCTCATTTAAAATTTTATGATAACTATATTTTGTTTTCCTATTTTATTTCAAGTAATTAAATTAGAATATAATATTCACATTAGATTATTTTTCTTTTAAACTTTGTAATTATCTAGGTGAAACATATTTAACAAAAAAAAACCCCACATTCACTAGATAGCTGACTATGCAGTATGCAATTGCGTTACTTCAATTTTTTTAAATATAATTTTTTACAAGTAAATATATTTAATTTTTTTAAATATATGACTTTAATGCTATACATTATTTAGCAAAATACACAACTTAGTTTATAGTTTACATATGTTACATTTTTTTATAATTCCTATATAGATCGTTTTCATAATTCAACCTCTTCTCTTAATTGCAATATATGAAAAGTTTAGATATAAAGTTACTGATATTCATAGAAGAATGCAAGTTTAAAATTTGTTTTCTTTCTTATTTTTTACTCGATTTCTTTTTTATCAATTTGTTAGATGTGTTCCAAAAAATTTTCAATTCAACTATTCATTCTAGACCTAAAAATACTCTACTCCTCCAAACTTGTAATCCTGGCTTGGTCCTCGGGTGGAGGCATTGTTGCAAGGTGTGGGGTGAGACTAATAGTATAGGAGAGGCACATGGTCGTCGGCAAAGAGAAGAAAAGAACACATAGGTTTAGAAAGAGGGGAGGAGGAAAATTGAGGGAAAAGAATGGGGTGAAGGTGAACAAAAGGATAGCAAGCCTCCCTCCCCAAAAACAAGAGGGATCGAGTCGGAGTCAACCTTACACTGCAACTTCAAATCGGTCAACATATAGGGCAGACAAGATTATAATTTTCTACAATTCAGAGAGATATAGATAAAACACATATATCTTACTATATGTAATGGTTTTTGTGGACAATATTTAAAACAATAGAGTCTACATGTTGCATCTCCAAATTATAGGTTAATTACACTTTACCCACTTAAACTTTCACTCAATTCAAAATGTGCCTCCGAAACTAACAATTGCAACAAAGTGGACTCACTTAGTTTCAAAACGTATTAATCTCCCCCTTCCGTCTGCAATCAGAGTTAAAGTTAACGAAAATCTCGAACACCTGCTTCTCACGTGCCTAACTACCACTATAAAGACAAAATCACCCCTGATTTCATCCAGACCAAATTCGAAAACCCTAAGCCTTTTTTTTTCTTTCCAGAACAGAACAGACCAGACCTGGTACTCCATTGACCTCAAACTCTTAGAAAATTGATTGTTCGTGGTAAACGCACCAATCTGAGTGGCTTCAAACATTTTGGGCGGTCTTCATAGAATTTCTCTCTATCTTCTTCGCGCAGTGGGTGTCGCAAAGGTGAGTCAATCTCGAATTTCTCTCTGTCTTCTTTGCGGGCTTATTTATTGTTCAATCTATGCGTATCTTCAATATTTGTGCGTGAACATATGTTCAATTAGTTATACATGAATTTTGCATGGCAAATGTTTCGGTTTTGAAGATGTCTGTGTCCAATGTTGCACATGGGTGGGTCATATGTTATATGCTGGATGTGTGGCTAAGTGGTTTTTAGTGGTCCCAGTTTGAGAGCAACTATCCGAGGTGTTATTGTATGTTGTTGTTTTTTGTTGTCAGGTTGTGACAGAAATGGTCCCTTGCATAGGAAAATGGACAAATCTATCTATTTGGTCCAATAAATCCATTTGTTTACTTTATGTTTGGTGCTTGGTTTGACTATTTTTAATTTTATATGTTTGGTCCAACACTAATTTAGTTGACAATATTTTGTAGGATGACTATGAGGAAGTTACTTTTTCAAGTCCATCATGGTGGAGTAGTTGATAGGCAGCACAATGGGGAATATGTTGGGGATAAGACTGATGTGTATCATGAAACTTATGATGAGGATGAGCTGTACTGGATTGAGATACAGACGATTGTAATCAAGTATGGTTACATTCAAGGTGACCTAGTCTACTAGACTACTATAGACAGTCTGGCTTGGGATGCACAATGGTCTTTACTTGCTTACATTTGACCATGATGTGCTATCTATTGTGGCTGCATATGAGGGTGAACAAGTAATTAATTTGTATCTTGTGTCTCATTCAAGAACTACAGTTCACCAGTCTGATTTGGATGATCGTCACACCGAGGAGGAATTTAGATTTCTCAAACTTCAGCTCACGACTCCGTATATAGTTTCTATCTCGTATCTGGCCAACGACATCCCTGCACGTGGAGCAAAAATTATCATCTACTCAATCAAAAAATGTACAACACATGTCTTCACCCCCATGTTAACAACTAGGAGTCCAATATGGACATCTCCAAAACTTCCTTTTGTAGTTATCGTTCGTAGTTAATACTCTTAGACATGCCCGCAGATTGCAACAGCAAAATGGGTCATCCGGTGGTGTTTTACCACCCCAGGTTGTGCTAGATAAACTATTTGACATCTTTTACAACCTGCTAAAATATACCTGTTAGTTGGGTATTGGAATACTTGCATCAGTTGTTTATGCTATAGTTCTTTCATCTGGGAAAAAAATGAGGAAACACACTAAGGATCAGCAAATGGATGTGAAGCCCCTGCTCTATCCTCCAGGAAATGCCAAGATGCAAAGTGCAGTAGATATTGAGGGATTTTGACTCAATGAGGAGCACGAGGGCCATGAAGTCAGGGGTATTTTGTCTTTACCGTGGTAGTTAGGTACGTGAGAAGCAGGTGTTCGAGATTTTAGTTAACTTTAACGCTGATTATAGATAAAAGGGGGAGATTGATACATTTTGAAAGTAAGTGGATCTACTTTGTTGCAATTATTAGTTTCGGTAGCACATTGTGAATTGAATGAAAGTTCGAAAAGGCAAAGTGTAATTAACCCTCAAATTATATAAAATATTTTTTGGAATAAATAACTAAAATAGATCTTAGCCCGGACAAGTAAGGCTTCGTTTGAAATTTGGATTGAACTGAGATCAATTTAGTTTAATCTAATTTTAAGTTGAGTCTAACATCCAAACACCAAACTCTCAAATTATTAAACTCATCTTAACTCAAAACCTTTTTACACGTGGGATTCACAATCTTTTTCAACTCAACATCTCTTTACACGAGGGCGAGAGATCTACAACCTTTTTCAACTTCTCATAAATACATCTATAAGAGAAATACTACTTTAATGTTCGAAGTATATCACTCAAGTGTACCACTTGTCATTTTAATTTTTTTTTTTTACTTAATGATTAAGAAAATGATTTTAAATGTATTGGTGTATTTTTTTAAAATATTTAAATATATGAAAAAAATATGAAAAAAAAAATTCAAAATAAACTAGCGGTATAAGTGGGCGGTGCTACTTAGGCAGCAGAGTAGTACCGCTCTATATTTAAACTCATCTCAACATCTAAAAATATTTAAACTCATTTTAGGTGGGTTTCATAAAACTCACTCTATCATTTTAACTTATTACTATTCATAAAAATTTAATTCATCTCAATTTAACTTAACATCTCAACGGGACCTAAAAAAACAAACGCACTGAATGGTAACTGAAGTACCTAACACAAAGGCAAAAAGAAAAAGGTTAAACGAGACAAATGCGCCACTGCGGGCTGGTCCCTCAGCAAGTATACAACTTATAAAGGTAAAAGGATGTAGTCGATGTTAGCTCGGAGGTCCCATTTATTCAACATTTTTTTTTTTTTTTTGAATTAGTGTAAAAGAAATTCATGATGGCATAGTATAGAAAAGGAGATACCTGTAATCCAATCAATCAAACAATTAGACAAACAAACCCATGAAAATCAGATAACCACTGAACATTGCGAAAACCATTTTAATTACTTTGTTGAAGCTGCCAAAACTTGACAGCTCGACCTAAACATTTAGCGGATGTTAGTCCTAATTACTCGCATTAGCAACAGCCAATCCACTATTAAAAAGACAACCTAAACGGGACAAGTTGGAGTGACATCAAGAGTACGACAATTTCATCATTGCAAATAGAAGAAGAAATTTGAATAAAAAAATGCATTGAATTACCAAAGATTCTTAGTAACAGTAGCAAAAAAGATGCTCCAAACCGAGGAAACCAAATCCACAGCTACGAAAAACCAGAACCAGGAACAGCCTACAACGTCAACCCACATTGTCCTATATCTAAGATTTACATTAAAAAAAAAAAAACAAAAGAGCTAACCATGCACAGGGCCGGGTGTCACCAGCGCAGGACTCGGGAGATTTGATGGCGGTGCCGCCATTGTAGGAGGCTGCGGTGACGGCGGCGGAGGAGGAGGCGGGTCAGAGAATGGTGGGGGAGGGCTTAGGTTTGAGTACGGTGGAGGTGGGCTCGAGCTTGGGTTAGGATTAGGTGGGCTGGGCTGGTTGGAGGTGCCGGGATCGGGGCTTGGATTCGGATTGGGTGGGGTAGGTGGGGCGGAAAGAGGGTTGGGGAATGGCACCGCCACCGGAGAAGATGAATAAGAATGGCAGGAGTCGCCGGAGCATTTGTGGGTCTTCTGGAGGGAGTGGCGGAGAAGTCCAAATCCCAAGACAAGACCGAGAACCACCAACGCTGTGACAATGAAGATGAAGATCTTTGTAGCTTTACCCACATAACACATTGCTTCTTTTTTCACAGTGGTGGACGGAGGGTTTGCTGATTCAAAGATTTGAGCTCGGGAATTCTCGAATCTGATATGGGTTTGTCTGTGTTTGCCGTAATTTTCTCATCAGTCATGGCGTTGTGGGTGTGAGCGAGAGAGTGTGGTGAGCATGGGGGGTTGGTTGGTTGGTTGGTTTTGCTGACTGTTGTTTTAAGGATTGGGATTTGGGACAAGGGTTAGATCAAGATGCTTGTCACGTGAAGTCTAATTAACTTGAGAGCTGAAAAAAAAGCAATGAATTGTGTTCTTTATTTTTATTTTATAAAAAAGATGATATTTATAGTTATAGGCATTAATTTTATTTATTTTTTTAATAAATAAATACAAGATTTATGTAAAAAAAGTTAATTTTTTAGTAATATTTTTTTAAAAATAATACGTAATACTTGTATAATTTATGATTATATCTAATATTGCTCTATTTCTAAACTATTAATTTTAAGCTCCATGCCTCAAACGAATTAAATGGTCTAATGTGCAATATAAAATGAGCTATGCTAGCGTGCTTAGCTTTGATAGTTGGCATACCTATTAGTACAAAATTATCTATTATTTTTTTTTCATATTTTTTAACATATTTAAATATTTTTTAAAAAATAAAAAAATATATTAATATTCTAAAAGTCACTTTCTTAATTATTTAATAAAAAAAATATTAAATACATAAACAGTCAAAATAAAAAGAAAAATAACATATGACATACTATCATTTCTAATATAAAATAGGATTTAGCTTGGGACCAATGGAGTTAGATGTGAACAGGCTGCGCGTCTCGTAATAAAGAACAAGATATATAAATTGTTTTGGGATACGTGTCACACAGTCATACCTGGAAGCACTAGTATTGATTTAATGTTAATGTATCTTTAAAATTGAAAAGAATATAGATGAAATGATTTATATTGAAATAGTCAAATAATGAGAACTCTAAATTTGAACTACAATATTTCTAAGTCTATCTTCATATTTAAAGATAACTGTTCATTTTTAAAAGTAATATTTTATTTTAAAATATTAGACCAACTGCAGATATTTTTTTCCAAAAGTGATATTAATACATTCTGCTGTTTTTTTTTTTAACTTCACATTTCTGGTTGTTTATTTTTTACTTCACATTTTTGGTTGTTGATGTTGTGTTTTTTTTTTTTTTTTTTTTTTTAACTTCACAATTCTGGTCCTATAATCTACTCCTCATTCCAGGTGCCCACATGAATTCAAGGTTGCAATGATTTTGGCCTTTTCTTGGTTTTGGCCACCTGAATTACATGCTACAATTAGGTTGAGGAAAAAATTAGTTGAGAAATAATAATTTAAATAAAAATTAAATGATTAATTAACATATAGTTGTAGTTGCAAAATATGAAAAAAAAACTAAAAAATGTTATTATTAAAAAAATAATATTATATTATTATTTTGATTCATCCAACCTGAGATTATGGCTTGAATGATTTTGGTTTTATGCAAAATATATACTTTTAACTAAATTTTGGATATGGTTTTGATGAAACCAATGTCCATCTCAATTGATGGAACACACCACTTTTTCAACTTCTTATAAAAAGTTAAATATACCTCAACTTACTTCATATATCCAAACTTACTATTATTCACTTTTTCAACGGGATCCACATCCTTACACAAAATTCATTCAAATATCTTAACTCACTACTACTCTCAGATATTCTCATATATTATGAGATACTCTCCAAACGGAGCCCAAAACGATCCCAATAGGGATTAATATATTTCTTTGTTTTAAAGTCACATTTCGACAATGATCAATACTACACTTCATTCTAAATTTTATCATTCTAATTCACATTGACTAGTATATTACATTAATCAATCATTTGAATAAACAATTCCTTAAAACATAATATATTAAAATGGTATGACTGAAGATAATAACATTTAAAATGAAAAATATATTTCTTTTTAATTATACTTAAAGAATAATATTGACAATGGGAGGCTTCTCTTTTTTCTTTCTCCAATTTTGTGAATATAACATATCAAAGCTCCAAAATTAAAATTAATATATCAAAAGTAAAGAATTTATGTCACTAAAATTACCTATATTTATTACATTAAGAATTGAGTAATGTTATTCTTATTCTAGATTTTATTATATATCTTCAATCACACTAATTGATATGTCACGTTTTAAGAAGTTTCATAAGTCACATGCTTAAATTAAAAACTACGTAAATATGATTCGCATTTTGTCATGAACTTATTTTCGTTCCTCTCTCTTTTTTTAATGCCTTCCAACTTATCATTGGTAGTTTTCTTAAGGTTCTAAACTTAATGATGACACTTAAACAGGAGGGTTGCGCTCATTACACACTTAATCCAACACTTTACAACATGAGCTCGCGACAATGATGGATCACTTATATTTTCATTTATGAACTTTTTCTTGTGATTTATTAGTATTTTAATGGTACTAGATATATGATATATTAAAAACAATACGTCTACAAGAGCATAAGGTTACATTCTCTTTTAATCATTATAATATATGTAGATATACAATTTGGAATAGTCCTCTTCTTCCCAAATTTTGTATTCCTTTGGATGGAACAATTTATTATTTTTGTTTTGTTATAAATTGCTTGTGATGTCAAGAGTTTGATGACTTAATGACATATAATCTAAAATTGTTCATCTAGGTCCAATTTTTTTTGGCTCAGTCCTGAAACCGGGTTGCAAAACTCAAGTATGCCTGGTCCGAATATCAGATTGTAAATCCAGAACCCAGGTTTTCAACCTGGTACCCAGTTTTTTTTTAATATATATATATATATATTTCACTTTGCGCCATTTTTAGTCACTAACAAGTGCAAACTATTTATGTTCTAAATTGATCGGCCGGCGGCATGCATGTGCAACTACTGATCTATGTTTTAATTGATTCCCATGCAGAACAACTTACATACATGGATTGAGGACTCACTGAGCAATTAGCTGGTTGGTTGCCGCAATTTCAAATCCATATTGCAATGGCTTAGAGCATTTACATTGATCTATGTATATGCATATGCAAAGTCATATTTGCATAATATAACCTTAAAATCATTTACATTAATTTATGCATATACATATATATAACTAGTTATGAACAGTTCTTATCTAAATTTGGATAGTAACTATTCACTCCACAAAACATATTTTAATCATTATTTCTCTCCTTCCATTTTCTCTCTCACAATCTTTTCTTTTTCTCCATCCCTCAACAACACAACATTTACCTACACATTCATTTTATTATTATAATATTATATATATATTTTTCATTTTATTATATTTTTAATATAATATATAAAAAAATTATATTTTTTATTATTACATTTGTATTATTAATGTCAAATGTATGTAGTGGATGCTAATTGTAAAATAGTTTTTTAAAATATCGATTTTAGAAAAAAAATTAATAATAATAATAATAAAATAATTTATTATTATTATATCTCAAATGTGCATAAGCCAATGTGAAAATTTTGCTTGAATGGCAAAATGGATATGCAAAAGAGGTGATTTTGCATATGCATATACATAGACCAATGTTAATGTTCTTATACATACATGACTTGCAGGCCTAGGTTTCTTTATGCTTTCTCTTTGTGAAAATAGAAGTGTAAGAGTATCCTTATTGGCTTGATCAAATGCATCTTTAAAATTTAGCCAATATTACATTTTTTTTACATTTGCCTATTCCATTCAAATTCAATCCTCACATTGGATTAGTCATTCACTCTCTATATAATAATAAAATATTATTAAATTAATAATTTTTTATTTAATTTATTTGAATCACATTTTATAATTCTACCAATTTAATATTAATAATAATTATATTCTAATTAAAGTAATATTAAAAAAATCATATTTTCAACAGTCATTTAATGCAAATAACAAAAAATATTTGATTAAACTCATCTAAATTTCTATCTAAATTTCTTAATTACAAATCAAATAGTATTTTTTCTTAGAGTGAGAAACTAATATTTTAATATTTGCTTGGAGTAAGAAATTAGTATTTTAATGTTTGGTGAATCAATAGTGGTTCTTCATCTTTAGTCAACCACTATAGTAGAAATTTATCTTATATAAATTTGACCAATCTAATGTGGGGTGTTTTTAACATCAATTATGTAAATTTTAGCTAATTTTTTTATTTGGCCATGCCAATGTGAATGCTCTAAGACGAATAATTGACAATCTTGATAATGCAATTAGGTAAATTACCAACATAAGCAACATGGTGCAAAGTGAAAAAAAAAAACCAGGTACCGAGTTCCAGCTTGGGTTTACATGGATTCTCGAGCTGAAATATGGATAAACAGTCCTAAATTATAATTCGATTCTCTAAGTTAAAAATCTGATCTTGAACTCCCCACCCCCTTATTAAAAAAAAAAAATAGCCTCTGATTTGAACATTTAAACTAGAAATGTCCTATTAATGTAAATGTCGTAATTACTAAAAAAATAAAAGGCAGGGATATAGTCAGTATAAAATGAGAAGTTAGGGAATCAATTCATAATTAATGAGAATACAAAACATTGATTGGAAGGGTAAAGCTACTATGCCGCTCGAACATTACCGCTTTACTTGACCGCCTGACGTGGCCCATGCCACATCGTCACATGAAGACAAAAAAATGAAGAAAAACACGATTCGTGTGTTCAACTCAGTTCTGTAGGTATATTTGAACCCAAGCCTCCATCTCTTAGCCACCTCCTCCCCTACCTAACGGCACCGACCAACATTATTGATCCCATTTCTGGAGATTTTTTCAACCCAGTATTTTCAAACCACCATTTTCGACTCTACACAGTATTTCATCCTCACCGCATTCAAGGCAATTCGAAGCCACCATATCGCTTCGTCCCACCCTCATGAGTCACTACACGTCGAAAGCAAAAGGTAAAAATTATAGGTGCTTTTGAAAAAAAAAAAATTATTCGTCTCTACTAGGTAGTTGTGACCTTGTCGCTTGGCTGGACTCACCGATAGTTTCTAGGTAGTTGTCTCTGTGTATTGGTTCTTCTAGTACCTGGACTCACCGACTTCGTATTTGTTGCTTTTAGTGACATACTTTTAGTCATACAAATTGTCAATACAAAATATTTTTGCTTGAATTTTGGGCTTATGTTTGCAGTTATTAAGTTTCTTATCCATTTGCTGTTACTAACTTGATGTGTATTGGGTGGATGATGGTATGTTTTTTTTTGGGATTTTGGGTGGATAGTGCTCTGTGTTTGCTTGAATTTTGGTCTAATAATGCTCTGTTTTTGCTTTTATTTTGGGCTTATAGTGATCTTGGTGATACTGCTACCATACTAGAACTTTTTCTTTGTTTATTTTTATTTTTGGGTTTAAATCTCTCTAGTTACTTTGTACTCTTGCTTGTTTGGTTTCTTTGATTGTATCTTAAAAGTGAACAACTTTGCAAGGGAGGGGGATGGTGTTTGAAGAGATTGTTATAACCTGCTAGTTTTGAAGCACGAACCTGCCATTTCTTGATAATTGTTATGGCCTGCTATTTTCATTGAAAACCTATCACTATTCAATGCACCCAAAAAAGACTTTATTCCTACTATCCCTGAAAATACTGAGGATGAAAAACTCGCCGGAGATGGGGTTGATAATGGTGGTCGGTGCCGTGAGGTAAGGGAGCAGGTTGCTGCGAGATGGGGGCTTGGGCTTGGTTACACCCGCAGAACTGAGTTGAACACATGAATCATGATTTTCTTCATTTTTTTGTCTTCATATGGCGATGTGGCATGGCCACGTCAGGCGGTCAAGTAAAGCAGTCATCTTCAAGCGGCATGGTAGCTTTATCCTTGATTGGAATTAGCCATCAAAAGGGAATATATTGAGAATCGATCCCGGCAGACAGGCATGTATGCCATGTCACTCCTCGATCGGGATGCTCCGCAGGTGTAACTCTTCCTTAATTATAGTTTACATATGTTTATTCATTATTATTTTTATATAACTTGATTAATTATTTTGAGTAATAATAAATAAAAAGATATGAGAGGAGAGATTCAGAAATTCATTAAATTATATTATGAATTGAAGAATGTCGAAATGTGGGTTAGTATTGCATGTAATAGGCTTCATAGGTCTCTATATCTTCATCATCATTTGCTTGAAAGCCTCTCTGTTGTAATGTTTCGTTGTGGGAAGTTTAATGATCAAACAATTTTCTCCTCTTGTTATTGCATCTTCCAGAGGGACGTCTTGTCTCTACTTGAATCTCTTCTCACTTTTGTTCTATAAGGGACATCTTTGCATACAACTTCTCCAAGCCGTCCTTTATATCAAAATCACTTCTATTGAAAAGATGAGAAAAACCTTTACACGGAAAGGGTGAAGACCTCTACTCAGGGAAGAACTAGGGAGGAGTATTTTGCATAAGAATTTATGAGACTGATATTTTAGTTGATTCGTGATTGATTAATATAACATAATCGAGCCTAATATTCAAGGTTTTGATTGAATAATATCTCAACATGCATGACGCTATATTGAGAGATGATCCATTTCATCCCAAAATGGTCGACATTATGTTTTAAAAAAAATATATAGTCGACATTATTACTTCAATCTTTACATCTTTATCTCATGTTGGTCTCATGCATATCATGTAACAATTGATTTTGGATCAAGGTTTCCTTAATTTTTTGTTAAATGCCGGCCAAATCAAATAAGCAATCATTTTGTCTGTTTTTAAATGCTTTGAAATTTAATATGGTAGAAAATTAGTATATTTATAGTTTCCTTGACAAAATATAATTATGATGGCTAAAATCAAAGTCGATATATTATAAGTAACTACAAAATCAAGGGCGAATTTCTCCCTAGGTGTTATAGTTTTTTTTTTCCCCCAACAGTCGGCCCCCACACCCCCAAAAAGAAGGGAAAAAAAAGGAAAGAAAGGAAAGGGCACTTGGGTTTTATATTTAACAAGGAAAGGAAACCTATCCATCTATGATATTAACCTTCATGTTGGAATGTCAACTTTCTGAAGCTCCAATAAAATGGCACTGCAAATTCTTCTCTCTGCCTTTCCTAGTGGAAGGATGAGGTGAAGCGGGAGGACCACATCCTAGTGGTGGGACGTGGGCAAGTACGTTGTAAGAGGGTGGCTACGTATCAGTGTAGCAGCAGAGAATGGTGGGGCACGGAGGAGCAAAAACCTTTCAAGCTGGTTGGCGCGGAGGAATTTGCTGAGCAGATTCCAGGGTGGAGGCAAGGTAGAGACGGCTAAGATGAATGATTTAGAAGAACAGTGGGAGAGGTTTTGTCTAACTGAGGAGGAGGGGGAGGCTATAGCTATCGAAGGGGAGGCTAATGAGAAGATATGGTTTAAAGGAGACTGTAGTTTAGTAGGGAAGCTGTGCATGGAGAGGTTTATTGGTAGGGTGGTCCTAGAGGATACGATGAAGAAAGTATGGAGAATCAGTAAACCAGCAAGGTTTGTGGAGCTAGGTGGTAATATCTTTTCCATAACTTTTGCCAACCAAGCAGACAAGCAACGCGTATGGAGTGGAAGACCTTGGCTGTTTGACTCATATCCGTTAGCCTTGAAGTTGTTTGATGAATACACACCTCCACAGAGAATGAGGTTTGAGAAGGAAAGCTTCTGGATTCGAATGCATAATATGCCTCTTGCATGTATGAATGAAGAACAGGGTGGACAGATAGGGAAAACAATAAGAGGAGTGGAAGAAGTGGATGTGAAAGAAGATGAGAGTGGGTGGGGAAAGTATTTAAGGATCCGTATCAACCTGGATCTTATGAAGCCTTTGGCCAGAGGGAGGACAATCACTTTGAAAGGTGAGACGATATGGATACCAGTCACATATGAAAAACTACCCAGATTCTGCTTTGAATGTGGGTGCTTAGTGCATGGCACAAAAGGATGCAATGGGAAAGGGAGTAAGAAGATGCAGTATGGAGTGTGGTTAAGGGCTGAAACAAAAATGGGATTCAAAGAGAAAAACAGAGAAGTAGGCTCAGACAGTCAGTGGAAAAAGGAGAGTGAGGAAACTGAGAGGGAGAGGGTAGTTCAGAATAAGGTTATGGGTGAGGAAAACAAGAAAGACGATGGGGAGCAAATCACTGAGCCGGGGCTCAATATTAAGGAAAATGCAGTGATAGAAGTTAGGGGTGAGGAAGAGAGTTATGAGATTGTTGGGGGGTTGGAGGAAGGAGGGGATGGAAGACTGGTGGAAGCAGGTGGGGAAAATAGGGATGTGGAGGTAGAGGAGAATGTGTTAACAGTCACTACTGATAAAGGGAAGGAAAAGATTACCAGAAGGGTAGAATGGAAGAAGAGAGCTAGAGAGAAGGGAGAGACTCCTTGCATGGGTGGAGGGTTGAGCACTCGAAAAAGGAAAAAGGATGAGGAGTTAAGGGAAGTGTCAGCAAAAAAAAAGTCAAAAAAAGGAAGGTTGTGCAGTGAAAGAACTGAGGTCATCCCTTAACAATTATTGGTGGAGGCTGGTTGCCAGCCCCACCAATCCCAATGAAAATCTTAAGCTGGAACTGTCGAGGGCTTGGGAACCCTCGGACAATTCAAGACCTCTATCAAATGGTAGAGAACAAGAAGCCTGATGTAGTGTTCTTGATGGGAACCAGATTAAGAGCAGGGAAGTTTAATGGTTTGAATAGGAGACTTAAGAATGAGGGTTGCTTTGTGGTGGATCCAATGGGTCAAAAAGGGGGTCTAGCTCTATTATGGAGTAATAGTGTACAACTAGAGGTGCTGAACTTCACACAAAGGCACATTAATGCATGGATTTCAGGAGAGGTGGGTAACTTGAGGTGGTTGTTAACTTGCTATTATGGTCAACCTGAAACACATAAGAGGGCTGAAACTTGGGATTCATTTTCAGCTTTAAACCAAAGTGACTCCCAAGGGTGGTGTGTGGTGGGAGATTTTAATGAAATTCTATCCCAAGATGAGAAGTTTGGGGGCAAGCCCAGGCAGGAGAAACTAATGAAGAATTTCAGAAGGGCTTTGGAGAAAGGGAATTTGTCAGATTTGAAATGGAGGGGCAACAAGTTCACATGGAGTAATGGGCATGAGGATGCTTCTTTTACTAAAGAACGGCTTGACAGGACTGTAGCTAACCCAACTTGGGTTCAGCTATTTAAGGAGTATTGGGTGGAAGTTCTAACTGGAAGGAGTTTTGATTACAGGCCCATTTTGTTGACTATGATCAGAAGAGACAAGTTCAGATGGAGGACAGGCAAAATGTTTAGATACGAAGCATGTTGGGCTAAAGAAGAGGGTTGTAAAGAGGTGATTCAAGGGGCATGGAAAGTTAAGGAAGACAGGAGAGGGTTACAATCATCCATTACAAACCAATTGGAAAATTGCAGAAGGGCACTCACGGGGTGGAGTAGGCATTTATGTTGGGATAGTAAGCAGGAAATCAAAGTGAATCTGAGGCTTTAAGGAGGTTACAAGAAATTGAAAATAGCCATAATACAACAGAGATAAAGAAACTTCAGAGAGAAATTGGATCACTACTCGAGAAGGAAGATTTAAGGTAGAAGCAAAGAGCAAAAAGTAACTGGTATGCTTTGGGAGACAGGAACACCAAGTATTTTCACGCATGTGCAAACCAAAGAAGGCTAAGAAATAACATTGATCAGATTGAGGATGTGCAAGGAAGGATTCACAAGGGGCAGTCTGAGATTGAGATGGCTTTTCAGTGTTATTTTGAGGATTTATTCTCCTCAACACAGCCAAGTACTGAAGCAGTGGAAGAGTGTCTAAAGCATATGGAACCTCGAGTGACCAGAGAAGCAAATGACAAATTGCTAAGGCCTTTTTGCAAGTTGGAGATCGAGGAAGCAGTAAAGAGTATGACACCTTTAAAGTCACCAAGGCCCGATGGTTTTGGAGCTTGTTTCTACCAAAACCACTGGGGAACAATTGGAGACGATGTGTGCTCAGTAGTGTTAGATCACCTTAATGGTAACACTCATTTCCATCCTGTTAATATTGCTCTAATTCCCAAGAAGAAGAACCCAAGAATAGTTACTGAGTACAGACCAATTAGTCTTTGCAACGTTTTTTACAAAATAGTTTCCAAAGTATTGGTTAACAGGTTAGTATTGTCAGATATCATTTCAAGCAATCAAAGTGCCTTCATACCTGGAAGGATCATTACTAACAACATCATGTTGGCTTATGAGGTTTTGCATACCATGAAGGTGAGGAAGACAGGGAAGAAATGGAGTATGGCCATCAAGTTTGATATGTCAAAAGCTTACGATAGGATTGAGTGGCCTTTTGTGAGAGCTGTTATGAAGAAGATGGGGTTCTGTGATGAGTGGACTGAACTAGTGATGAGATGCATCACATCTGTGTCTTACTTAGTTTTAGCCAATGGCAAGCCAGGAGCAACATTTATTCCTTCAAGGGGGCTGAGACAAGGGGATCCCCTATCCCCTTATTTATTCATTTTATGTGCTAAAGGATTAAGCTCTTTGCTTAACCATTCAGACTTGATTGGGAATACAAAAGGAGTTTCTGTTGTAAGAGGTGGGCTGAGAGTTAATCATCTGCTTTTTGAAGACGATTGCATTCTATTTGGAAGAGCTAGTGTGGAGGAATGGAAGAAGTTACAAGATTTGTTGTTGAGATACGAGAAGGCTTCGGGTCAATTTCTGAACAAAGAAAAGACAGCAATCTTCTTTAGCTCGAATACACCTGTGGTAGATAGGGATCAAATCCTGAGTGAAAGGGGGTCTTTGGTTCAAGGCAGCTATGAAAGGTACCTAGGTTTGCCTACTATGGTTGGCAAATCTAAATACAATTATTTTAGAGGGATCAAGGAGAGGGTGTGGCAGAAGATCAACAACTGGAAGAACTGTTTTCTGTCAGGGGCAAGTAAGGAAATTTTGATCAAGGCAGTGCTGCAGGCCATTCCATCCTACACAATGAGTGTGTTTAAGTTGCCAAAAAAATTGTGTAAGGAAATCAATGTGATGCTGTCAAAGTTTTGGTGGGGTAATCAGCAAAAAAGCAATGGGATTCAATGAAGGTGTTGGGAAAAGATGGGGGCAACAAAGGGTAAGGGAGGAATAGGTTTTAGAGACCTGGACAGTTTCAATATTGCCCTCCTTGCTAAACAAGCATGGAGATTGTTACAGAACCCTCACTCTTTAGTTGCAAAAATTTACAAAAAGAAGTATTTCAGGAACTTTTCCATTACAGAAGCAAAATTGGGAAATGCTCATTCTCTGATATGGAGGAGTGTTTGGAGCTATTTAGGGCTGTTGAATGAGGGACTCAGATGGAAAGTGGGGAATGGAGCAAAAATTAGGATATGGGGATAGAAATGGTTGCAAACCCCTTCAACCTTTTGTGTTCAATCCTCTATTTCGAGATTAGATGTTGATGCAAGAGTTATAGAGTTGATTGATGTTGATACAAAGGAATGGAATGAAGATTTAATCAGGGCAATATTCAGTGAAGAAGAAGCCAAACATATATGCAGTATTCCCATTAGTTCAAGGGGTGTGGAGGACAGAGTGATATGGGGCCCTTAAAAAAAGGGAGTTTTTTCAGTCAAAAGTGTATATTTTTTTGAAGAAGACAGAAAGAAGGCAGTGAAGGGAGAATCTTCAAGGGAGTTTGTTTTAGACAGTAGGTGGAAGTCAATATGGAAGTTGAAAATACCTGATAAGGTGAAAACTTTTATGTGGAAGGCAGGTAACAATCTTCTTGCTACGAGAGGAAACCTATTTTCTAAAAGAGTAACTGACAACCCTATTTGCCCCATATGCTTAAGAAATACTGAAACAGTGATGCATGTGTTGTGGCAATGTCTTGCCACTAATGATGTGTGGGCTGAGTCTTGTAGAGCAGTGCAGAAATGGGATGGCAATGTTGTTGACCTATTAGAACTTTGGAAGGACCTGGAGGGGAAGCTTAGTATGAATGAATTAGAAGAAGTGGTAGTAGTTATGAGGGGGGTGTGGATGAGAAGAAACAATTTTATCTTTGAAAACAAGTTTTCTAGCCCAAGCACAGTAATAAGAATTGCCAAAGAAATGTTGGGAGAGTTTCATTCAGTGGAAGAGGGGATTACAGACTCAGGTATGCATAATAACAGAACCTCTGATAACAGAACTTCTTCTGGAATCCAAAAGATTTGGCTACCACCAGGGAAAACAGATTCAAAGCTAATTGGGATGCAGCATGTGATACTAAACGAAGGCAAATGGGGATAGGAGTTATCATTAGAGATGAAAAGGGGGATGTCATAGCAGGATATTGCGGAGCAAGGAGTAATGTGGATCACCAGTTGTAGCAGAGGGTCTGGCACTTAGGAAAGCCATGGGCTTTGCAGTGATTTGAGGCTTACTAGAGTGATTTTTGAAGGGGACGCACAAACTATTGTTAAGGCAGTTAACAATCAAGATGAAGACCTGTCATTTTATGGAAATATCATTGAAGATTCAAAGTCTCTTTTAGGCACTTGGTCCAATTGGAAAGTTCAGTAAACACACAGGGAAACAAACACAGTTGCACATAACTTAGCAAAGTTAGCAATACAGTCAAATGTAGAGCAAGTTTGGATAGAAGAGGCACCTTCTTGTATTTCTTCCTATCTTTTGAAAGATAGGGAGGGTTTTGTAGACAGTGTTATTTTGAATGAATGAAAGAAAGAAGAGGTATAATTTTAAAAAAAAACCTTCATGTTGTGTAACATTAAGAGCGGTACTACTCTACCATTTGAGTAGAACTGCTCATTGTTACTACTAATTACTTTTATAATTTTTTTTTATTGATTTTTCTATTCACATTTTTTTAATATATTTAATAATTTTAAAATATATATATACCAATACATTTAAAATCACTTTCTTAATTATTAAATAAAAATAAAAAATAATTTTTTTTCCCAAATTGTCAAGTAGGCGGTAAGAATTGGTGGACAAAGCAACTTTTTTCGTAACAATATTAATACTAAAAAAGCGAAATTCATGTACAATTGACATCTCAAACCCATCACTGAAAGCAAATGTGTATCTGTACTACGTTGTATAGTAAAAAATTAAACTGAAAATCTTAAAATTTAAAAATTAAAGTAAGAAGGAATTTAGATGCCACTAAAAAAAATAAAAACCAATGGACTACGATTAACTTATCCTTCTCCGACGACCACAATGCATCTAATCCTTACTAGGAAGTCCCGCGAAAGTGGGAGAGGGAGATAAATACATAAATTAAATTTTACAATATTTACGACTATTTTTCGAATAACGTAATTAGTGTTAATTATATACCGTATCACTCAATTCTTATGGGTAACTTAAGCTTAATGGTTGTTTATTTTATGCTCTCCTTTTCTCTGGGATGTTTCAAATATCATCTCTCTTCCATATTTAATGCGTTTTTCATTCACTTTTTCCTTCCCAATAAAAGTTTAATTGTTTTTGCTAATTGTGAAAAAGAACAAATAGAAGACAGCGACATGGGATAAGAGAAAAAATGCAGAAGAAACATGGCCAGGAAAAGTTTGATTTGGGATTGCGCTTTAAAGGGTGCATGCAAACGTGAGGACTCCATTAAAACTCCACAAGGATGATATATACACCATTATCACAGTTTCTTATAGCTAGAGCACACAAGAACCATTAAACATACGAACCTACAAGCCACTATACTTCTCTTGCAAGCAAAAGTTTCTTCCATAATTCCAGTACTGACACTAGTTTATTCATTCTATCAATCTTTGCTCTGCTGCTCGACTATATATATATATATATATATATATATATATATATATATCAGCACAATATCATGAGCTGAACGCATGAGTGATAACCATAGAAAGAAAAGGAAATAAGCCATAGTCAGGATGGCAAGCATTTTGCAGTCAACACAAGGAGAAATTGGTAAGATACTGTGGCTTCACCATGAGCATTTTCAGTGGGAAATGCCGTCATCTAATCGGGCTAAAGGTGCACGAGGAGGAGCAAAGCAATTAAAGAGGCAAGAACTGAGGCATGCTCTCGCCTCTAGTGTGAGTCGTATCGTGAGGAATCCTCAAGCTGTGGCATCTGAGATTTCCGCCACAGAACAAGAGGTAAGTTAATAACTTCTTGTGCATCAATGATTTCTGCTATCTAAATATCATAAGCTGTGGTGACGGCAACTCTCAGTGAATTCAATAGCCTTGTCAAAATGTGCATAAAACAGTTTTGTCACATCAGGGGTCATCATTGTCATCTTGGAAACTATAATGGCAAGAATGGTCATGTAGCTCAAATAAGCCAAAATGACCATAATCCTGTCCTCATTTGATTTGGCTGTACTTGTGTGTAGCCAGATGTTAGCTTTACATAAGACTGACACGAATCTAGCCAGCTATCTCCCACTTCTGCAAAAGGATTTGGGGGCATCTAGGCCCTTGAAGTGCGGTCCAGCTAGATCTCATGATTAAGATAACCTCTTATGGCCCAAAGACACTAAAAAGATAAGATAAAGATAAATAGTTATATCAAAAAATTTTTATAATTTTTTACTATTCACATCATTTTTATCTATTATATTTTTTAAAATTTTTCTTTTTTTTTATTTTATCAAAATTTTATTATATGAATAATAAATAAAAACTTTTAAATAATTTAAAAAGAATAATTCAAAAAAAAATTTAAAAAATATAAAATATAGAATGAAATTGTATAGCAATTCTCGTAGTTACATATATGTGCACTCTTCTTCTTGCAAAGATAAGGTACAGTAGATAAGGACAGGTTTTTTTCCCTATAAAAGGAAGTAGGACTGAAGTTAAAGTGGAAGCATTTCATCCTCTTTGTACTAAAAAAATGCAGGCTCAAACATCTCTCACTTGCAATGAAAAGATGCTGGCAAACTATGTCCCAGTCTACGTAATGCTCCCGGTAAGTTTCAACTAAACCGATCCTCTTCACTCGCATTTGATCTATGCATTCTAAGATGGTAGTTAACTGCCGACTTTTTTTTCTACCAGTTGGGAGTTGTTACAGTTGACAATGTCTTAGAAGACAAAGACGGGCTTGAGAAACAGCTCAAGGAGCTACGAGCAGCTGGTGTGGATGGCGTAATGACAGATGTCTGGTGGGGGATCATAGAATCCCAAGGGCCTAAGCAGTACGATTGGAGTGCTTATAGGAGCTTGTTTCAACTTGTTAGAGAATGTGGGTTGAAGTTACAGGCCATAATGTCTTTCCACCAATGTGGAGGGAACATAGGGGATGTTGTCAACATCCCACTTCCCCAGTGGGTACTTGACATTGGAGAATCAGACCCCGATATCTTTTATACCAATCGCACTGGTAACAGGAACATGGAGTACCTCAGTTTTGGTGTTGATAATCGGCGTCTCTTCTATGGACGAACTGCTGTTGAGGTAAGTCTAGTGAGAACTTCATTCTGTAATTTAGGCTCATGCTGCTGATCATCCAAGTATTACAAGTGGTATTGGTCATGTATACTAGTATTCAAATCACATGGTTTATTGCAAAACAAAATCCATCGTCTGGTGATCTTGTCATGGGTTCAATCAATGATGTCTGATAAACCATGGAATTAGTAGTGATATCTTCTTCTAAAGGTGCTCTCTGAAACTGCAATATATATGACTGAACTGATTGCTGTAGATGCAAGCAAATGATTGCCCGACATCAAGCAATGTAACCAAGATTAGATGGGTTATCCAAATCCAGTTTCCTAGTTCAAGTACGATGGTGATTATGACCTGTGATGCCAAATTAGTTGGATTTTCCCTACCTGCTTCAAAAGTTATAGTCGATATGGTAAATCCAATACAAGTATCACCCACGTAAGTAGAAACCTGCCGATGTATTCGTATAACTTGGATTTTAGGGTGGCCAATAAATACAATTGAAAAACCATTGACAGACCTCCTCACCAAGTCCCATATTGCCGACCTTGATTTGGATTGTGATTAGTTCTGAAATCCACCTAACACATGATCATCTGTTACATACTAACTTTGATTTGTACAGATATACAGCGACTGCATGCAGAGCTTCAGAGAGAACATGTCAGATTTTTTAGAAGATGGATTTATAATAGACATTGAAGTGGGACTTGGCCCCGCGGGGGAGTTAAGGTATCCCTCTTATCCACGAAATCAAGGATGGGTCTTCCCGGGCATTGGAGAATTTCAGGTGAGAGTGGTTTTTTGTACTTGGCTGTCCTCGGGAAAATTTCTCCAGAAATAGGTTTTAGTTTCGTTTTATTCTTTAAAGATGTTTTCATCTCCAAGACCACACACTACTTGTTAAATGCTGCAGTGCTATGACAAATATCTCAAGGCAGAATTCAAAGAAGTTGCAACAAGTGAAGGTCATCCCGACTGGGAATTGCCAGATAATGCAGGGACATACAACGACACTCCTGAATCTACAGAGTTCTTCGGATCAAATGGTACATACCTCACTGAGAAAGGGAAGTTCTTCTTGACATGGTATTCTAACAAGTTACTGAGCCATGGTGACCAGATCCTGGATGAAGCAAATAAAGCTTTTATGGGCTGTAAAGTCAAGTTAGCTGCCAAAGTATAATATCTCATTACATTACAAACATCTCATACTAACAGTACTTACCATCTTCTAGTTTCTATCCACAAAAAACTCATACATCATTTTGAAATCAGGTCTCCGGAATCCACTGGTGGTATAAAGCAGATAATCATGCTGCAGAGTTTACTGCAGGATACTACAACTTAAAAGATAGAGATGGATACCGACCTATAGCAAGGATGCTGTCCAGGCATTATGGCATTCTGAATTTCACATGTCTTGAGATGAGGAACTCTGAACAAAGTGCTGATGCCAAATGCGGACCTCAGGAACTCGTTCAGCAGGTAAGACTTATATCCTCCTTCTATTTTTAAGATCTACTCTCATGTTTATCAATTTCTTATTGAGATATGCTTTTTCGTGTGGTGGATTTGTAGAAGATTTTCATTTTAATATTTATTTTTTAATAACATCAATAAATTTGATGTTCCTTTTTTTCCCTTTCGTTTTTGACTATTATATATTAGGGGAAACAGTTCCTGTGTGTGTGTGAGAGAGAGAGAGAGAGAGAGTTTCTCCAACCTCCCAACTTTGCTTCTCATCGAGGTTCCAGTCACCTCTAAAAAAATTGATTCCATTAATTATGCATCTTTTGGAAGAATAATTTGAATGGACAAAGTCGTTACAAATCCACTCGGTTGATCTGTGGCACATGCATTTGCAGGTTCTGAGTGCAGGTTGGAGAGAGAACATTGACGTTGCAGGAGAGAATGCTCTTTCAAGATATGATCGTGATGGTTATAATCAAATCCTTCTAAATGCTAGACCTAATGGTGTCAACAAAGAGGGCAGACCAAAACTAAGGATGTATGGGGTCACGTACCTTCGTTTATCTGATGATCTAATGCAGGAAACGAATTTCAATATATTCAAGACATTTGTGAAGAAGATGCATGCTGATCAGGTAAGGCAATGATCCATGATCCTATTGATTGTTATGTACTTCAAAAAGAATATGCTTCTTGAACTTCAAATGATCAACTGCTCTCTCTCTCTCTCTCTCTCTCTCCCTGTAGGATTACTGTCCAGACCAAGGAAAGTACAACCATCACATAGGTCCATTGGAGCGGTCTAAGCCAGAGATGACAATTGAAGATCTGCTAGAAGCAACCGAACCAGTGGAGCCATTCCCATGGGACAAAGAAACAGATATGAGTGTCGGTGGTGCACTAGCTAATTTGATAGACAATTTCTTTTCTATGTTTAACTGAGAACACAACCAAATGGGGAAATAATCAAAAGTCAAAGAATCAATTGAAAAACTTTTTGAGTCTGATGTTCAATTAAAAGCTCCGAATTTCCTATTTCTGTATTAAATGTACAATTACATCCTAGTTAAGTATAACTCACCAATAATCACCGCATGAACAGATTCCATCTTTAAAGTGGTGAAACCTATGGATATCTCGCATAATAATTTCTCGACATGTGATCTTAGAAATTAATTTTGTCACCGTGTGGCAATCCCCACAAATGCGAAGGTTTTTAGTGATCCTAATGATGGTCCCTGGACCAGTGTTAATAAGAGCAAAAGCAGTGGCTAGTCTTTCACTATGACCCCAAAGCATCTTCTCCTTTGCTTCTTCATCAACATTGTAAAAAACTGAACTTGTATCAGGCTTGTATCCAGACTCCTTCAGTCGCTGATTTAAGCTCTCTAACTCGGTGTATATATCTTTTGTCTGTTGGTGAGACCTATCTCCAACTAAGAACTGATGAACCATCTTGTCTACCTCAACAAAACTGCAGCCTGGGGGCTTTTTCAGTCCTTTCCTTCTGACCATGGCTCTTACCCTTTCAACATCATCCCACCGTTTCTTTGCAGCATAAATATTGGAAAGGCAAACATAGGCACCCACCCCGTTTGGGTTCATTTCAAAAACTTTCTGTTCCAGAATTTCGGCAAGATAGACATTTTGGTGCAGCCTGCAAGCAGAAAGTAGTGCAGCCCATATATCACTGGTAGGAACAACTTCCATACTTTTGATAAGCTCATATGCTTCATCTAAGTGCCCTGCTCTTCCTAGAAGATCTACCAAACATGAATAGTGAGCAGGTGTAGGCTTGACATTGTACTCGCTGAACATTTGATGGAATATTTGTCTTCCCTCATTGACTAGTCCTGCATGACTACATGCTGATAAAACAGAAGTAAAAACACCCTCATCCGGAAGAATATTGTTCGCTATCATAGCACGAAAAATGGAGATGGCCTCTCCTCCCTTCCCATGAACCCCATATCCCATAACCATAGCACTCCAAGAAACCAAGTTCTTTTCCGGCATCTCATCAAAAACCCGACGTGAACAAGTCAAGCTTCCGCATTTGGCATACATGTCTATGAGGGAAGTTCCCACAATCGTATTCATACCAAACCCTTTCTTAACAAGACATGAGTGAACAGAGGTGCCGAATTGTAAGGCTGTAATCTGATCACAAGCTCCAAGAACTGTTACAACAGTCACTTCATCAGGCCCTTCTCCTTCTTTAACCATTTCACGGAAAAGTCTTAAGCTCTCAAAAGCATCTCCACTCTTTTCACAACCTGAAATCATAGAATTCCAAGAAACTTTATCTTTTAGCTTGATCTCATCAAATAGCTGCCTTGCGTATGCCATACAGCTACAACTGCAATACATTTCAATAAGAGCATTCCTCAAAAACTTATTAGAAAACTCAGCATTGTTTCGAACAATATAACCGTGTAAAGTTTTCCCTGGCTTTAAAGCCATTAGACCAGCACAAGCAGAGAGGATACCAAGCAAAGTAGTCCCATCCACACCAAATCCAGAATTTGCCATCATATCAAAAACCACCAAAGCCTTTTTGGGGTTATTATTTTTCAAATAGCCCGATATCATCGTGTTCCAAGACGTTATATCTCTCAGAGGCATTCTATCAAATAGCACCCTCGCTGTTACCATATCCCCAAACTTCGAGTACATCGCAAGCAGAGAATTACTCACGTAAATATCAGACTCCAATCCACTAATCACTACATCACCATGAACCCTCCTCCCGATATCCACAAGCAACAAATCGCCACAGGCCTTAAGAACAAACGGGTACGTGAACTTGTCCGCCTTCCATCCGAAACTCAACATTTCACGGTACAAAGCAACGGACTTTAAAGAACACCCACTACAAGCATATCCCCTGATCATGAAACTCCACAAGAAATTATTCTTCGAACCAATCGCATCAAAAATCAACTGGGCTTCTGCCATACGGCCACAACTCGCGTAAAATGCAGCGAGTTTGGTGTTCAGGTAAGTGTTCTGTTGGAGAGTACCGCAAGTGGTCACGTGAGCATGGAGTTGCTGGCCTTTTGCAAAGGATTTGGTGTTGGTGAGGGACTGCAAGAGGGTTCCACATTGTAGGGAGGACAGAGTGAAGCCAGTTTGTAGAAAGTGGGAGGTTGGGATATGAAGAGATTGCTTGAAGAGGGCTGGGATGTGGCCCTTGTGGGATTTGAGAAGTTTGTGAGCGAGAGTGAGGGTGCCATTCATCAAGGAGAGTGGAGATGCTGAGAAGTGAGTGGAGATGCGAGAGTGAGGGTGCCATTCATAAATCACTAGAAGTGTGATTTATAGTGAAACGACCTATTAAATATTTCAAAATTTTGGGTCATCACAAGTTGAGTAGATCATAGCCAATTTTCAAGCACTAACGAAGCTTAGATGCAGTACCAACACAATGAAACCAGAACCAGCTGTAACTTGTACATTTCACTCGCCGGCAATAACTTATATACCTTCACATTTTTCAAGTACTGTTAGATGCACTACAAGATTTACATAGTTTTACAAACAATTTTGATAGGCGCTATGTGGTACTAATCAGCCACTATACTTATGTTGACAACCCAACCGAAAAAACATTAATTAATCAACTAAGATTTACTAAATACTAAGATATAGGTTATAATACAAGATATGGTAATGATATACCTACAATTGTTTACGACTATTTTACAATTCAGTTTAAATCAATCAATTTAATTATGCTATTTTATTAAAAGATAATTTCAATTTTACATGACACCGTACCACAACTCCAAACCGCCATCATGGGTTTTGAACTACCTTATCTAGTCTTATACTAACTCAGTGGGCTGGAAATGATTATTTCTCTCCATTCAGCCTGTTGTGTAATTTTTGACATTAACATCATCTATAATATTCTATTGAGTCATTGATTAAGAGAACATGACATCGGATTATCTTGATTATTGTCTCCCCACATTGTTTTAATAAATTCTCGACTGTTCCACATATTAAGCTGAATATTATAGTGATCATGTTTTATATTTTGGAATGTTTATATAAATAAATACTACTTGCCGAAGAGAAATTGGGGTCCGACCATAACATCAGAATGGATGTCAGTGAGCAAGTTAAACGAAACTTGGTTTATCTATAAACAAGCTAATTCTAAAAAATGCCGGATCTAAAAACAATGCTAACCAATTAGCCTATTAATATCAAGTCAATTCTAATCAATAAATACAAATTTTCAAACTTCATGTGTGACCACTTTAACCAAAATTAAGCATATTCACGTATAAATAATAATTTTAAGTTGCGCAAGTTATGGACAATTCTTTTTAAAAAAAGTAATAAATATGAAATTCATATAAAAAAATTATTTTTTAATAATAGATCATATTTTTTTTTAAAAAGAGTGACCGATGCTTGCACATCATAAAGAATTTGCATATCATGATCTTCCACTACTGCTCTACTTTATTAGGATTGAATATAGAAATACAAACATAAATAAATGTGAAAGAAATATTACGAAATTGGGGAAGGCAGATCTGATTGGATGGGTGACCCAAAATTAATAAAGACAAACCAAAAAACAAAATAAACCCAAAAAAAACAAAAAATCATGGGTGTCCGTCGTTGTTCTCCCCACGTTTCTTTGAGCCTTGCACGAATCACGCGTCACTCTCTCTCTCTCTCTCTCTCCTCTCCAAAAACATGACATAACGAACAAAAATCCCAGCACGAAAATCTTCCATTGGAAATCACTGAAAGAACAAAATCGTTTTCACCAATTTTTATCAGTACGACCCAAAACTCTTATTTACCGCATGGTTTTGAGTTTCTTCGGTTGGCTTGGGGGCTTTGCATGATTTGGTTTCTTGATTCCTTTACGTTCGTTGGATTCTTGCAAAACATATTGCATTCAGGTCAGCGACATTGAGTTTTATATCTAAGATTCGATACGTGTTGATTCTGTATACGTATCATGGTCACGTTCCAATCCTGATTCTGAGCTTTCTAGATTGAGAAAACATTGAGGATTATTGACGAAACTGTAGAATTTTCATGAAAGGCTTTTTGAGAAGGAGGACTAGATTTTTTTTCTTGTTGTAGAGACTTGAAGGATTTGTATTTAAGTTCGATGAAATGAGAAGGAAAATATGTGGCGGTTTGAGTGATTTGGAGAACATGCAATGGGATTGAGAAGGGCAGGGTATGCAGTTGTTTTCGTGATTTTGCTTTGTACATTGTCAATAAGAGGTTCAGACGTGAAGAGAGAGATAGCAGTAACATTCTTTAGCAATGCAGATTCCCCAGAGACAGATGGTAACATGGTATGAAACTCATGCACTTCCCTTTATTTTTACGCATTATGAGTACCAAAAGAGTTTTAGATTTGAAACCATGATGCAGTTTTGGTTTAAGGATGTTAGATGTTTGGAATAACATCTAACAGGCTGCCTTTGGACTCTGCTTAGTTCTTTTTGTGGAAATTGTTAAAGGAGGAAAGTTTGTCAATTCGGAGCTGTTGACAAACTACTTTTAACATATTATTAATGATTACTGCTTCTAGACGATTAGTTGAATCTATCAGCCCCTATCTGTGTTGTTAAATAAAGTTTGGGGTATTAATTTTTGGAATGGAGTAGGCTGAAATTATATCGAAGTGGCCAGGTGTTCAAGAGAAAGACAAAATTTATCAAAAATCTCTTTGGCACAAAAAAGTACGGGGAAAAAGAAAAGAGTCATTAGTTGTGGCCTTCGATAACAGGACAACTCCCGGAACACCTTAATGTAATTTTTTCCATTCTTAAAAGTTAAAAGCGGATCTTAGATAAATGTCCTTGCTGAGGAATTTGAGCATTCAAATTTTTTTATAGCTAGACGGCTAAGAAATGGTGTCAATAAGATATGCTTTCGGAATGGTGGGAAAGAAGAGTAATTTTCTGATGTCTTGCCTTCTGTCCCATTTTCATAGTTTGAAGTTTATACATGACACTTTATTGCAATTTCTTAGGAACTTATGCAACTCTTTTGCACCTTGTTGTTCTGAAATGATTTCCATTGAAAGCACAAGATACTCTTTTTGTATTGGAAGTTTAGCTAGCTGGGTAATCTAGCATTCAAGGTTCATTGAACTTCTGTGTTCTACTCTGTTAATTTGTCTCTTCCCCAAGCATGTGACATTAGGGGCCTCAAGTTAGGATGAGAAAAAAATTTAATTTCTATTGAAAACCCATTTACAAACACGGGTAGATCAATAAACTAACAACACATTGGAGCTTCAAATGATATGATGGGTTTTTGATTGAGCTATGTCAAGATTGCCCTACCTTAAGTTCAAGGAACTAGTCTTTTTGTTGTTGTTTGAGTTGTTCCAAGGTTTTCCATCAGATAGAAGCAAGTGATTTGTGTATGAAATAAGTTCAATTCCTATTAATGTCTTCCACATTTGAGACACACAAGATCAACTAGCTCCCAAATTGCCAATCCAAAAACATAAAAATGAATACCAGATCTATAGTTCCATTCGAAGGCAAAACTGATGCATACATCTAGCACTAAATGATTTCAGTTTGTGTAATCCTAAAGTAAGTGCATATTTATTTGCATACATGTATAGAAAACCGCATTTGTCACATCATTCTTTTCTGAAAAGCTTTTCCTTGATAAAAGTAAGGCTTTCAGTGAATCAAGATATGTCAGTGTGGAGATATAGCAACTGCAATTAAGGATAGGAATGGGAATTTTCTAGTTCTTACACTGAACTCACAGAGAAATATTAGGAGTTTCCATAATAAGTTGATCGATTTCAGGGGTATTTGATGAAATATTTTTACTGCAGGTGGAGCAGATGTGGATTCGTTGCAGGAAAGAATTGATAGACAGGAAAGAGACTCTTAAAGAACTTGAATTGTCTATCCTACATGAAATAACAAGGGATATAATACCAGCATTTTCGACAAATGGAAATATAGACAGATCTTTGAGAGTTGTACCTCCCAACGTGAGACAAACAGTTTTGGATTGCTTAAGAAGAAAAAGTCTTTTGTTTCATGGTCCTAGCAAAGGGGCTTGCTCCGAGAATGGGATCATTAATTGTGTTGAGTGGCTTTTCAGTTGGCCTAATGTCCCTAGAAGATATCTGGTTGGTAAGTCAAGTCGAATGAAACAACCAAGCCCTGCTCCAGCTCCTATCCCAGCGTCAACATTTCCTAAGAGCAGACTGGCACCATATAATCAAGTGCCTGCCAGTGCTCCATCTTCAAGCCCAGGGGCGCCTGTTGGAGCACTAGAAGAGACATCTTTTTCACCAGATATTATTGACCCAATTGCTCCACCTCCTCCACATAAAAGTTCTCCGCCTGTTCACCATGTTATTCCACAGAAGTCACCAAAAAAGCATGATAGCAGTCAGAAGGAAAAAATAGTCCTTATTACTGCCACTGCAGCAGGAGTCCTTGCCTTTATTGCATTGCTCCTACTTTGTTGTCTTAAGGGTAGTAACAAAAAAAATGGTGCAAAAGATGGAAAAAGAGATGAAAGACCTCTTCTCGTGTTAAGCATGAGCGACTTTTCTGCTGGTATGCATTTATCAGGATTTTTTGCTCATTATTATCTCCAATTATGGTGCCTGTTGTGATGATCTCTATGAAATTAATCCTTCAGGTTCCTCACAAAATTCTGTTAGTCCAGGAAATTCAAGTAGGAAAGATTTCAGTTTTGACAGTGGAAAGAGTCCTTTCCTTATCAATATGTCTTTGAAGCATGGTAACAATGACCCATCAGCAACTGGGGCCCCAGCATCAGAAGGTACAGAGCCAGTACATTTTCCGCCTTTAAAACTTCCACCTGGAAGATCAGCCCCTTCGCCTCCAGCTCCACCACGTACACAACCTACTCCTCCTGCTCCTCAGCCCCCACCACCTTCTAAAGTTGCTCGACCTCCACCTGCTCCGCCAAAACCGAGAGCGAGAAATCAACCTTCATATCTTGGGCCACATCGTCAAGGAAACAATGGTTCTAGTGAGGGATGTGATCTTGATGGGGAATCTGAAGCTCCAAAAGCCAAGTTAAAGCCATTTTTCTGGGATAAGGTTCTTGCCAACCCTGATCAATCAATGGTCTGGCATGAGATCAGTTCTGGATCATTCCAGTAAGAACAGAACCCTACTTTTTCCAATAATAAGCAAAAGTCAACTGTGTCAACTTAACCGCTAAATGCTCTAAAAAAAATTTCAGGTTCAATGAAGAGATGATAGAGTCTCTATTTGGTTATACCAATTTCGATAAAAATAAAATTGAGCGCAAGAAAGAGTCAACATCACTTGAACCTACCCCGTATATTCAGATTATTGATCCTAAAAAAGCACAAAATTTGTCGATTCTTCTACGAGCACTGAATGTGACAACAGAAGAAGTCCTTAGTGCTCTTCAAGAAGGTCTCTCTCTCTCTCTGTCGCTCTCTCTCTCTAATTCTCTATTTCTTTCAGTGTCTTGTTTCATACAAAGTTTTTAGTCATGGATATGATTAATTGTTGGTTTTGAGGCATCGAAAGCTTATTAGTAATTAATTGAATCAGGAAATGAGCTTCCCATGGAGCTTCTTCAAACTTTGCTGAAGATGGCACCAACAACAGAAGAAGAACTGAAGCTCAGGCTATTCAGTGGTGATCTTTCTCAACTGGGCCCTGCAGAGAGGTTCCTTAAAGTCTTGGTTGACTTCCCTCTAGCATTTAAACGAATTGAGTCACTTTTGTTTATGAGTTCAGTTCGAGAGGAGGTCTCTACTGTTAAAGAGTCCTTGGAAACTTTAGAGGTGAGACACTACACGAATTCTGTCTCCCATCTAATTTTATACTGCAAGGTATCTCATATTATATCTTCTCTTTCAGTAGATGTGCAGTGCTTCACGATTGTGGACTATGTAACTTTCATGGTTTATATGCTAGAGTATTTATATGGATGAATTTAGCTTTAATGTTCCAGATCCTCTGTCCTTCTATGGTTAGATAATAATGCCTCATTTTCAATGCAGGTTGCCAGCAAAAAACTAAAAAGCAGCAGGCTATTCCTAAAACTCTTAGAAGCAGTTCTTAAAACCGGAAACCGCATGAATGATGGTACCTACAGAGGTGGTGCCCAAGCGTTTAAGCTTGACACACTCTTGAAATTGTCTGACGTAAAGGGAACTGATGGCAAGACCACACTACTTCACTTTGTTGTTCAAGAGATCATTCGTTCTGAAGGCATACGAGCCGTCCGTACAGCCAGAGCAAGCCAGAGCACCTCTAGCATGAAAACAGATGATTTTGCGGAGGACTCCACTGAAGAATCAGCAGAGCATTATCGTAACGTTGGTCTTCAGGTGGTTTCAGGTTTAAGTGGTGAACTTGAAGATGTCAAAAAGGCAGCATTCATAGATGCTGATAGCCTAACTGCTACAGTGTCAAAACTGAACCAATCAATGAAAAAAACAAAAGATTTCCTATATGCTGAGATGAAGAGTTTGGATGAAGAGAGTGAATTCCATCGTGTACTGGCCAATTTTGTCGAGTGTATGGAAGCTGACATCTCAAGGTTACTGGAGGAAGAAAAGAGAATAATGGCTCTGGTGAAAAGTGCTGCAGATTACTTCCATGGTAAAGCAGGAAAGGATGAAGGCTTGCGGTTGTTTGCAATTGTACGTGATTTCTTGAGAATGTTAGATAAGGCATGTAAAGAGGTTAGGGATGCCGGCGTGAAGACGTTGAAGACTTCAAAGAAAGAGGCTCCATCATCTTCGTCTTGTAAAGAAATTCATCAGCATTCTTCAGATATACGTCAACGACTATTTCCAGCAATAGTGGAGCGGCGAAAGGACGACTCGAGTTCAGATGACGAGAGTCCCTCTCCCCTGTAGGTTCATTGTGTCCAAATTGTCTTCCTTTATAAGTTTGCTTCTCAAACTTACCGTTTATTTATTTTTATTTTTTTTTAATAATTAAAAAAATAATTATTAGTAAAATTATATATTTAAAAATATTTAAAAAAAATTGAAAAAAATAGAATAAAAGAAAAATATAAATTGCAGTCTTGTAAATTTGAGGAGACAAGTTCATAGAACTATCATCAACCTATTTCGAATGTATAAATTATCTCATCTCATTTAATAATTATAATTTTTTCAAATTTTTATACAAAATATAATAAATAATTTAACTTTTTTTAAATTTCAAAACAAAAATAACATTGAAAAATAATATTCTAATAATATTTTTTTCAACTTTCATTTTATCTCATCTGTATAAGAAGGAGAAAACCTTAGAATCGGTCCGTCCAACATTATCCAAATAACAACCCTCCAATGATTAAATGACACGTAAGCTTCCCCACACAACTATCATCTAAATGCACAACATCATATTCTCAAATTTACAGAAAGCTTAAGGCTCTAGAGTTTTTGTCTATCCCTTCGCACTCTCAACCCTTTTGCATCCCTCTTGCACAGCTGCCCCTTCGCACGGCTTCGTCCCCTCTCGCGACACAGAGGCTAATCTCGATGCCCCTTAATCACTTGCAGAAACAAGGAGGAGTATAACTGGACATCATACTTAATCCCCAAATCTTTCAACCCGCCATTGAAAGCTTTGCAATTGTGAAGCCTCCACCGCCATAGATCGCCATCTTCAATGTACACCGTTTGGTTAGGAAGCTTGAGCCCAATAAGCTTTTCCTTGAAATAATCAAAAGCAATGGTGGCCCTATTACTCTCCATGTCCAAGAACTTTACTTACGTTCTTACTAGTAGGTGTTTCCGATAGTTTCTCGGTTGTAGTTTTTGTGATGGTCCATAACAACAACTCTGAAGAATCAAACACACCCACAAAAACAAATACTCACTCAGTCACACGCAAAAAGAAAGACAGAGAAACAAAGACAGAAAAAAAAAGACCCATCAACTCTGGCAGAGGCATCATGGACGAAGCCAGGGGGTCTAAAGAAATCAAGCAGGTAAAGGTCGCCGATTTCATGAAAAGGAAGTTGTGATGAGATTGTTTACGGTGTTGGGAAAGAAAAGGACCTAAAGAGACGCGACGGAGAAGTAAAGGTGCACGGCCAAAGCACTGACAGTGGCAAAACCAAAGATTCTATTACAAGGATGATTGTTTGGGGCCACAAAGAGTGAATTCCCTTGACCATTTGGAATTTCATCAATATGCAATGCATCGACTATATATAAATTATGGCTTATGCTCGAATCCTTTGGATCTTGGTTATGATTTTGCTAGGCCCCCTCGAAATCCGTGTGGGTGAAGGATTGAGATGGTGGACAACACCAAGGTAGGCAACGGATGGTCGGCGTCAGACTGGTGGGGGTGAAATTGAACTTGCTATCATGTGGCGGTGCAAAGAGACAGAAGCAGAGAGGGGCAGCGGAAGTGTTATCGTGGTAGTGAAATCGAGTTTTTCTGCAAATCAGAGTTATATCGTGTGAATGAGAGAATTGTGTGTTTGGTGAGATTTCTGATGTGGCAGCTGATAAAAGGGAGGTTGTAATACTTGTAATATCGGTTGGACCGCTTAGAAGCGGGACTCAAACAAATAAGGTCGGCCTCGTTTATTTTCACAATCATTCTCATCTCATCTAATCACTACAATTTTTCTAAATTCTCACACAAAATAAAATAAATAATTCAAAATTTTCAAATTCTAAAACAAAAATAATATTAAAAATATTTATTCTAACAATATTTATTTAACTTTCAACTTTTA
Source organism: Cyclocarya paliurus (assembly GCA_029856935.1). Lineage (NCBI taxonomy): Eukaryota > Viridiplantae > Streptophyta > Magnoliopsida > Fagales > Juglandaceae > Cyclocarya > Cyclocarya paliurus. The sequence goes on along the minus strand of CM056946.1, from coordinate 23,991,202 downwards.
TCTCAACTCATCTCATCTAATATATAAAAAAAAAAAACTGGACTATTTTATGGGATTTTGAGAAATGAGAGAAAAAAAAAGTTGAATAAAAAATATTATGAAATTAAAATATTTTTATAATATTATTTTTATTTTGAGATTAAAAAAGTTAATTTTTTTTTTTTTAAGTTTGAAAAAATTGTAACGATTAGTTTTAAAAAGTTATAATAATTAGTTTGAGAGTATTTATTTTTTAACAATGTTAACAATAAAATAAAATAAGATTAGATGAAAAATACTTCTAAACATTCCCCGAGAATAAACAGGTGAATGGACCAAACCGAACAGAATCGGACGCATTAGTGCAATTGAGGGTTTGGTCTGTTTCGGTTCTCCTTTTTTCAGTTTCTCTTATTTCGGTTTGGACCCGGTTTTAGATTTTTTTGGACGGAACCGAGTTAAAGATTCTATAATTTATTTATTTATTGTATATATTATACATAGGGGTGTACAAAAACACCGAAAACCCGGCCCGACCAAAATGCCGACCCGACCCGACCCGACCCGAATTAACCGAACCGTTTGCATTCTGAAGCGGAAAAGAAATGCCCGTTACCCGATTCTTTTTAAACGGGTAATAACCGTTTACCCGATTTAGTGTAAAATTCCCTCGCAGCCGCTCTCCTCCTCGCAGCCTCACTCACTCTCTCGCAACTGACTCTCTCCATCGCAACTGACTCTTGCAGCTCTCACTCTCTCCATTGCAACTCAGAATCAAGGTTAGTGGGTTTGTCATTTGGTTTATGGGTGTTTGGATGGTTGGAAAACAGAATCTTGCTCCCTTGCATGAGATTAGTTTATGAGTTTGTTAGCCGTGGGTTTATGGGTGTTTTGATTATTTTCTTACGAAGGAATCGACTATACTGAATATTTTGGGTTTATGGGTGTATTTTTTTTTATCATCCCGGTCTCAAGAAACTTGAGTGTGGGTGGTGGGTTGCCTTGAGATAAGAGGATTAAGATTCGGCAGCTTAAAGGAAATAATGCTTAAAGGAATGAACAAAAATAGTAAAGTGGAGTCAAGTATTCTATCAGTTTTTTCACGTCTTTATTAGATAATTTATCATAGATATAGATTGTAGTGGTGGAGAAAGAGATTTGAGAATGGGATACAGTCTATTAGCAACCGACCATTCATACTGATTTGAGAAAGAGATTTTTATCTATAGGTTTTTATGGGTCTACTTGATTTTTCTGTCTTTGAATTCTGATTATTATTGTTATCAACAACATGTAAATTTCTGCGTGGTAAGAACTGAAGTGGTGGCAGTGGTTGATGTTTGGCTCAATTCTCTGTAGTCTGTACCCTGTTTGTTGAGTTCTATATAAAGCTTTCTTTCATAATTCTTATCATGATTACTTTTTCTAGCTTATTCAAAATTATTATCTTAAAAGTTCAAGTGTAAAAAAAGAACTTGGAACATTTCTTTAGTTTTTGTATGAAAGAAGGATAGAATAATTATTAAGTAGTAAAACTCTACATGATAAATTTTCTTTGCATAAGCAAAAAAAGACTTGGGTAAAAGTTTCAAAGCTAGGCACGAAAGTTTGAAAGCAAGCTTGTTTTAATCATCTAATACATCCAAATGTTATTAGAGAATGTCCCACCAGGTGTTAGGCAATATGTCCATCTCAACTAATGGGATTGTGGTTGTTGGAATTAATAGTTACCGACTAAGCTGATTACAATGAAATTAAGAGATGCTTTGAATCTCTTCCCTCATTTGGAGCTTTTTCTTTTATTTTCCCTCTTTCAAACTTATTTAGAGGGTAAAACTATATCCTTTCAGATGACTAAAGGAGAGAGCTGTTATCAATTTTGTATCTGGATGATATCTCAATCTGCCCTGTGTACGTCTATGTTGTTGGCCTGGGTCCATCCATAAAGTGGATGATATATGTTTCTAGAATTTTCGTTTCTTGCTTTATTAATAGTATTGATTATGTCAATGGTTATGCCATGTGTTCTAAATCTGGTCCGGGCAGTGATCGAGTTTAGTGAGAGGTTGGGCTACTTTGGCATAGCAACAAACCTCATCTCATACCTCACAAGAGTGATCCATCAAGACCTCAAAACAGCAGTTAAGAACGTAAACTACTGGGCTGGAGTAACAACATTGATGCCTCTACTTGGAGGGCTCCCTTTTCCACGTAATTAGATCATGATAATGATCGTCAAGCTAGCTAGATTCTCTCAAGTTGGCTATGACGAATGTTGTTGACTGACTTGTCTTCTTTTTTTACAAGATGAAGAGATTTTAAGCATTAAATTAATTCTTACAACAGAAGAAGCAAGTATTGCGTATCTAGGCTTGTGGAATTTGTGTTCTAGTTTTGTAGAAAATTTGTGTTCTCTAGCCTATTAACCAAGCAAAATGCTAATTGAACTTATGAATATAGCTATATATATATATATATTAGGCAGTTTAGAAAGTCTGTTCATGCATCAAAATATATATATGTTGGTGACTATTTTTTTTTTTTTTGGTTTGATAGGCTATTTCTGATCATTCCATTAATCTTACTCCTTTTTTTTTTTTTTATTGCAGTTGAACTCTATGGAACAAAGTGCTGCTATGCCTTCATCTGGGTCTGAAACAATGCCCAATGTGATTCATTTGGATAGTACTCTGCCTTCAACTTCGGATAGCTCTCTCCCAACAACTAGTCCACAAACTCGCCCTCCTATCACAAGAAGACGGGGAAGATCAGATGTATGGCAACACTTTACAAGGATTGAGAATATCGAGGATCCCAATGAGCCCAAAACCACGTGCGATTATTGTGGTAAGGTTTTGTTATGTCATCCTAAAAAATAAGGTACTTCATCCTTAAAGTACCATCATCAGACATGTAAAGTTTTTAATGCTAGTGGGGTTGGAAGGGATAACCCTCAATCAAAAATGACCGGGACTAGGAAGACGGGGGTGGATGGTACAACTAGCAGTCCTAGTGTTAGACTTGCCAAGTACAATGAACAGAAAATACGATTGGCGGTAGCTAAAATGATAATCATGGATGAGCTACCGTTTAGATTTGTAGAAAAACAAGGTTTTAAAGACTTTATGGCCATAGTTGAGCCTAGATTTCCAATCCCCTCTCGCATTACTGTTATGCGATATTGTATGAAGATGTACATGTTAGAAAAAGATAAGTTGAAGAACATGTTCATGACATCTGATTATAAGATTTGCATCACTATTGACATGTGGACATCAATTCAGAATCTTAACTATATGTGCATAACAGCTCATTTTATTGATGATGATTGGATCTTGCATAAGAGGATTATAGATTTTAAGAAAGTTCCTGATCACAAAGGGATAACAATAGGAAAAGAGATTGAGTCATCTGTACTTGGATGGGGCATAAAGAAGATATTTTCAATAACAGTAGACAATGCATCGTCTAATACTACGACCATCGATTATTTGAGAAAAATTGCCAAATTTAGGGATTGTATGGTATTAGACAATAAACTTATGCATATAAGATGTTGTGCACATATTTTAAATCTCATTGTCCCAGATGGATTGAAAGAAATTGATAAATTAATTGTCAAGATTCGAAATGCAGTTAAATATGTGAAGTCTTCCTCTGTAAGACTTAATAAGTTCAAGTCATGCGCAGAGAAACAAAATATTTTGGGTGGTGGGCTTCTTTGTTTGGATGTTCCAACTAGGTGGAACTCAACATATCTAATGTTGAGTTGGCTCTCAAAAATCATGCGGCGTTTGAGGTGATGCAAGATGAAGACAATGAGTTTGGCCCATATTTACGTGAGGTTGGACAAGGAATACCAACTTTACATGATTGGGAAACCATCAAGGTATTTGAACAATTTTTGAAGCTTTTTTATGATACGACTTTGCGGGTTTCCGGCTCAGTTTATGCAACTTCAAATTTGTTCATTGGAGAAATATTTACAATCTATAATCATTTGAACAAATTTTCTATGAATGAGAGTAATATGCTGAAAACCATGTCAGATAGGATGTTATTGAAATATGATAAGTATTAGGGGGATTTTGAGAAATTGAATAAAATGTTGTTTATTGCATCTATGCTTGATCCGCACTTCAAGTTGGAAGTTTTGGAGTTTTGTTTTAGAAATATTCTTGGGAATGAGCGAGCGTCTGAACTTGTTGATTGGTTAAAGAGGATGATTGAGCGGATGTATAAGCAATATTCAAAATCCAATGTAGGTTCAAGTAGAGGCCAATCAAGTGTTGTTGAGACCCAAATCAACACTTCTTATGATAATGTGGATACTGTATTAAGTATGTTTGAAAAATATCAAGCATCAAGAGGTGTGGTAGAGTCTAAATCTGAATTGGATAAGTATTTCATGGAAAGTGTTGAAGGATCGGCACCCGACTTTGATATTATATTATGGTGGAGGGTGAACTCAATTAGATATCCAATCCTTGCCAAGATGGTTCGAGATGTGTTAGCTATTCTCATATCTACTGTTGCTTTTGAGTTGGCATTTAGCGTTGGAGGTCGTGTCTTAGATTCATTTCGTAACTCATTGGCCCTAACAACAGTTGAATCTCTTATCTGTACACAAAACTGGTTAATGGCTCCCTCCATTAATTATGATTCCCAAGATGTAATGGAAGATGCTGAAAGCTACAAGTTAGAAACCGGTAAGTTTAATTAATTATATGTTTTCTTATAGTTATTTCAATTAATTATATGTTTAACATAATTTTGTATTTCATGTAGAGATAACTTTGAAGAATATTTTGAATGAGGTCGATTGAAGATTACAACAAGGCCACATCTACAAGTCCATGTATCTTGACACAAGTCCATGTATCTTATATTCGCTATTGTATTTTCACTGCATGGTGAATCAAATGGAAGAAAACATGTTAGAAGTACAATATGACACTGTGTTGCAACAATATCCATTTTATGCTCTTTGAAGCAAAATGACAACATTACATGTCTTTTTCATATTGTGATTGAAAAGGTCACAGCTTTATGTCATTTCCAGGGCATGACCTATCTGCATTTCTTTTTTATTTGGATCAAATTGATTTCTTTTGAATGTGTTGATACTTTCATTTTTGTCACTTGAAATTCACTTATGATATTCTAACTTGGCATATATTATTTGTCAGCAAAAATGAGAACTAAAAATAAAAAGTATTCTAAGCTATTACATATATCAATCTCTATATAAAATTTTTAATTATTCATTTCCCTTGCATATGCGGGCGGATCGATGACTACTTCATGGTATTCTTCCCATTTTCTCAATTGAAGCAAAAGAATATTAATTTACAAGATTCTAAATAAAATTATACAAAATAGAAATACAAATATTCTTCCCATTTCAAATATTTTGCATAGAATGGTAATCAGAAAATTTTAGTATATATATCTATAAATATAATAAAAGAAGAGAAAAAAAAAAAAAGGTCAGAATACCCGAATTTCCGAAAGTCGCTGTCGGGTCGGGTAATCGGTTAAGGCCTTAATGGGTAAACGGCATAAGGGCTTATCGGGTCGGGTCAGAAGTGCCACTATCGGGTCGGGTCGGGTGAACAGTTTATACATGTTGATAAGGGTTAATTCCAAATTCATTACCTCGATCAGTTTGTCAAACTCGCAATATTTATGATTGAGATTTTAAAATTTACAATTCGCTTTCGTTCATTTATTGTTAGTTAGTTAACGGAAAATTTTGGCACTTGGCAAACATTACACATGCCAGCTAATAAAAAATTGACACGTGTTGTTCATATTAATTTTTCAAATTTTAATTTAATTTAAAAAAAATTCAACACAAGAAATTTAAAAAAAAAATCTATTTAACTTTAAGATATTTTAAAATATCTATTTAAATGTTGAGTTGAGATGAGTTTAGTGATTTGAGAGTTAAGTATTTAGATGCTAGACTCAGTTTAAAATTAAACTGAACTGAGTTGATATCAGTTCAGTCTAAGTTCCAAAATGGGCCTTAAGGCCCCATTTAATGATTTAAGACCCCGTTTGGAACAAGGACTCATCTCAACTCGTCTGAGTTGAATTCAAATTTAAGCCTAGTTTAACATCCAAACATACAACTTACAAATCATTAACTATTACTCAATTGAATACCTTTTTACATATAGGACCTATAACCTTTTCAACTCAATACCTATTTACATGCGGAACCTACAACATTTTTCAATTTTCTATAAATACTTTAAATTCATCTTAACCTCTAAACACATCTAAACTTATCTTAGGTTGACCCCACAAAATTCACTCTATCTCAACTCACTACTATTCATAAAGAACTCAATTTAGATGAGATGATTTTAGATTAGTTAAATAAAATATTATTAGAATATTATTTTTTAATATTATTATTATTTTAAAATTTAAAAAAATTGAATTGTTTATTATATTTTTATAAAAATTTTAAAAAAATTATAATAATAAAATAAAAATAAAAATAAAGTAAGATAATTTATGCCTACAAACGAGCCTTATTCTTTTTTAAAACCGATTTAACTAAAAAATTTATAAAATCTCTTTATCTAAAACAAGATTAAAAAAGTAATTTTAACTAACAACTTTGTCCACTGCAATGTTTTTAATGACGGGGAGACCCTGACGCGGGGGACCATACGTTTGGTCACAAACAGCCATTAAAGAAAACTTCCTTTTAGTGGCGGCAATAATGTGATGTTGGGGGACTGTTTTTGGTCACAAAATTTTTCATGATGGTTTTTTTATGATTTTTTATTATTATTATTTGTAAAAGTTTTCCCCGTTAATCATTCCCTAAATTATGGAGAATGTAGTGAACCGGCAAGGCGGCAAACAACATTATCTCTGAATTAGAAAAAGGAAAGAGAGAAAAGAAACTAATTGGCAATATGACCACATTTGCCATTCTAGAGAGCTAAAACTTCAATATTCGAAGTGGTCACATCTCACATATTGGAAATAAGAAATCTCATGAAAAGATGGATTAGTAAGATTATGTTTGGAAGTTTCATCTTCAATAAAATTCTCATCTCATCTCATCTCATCATTACAACCTTTTCAAATTTCTATATAAAATATAATAAATAATTCAACTTTTTCAAATCCCAATACAGCTTTTTCAAATTTCAATTTAACTTTTTCAAATCTCAAAACTAAAAAATAATATTTTAAACTTTAAAACAAAACACAAAATTCTCATCTTACCTTCCAAACATAATCTAAAAGAGTAATGTGAATCCAGTCATCTTATTCCTTAAGAATGGCAGTTGTAGAAACGTAATATGCAACACTAAACAGAGCATGAACAAAACACAAAATCCCCCCAATGGACAGAAAATGATGGTGTGTGAAACCGCAAGAAGCGTTGGACTTGTGATTTGACCATGTCCCAATCACCAGCATGCCCAATCCGACGGCAAATATTATCCTGATCAGAGATCAAATATCAGATAAATTAAATTGTTGCGTGCATGCTAATTAAGACATGCTTAATCACATATTTACCAAGTGAAAACGAGGCATGCCACTGAGAGTTGCCTGCTAGAAGAAGCCTTTTCGAACTCTTCCTGAGAGCAAATGCAATTGCACCCACCAAGCAAGTTTGCTATGACATGGGCTATACACAAAACTCCTGCTGCTGCTAACCCTAGCTTCAATGCCTGTTTGCTTGGGTCTCGACACTCGAATATCCACAGCCTCAGATGCTTCACCTGTTTGGTGATCAGAAAGAAATGAATTTTTTTATTTTATTTTTGTACTTAATTACGGCATATTAATTAATAAACATGCAAATCCTTCTTCTGCAGTTTTGAAGAATGATATATATATATATATAGTACCTTGTTTTCTTCAACTTCGGCTTCAATGCCCAGAATACCGGCCACGACATCCAGCCCCACGATCAATATGCAGATGAAAGCACCAGCTACCTTGCCCATATTGGTGAAGTACAGAGAGCACTTGAAGATGGGTCTTTGAAGAATAAATCTCTCTCTCGAATATTGAGCACTTGCTATAGTATGATCTTTTAGATAAGAAGAAACATATATTGGAGCGAAGATTAAGGGGGAGGGTTTTAAAAAGAGTTGAAAAGTTTGTAGCATAGCATGGCTACCAGCTAATAGTTCATGGGGTAAGTGGGGAAAAGCTTCTTTTGTCTACACAGTGCATATATACTTTAATTTGCTTTTGGTGTCTTCTTTCTCTTCTTTTTTTCTTCAAATCTTGGATTCTTTTCTTGGGGGAGAAAGGAAAGTAGGGCATAAAACAGCTCATAGATGAGCGTGCCGATCGAGGCATCCATCTCTCTTTTGATGATATTTGGGCCAGATGAATCGGTGGAAGTCATTGTGTTTCTTTGACTTTTAAGCCATGGTTTTCTATTCATTCGCTGCAATCGAGTTAAGGCTGCTTTTGGTTTCAAACTCAGTTAAGTTTCCTCCACTTTAAACTCTTCCATCCATCTAAAAAATCAAGTGAACTTTCATACAGGAATTCGGTGAGTTTTAAAGCTTATCTCGCAGCCTTATTTTTTTTTGGTAACTCTCTCTCTCTCTCTGCCGTCAACTCTATCTCTCTTTGCTGTCGAGCATCATCTCTCTATTTCTCTCTCTTCTTTCTTTCTTTCGGCTTGCATATTATTTTTCTTTTCGAGTAATTCTACACAATTTTTTCAACCTTCACGCCACATTTTTTTAAATTTTAATATTTTTTAAATTTATTCTTTTTAATTTAATTTAATTTTTCTATTCATTACTCATATATTAAATATTTAATAAAAAATAAAAATAAAAAAAAGTATAGTGTAGAAAGATTATGTGAATAGTAAAAAATTGAATAGATTTTTACTTTTCAAAATATCTCTGCAGGTTGGCGCGATGGGGACAATCAGTACCAGTGAACAGTTATGAATCCCACTAATTTTATAAATTTTTATAAATATATCTAAATTAATTTTAATATTTAAATATATTTTAAATTTATTTTAAATGAATCACACATAATTTTTTCTATTATTCAACTCCTTACTATTTATAAAAAATTAAACTCAACTTAACCTAAGTAGAGGCAAGTGACTCCCCTGTCAAGTGTGCATTTAATGGTACATATATATGTTGGCTTCAACTACATCTTTTAGCTTCCGTCATATATTTTTCTATAACCAAATAGTAACATTTGTACAACCTTCTTACAATCATTTTTTATGGGGCTGCATAATCGGACTGAATTTTTTTGCCCATCCGATCTAGAAACTGGCTATCCAAATCAATTTGGGAGGATAACCGTTTGGATACTAACCGGGCGGTTTAAATAATTTTGTATCTGCCCGAATCCGGGTTGGATGTGCAGTACTAGCAATATTTAAAAATAATTTAAGTTGCGTTTAAAAGGACTTCGTTTTCAAATGACCGAAACGATGACGTTTTACAATATGTTAAGCCCTCTCTCCCTCTCTTCCGTTCTGATCGTCTCCCTTTCTCTCTCTCCCTCCCGCCAAAACCCTAAGTCAAAATCTAAGCCTTCGCCACCAATTACAACCACAGAGAATGTCGTTGCCGGTTACCGTCACAGGTATGAGACTCCTCTTTTACATTTAGGTCTTATATTTTGTTTTGATCTCTTCTATTTTGTCGTCGTTGGTCTGTCAAGTTTTCTCAGCTTTTCAACTTTGCTTTCGGATCCATCCACCCATATCATGATTTTAATACGTGTATATTGTTTCTTCAATTCGATGATAAAGCATACTTGGTTTAATACGTGAATACGAACTTGATTTTGGGTAGATTAATGATAAAATAGAGATAATAATTACTCTCGCAGTTTGATTTTTGGACTTTTGGAAGAACACGGTTAGATTCCTTGTGAAAATAAAATGGGGAGTTATTTTGCTGTTATTGACATTTAGGAGATGTGTAAATGATTCTCATCTCTTCTCAACTCATTTTCTTCTTAAATACTATTTAAATATAAATATTTTTAAATTAATCATTACAATTTTTTTAAACTTTTAAATAAAAAATAAAAAATTATTTAATTTTCTCAAATTTTAAAATAAAAATTATATTAAAAAATTATATTCTAATAATATTTTTATTTTATAATATTTTTATTCAATTTTTTTTTCTTTTATTCCAAAACCCCATAAATTAACAAAATTTAGTATTATTTACAAACTATCTTACTATTATCTCACTATTATTTATAAATCATCTTCTTACTATTCCCAAAATTCTCAAAAGCTTCTAATGGATTGTTTTTGTAATTGTCGTTCGTGTGATAATATGAGTCCTTGTCAGTGCATGTCACCTCTCATGGATGACAAAGTCAAACTTATGGCGTAAAATGTTTGAGTTTGAGTTCTTTTTTCTTTATTTTCAGGAAGATTTTCATATATAATTGGTATTTAGGTATTTCTTTTTTCCGTTGCTGCGCGTTGGTGGTACATCCCATATATACAACCCGTTGGTGGTAATTCTCCGCTCTCTGTTTTATTTAAATAAGCATGAAAAACAATGGCGTGAAATGCTTCAGTTTGAGTTTTTCTTTTCTTTTCAGGAAGCTAGTCTTTCAGTTGCTGCTGGTGGTTAATCCCATGCGTACAACCTATTCTCAAAGGTACATATATAGTTTCAGAACCTTTAAGTACTCTCCCTTGTTCAATACTTGAAGGGCCTTGGACTTCGCTGTGATTTTTGAAATCTGGAAGCAATCATGCTGTTCTCTACTAACTGTGCAGGTTCTTGGTTATGACGTTCATGGTTCTTGTTATGGAACTGGTCTTCTTATGGAATTGGTTTTTGTGACCCATTCCACTGTTTCTTCCTTTGCAGCTAAATTTACACCCTCTTGTTGGCCTATTAGGCTATTTGTGTTAAAGAAGAAAGAAAAAATCTATTTGAGAAATTTAATTAATACAAAACTGAGTTGCGTTTCAACTTCACTGGACACACTCTCTTTTTTTTTTTTTTTGATGGAAACAGACTCATTTTATTAATAAACCGAAGTTACAAATGTGACTTATCAATACATAGAAAATCCAGACTATAAGTCAACTACATATCAACTTTGGAGCTTCCCTACTCACAAACTTCTCTGTGGCAGACATTGTCTTAATTTCTAAAAACTCTCTCCTAAACAGAGAAAGCGCTTTGTAAAAATAGAATTAAAATGCCCCTCAAACCTCCCTAGAGGAATGAGTACGGGACACTGATATGGACATCAAATCCAATAGCCTATTTCTATTTTATTACTAACTAAAAATAAAACTACACCTAAATACAAGCCAAAACAACGAAAGGACCCCAAGCACTGGTGCGATCCCGGACGTCACGCCGACTGCAAATATCGGCATTTCGAATCCATACTGGATGGGCACCCAGCTCACGCACGGATCACAAAGCCCGGCCGTATGACCACCAGTGTAGCATTGCCCAACACTCTTGAACAGCTCTTGCAACGAAGTACGTCCAATCCAAAGGCCCAACACTACACTCGAGTCAACAAAATTAACAATAAAACGGAAAAAAATAAAATGACTACAAAATACTGAAAATTACAAAACAAAAAAATAAACAACAAAAAATACGGATGAACAGTGCACAGAAATTCGACAGTGGCGCGTGTAGGGCACTGTTTCTCGGGGAGGAAAGCCGACAGTCAATCTTGGAAGCCCTGAAGTCAGGGAGCCCAAAGAAGCTGAGCGTGGTGTCGGCAGAGGGCTCCTCGGTGGCGCGTGGTGGCCACTCGCCGACGGGGTCCGGAAGTTTCATCCTGCGCTTGTGGGTTACGTGCCACTCCGATGGACACCGAATTTAGAGGTCTTGAAGATCAGTGCCTGAAGGTCCTCCCGGTGAGGTGCGTGTAAAGAGACGGCGGCTGGAAAGATCTAAACGGCGATCCTCCCGTATGTAACCTAAAAAAAAACTAAAAGATTAAAAAAACAAACACGATAACGAAAAGGAAAATAAACACTAGAGACGAAGAGCATACGAGAAGAGAGAGGAAAAGGCGAGGAAGAAGGAGCCGAGGCTCCCCTTCCCCCCATTGGATTTGAACGAGAGGGTGTTTAAAGAGAAAGGGTTTGATTTTTAGAGAGAGAGACAGGAGAGGTGTCTATCACCACCTGAACACACCCTCTTGATCTATCAAACTTCCTAAATTTATAAATGCATTGCATCTCCCTTTGGGGTTGATTGTCAGAATAACACAGAATTGAATGGTCACAAGTGAAATGAAAAAGATGGTTAAACCTAGCTTCTGTATTTACTGCTGTAGTTTTTAGTCCCAACAGCAAGATGGAGGGGAGGATGTGACTTTTGTACCTTGTGTGTGTGGCCCACCAAGTCTTTTAAGTATGGGTTCATTTTTCTAGAGGCACACACCACGCAATTCACATTTTTACGAGGATGCCACTGTTTTTTCTTTGTTTAATCCTACACCAACTTTATTTTTATAAAACATTTTCACAACCTCCTATTATTTATCTATATTTCACACTCTATCTTTTTTTTAATTTTTTTTTATCAAATAATTTTTATATGAATAGTAAATAAAAAATTTGAAATAGTTTAAAAAAAAAAATTCAAAAAAAAAAAATTTAAAATATTATAAAATATTATAAAATGTGGAGTGTGGGTGAATAGTAGGAGGTTGTGTAGCAAAATCCTTATTTTTATAATCAAGCTTCATATATATAAATATAAATATAAATATATATATATATATATAAATAGTTACAAGATACAAGAGTCTAAAGGATAGGAGGTTTCAACAATCATCACAAACTAGCTAATACAATACGAGAACAAAAAAAAAGATTTGAAGCCAATGGCTCTTACCTATTTCCCACCAGTGGATGTCGCTTAAAATGATTTTTTTGCAATCTGATAAATGAACTATGACACTACTACAATTAAAAGTCATAATAGATTGTGTTGTGTTGCACTTTGTTGGTCCAATTTGGCTGAAAGAAACGCTCACTTCCTTTTTCTCATATTTTTTGGTAATTAAGATAGACGATAATATAAAAAAATAGCATTTGATAAATGGTCTAATACACCAACGAACAATCGTCAATGGCTATGAACGTGTGTGGGAATCACACGTCACTACTGGTGAGAAGACATTTGTTGAATCTATAAGATCCAAGGTCGTTGATCCCATTTCTGTCGCGCATGGCGACAGAATGCAAATTGTGATGCAATGACTTATGGATCTCACACGTGACATAGGCAGCATGTGAGACTCACGTGCTACTCGAATGGACACGGTTCTTCCAGAAGCCAACAATAGGCAATTGGGAAGTCCTATGGAGCTACACGTGATGGTCTAAGGTGCCTGGAAAATAGTAAATCAGCCCATCTCCATGCTATTTTAGTAAAACAAAGGAAGAGACCGAATAAAAGTTAGTAGACAGCATCAAAGAGTACTGGAGGGAAGTAGGGGAGGAGCTGAGCTCCAACCCCCTCTGGACGACGGAGGGAGGATCTTAGGAGATGGTTTTTGAGAGAGCTTCTTACTAAAAACTTGAATGGGAAAAAAAAAAATAGGGGAGGAGCTGATGTCTATTATTATTTATTTTATTTTATAAAAACTTGAATGGGAAATAAAAATTTAAAAGAAAATACCGATAAAAAGATTCATTATATAAAAAATAATAAGCATAAATGCCTATATAAAAAAAAAAGAATACAAAAAGCCTACTCACTAGTTTGGATTTAGAGAGTGTTTAATCTCATTTCATCTCATCATTATAATTTTATCAAATTTTCACACAAAATATAATAAACAATTCAATTTTTTCAAATTTCAAAATAAAAATAATATTAAAAATATATATTCTAATAATATTTTTTTTAATTTTTTAATTTTAATCTCATCTTATCTTCAAAAACGAACAAAGCGGCTTGTTTGGATTTAGAGAGTGTTTCATCTCATCTCATCATTATAATTTTTTCAAATTTTCACACAAAATATAATAAACAATTTAACTTTTTCAAATCTCAAAACATAAAAAATAATATTTTAACAATATTTTATTAAACCTTCATCTAAAACCGTCTCATCTCATATTAATATCCAAACCAGCCCTTAAGGTCTTGCTTGTGTAACAAGGTGTTCTTAGATATTCTCAAGTATTCACATATATTTCATTCTCAAATATCATTTAAATATAAATATAAAAAAAAAATCAATTTCAAAAATAAATTATATTCAAATTTTTTAACTTTATAATATTTTTATTCAACTTAAACTATTTTACTACTAGTTATAGATATTCTAAATGTCTAAATGAGCCCAAACAACACCCGAAAAGATCTTTTCTTTCTCTCTAACCTCCCAAAGAAAGAACTATTTACTCTCTCTAGAAAATAACTCTTCCTAGAGGGGGGAGGAGCTTCCTCGGTCCCTCCTCTAGACGACAATATAAATCTAATTTCTCTTCTGTTTATTTTCTATTAAGCTTTTTTGGGTAATATGTAATTTTATTTTATGAAAATATTAGTCTTTTTACATATTATTGGTTTGGATATAGATAATAAAATATTTTATCATGAATGCAGTTGTAATTGTAAATTATTTATATAGTTATCCTTGTATTATATATAATGAAAATTATATTAATTGGGATAAAAAATAAATGTACACGTAAGCTCAACTTATTTTTATAAAACGTGTTAAATGAGTCCTATTCAAGTTAATCCAATAAAAATTAATTACTAAACGGATTAAGTAGGTTGTGTCACCGGTTAATTAAGCAAGTCGAATATTTATCCATATAGTCTAATACCTACAATTTGGCACGACACGAATACGACCCGCAAGCACGAGTTGTCACCCCTATTCTTGTACCTCTATTTTCAATTTAATGCACTTTGCTTATAAAAATAATGTTGCTTGCTTACTAGTATCATCATCGCTTGAAATGTAAATAAAATGATGCTTGGGTTCACTTTTTAAGTGTATTGTTGAAATGACATGCAATATTGTTTAAAATGCTTAAATATATATATATATATATATATATATATATATATATATATATATATATATATATAAGTGATTAGCCACAATATATATATATAATAAAAAATCGAAATAAAGCAAGATAAAAAAAAAATAGAAATATGCTACGTAGTCCATTCACCAACACAAAAGACGTGTGCATGAAATAGACTCAAGAAGTGTTAATTTTGCTTCTACAAATAACCAAAAAAAAAAAAAATGAAATTGATGTGACTTGAGACTTCAGATATTATCTTAAAAATAAAAAAACTTTTACAATATGATATATTACATCCATCAAACGTAGGTTGATAAGTTAACCATTAGAAATTTTGTTATACACCAAACATTTGTCACATGACTTTAAACCACATTTTAGTATCAGGAGGTTGGGCCTCAAAACTCCTGGAATTAATGCTTGATCAGGCAGTCCTAAACTTTCGTGCCAAACAGTAAATGGCCAAAGCCCAAACAAACAAGCTGGACACAGAATAAAACTCCAAAACAAGCAGAAATGATAGGTAGGGCTAGTAGTAGGTACGAAAGTATGAGAGAGCCAGCCTTGTTGATGCAATACATGAGTACTGTGCAATCTGTTTGTAATCTGTAATGGTCTGTTGAGCATGACTTTGCAAACGACAGCACTCTAAACCATGGCCCAAAATCAAATACTAAGTTCAGGATATCAATAGCATCATGCATGCACAAACATTACCCACCAACTGTCAGATTAATTCAGAAACCAGATCAATCGTCTGCCAAACAAAACCACTAAAAAAAAGGTATTAATGATGTTTTACTGATCCATTGGACGTAACAATTTCAGCATTAACATCGCCATTACTAAGTCGTAACCTTTTTGTATTCCCTGCATCTTTACTTGTAGGTAACTATATTTGAAACTTCTCTTTCCAAAAACCAAAACAAGAAAAGAAAAAAAGAACATCCAAAAGTCATAAAAGAAACGGAAAGGGACCTGAAACTGTCGAACTCTCAGAAGCAGAGCAAGTTCCGCCAAAACAGCAACCACCCAAGAAAGTGACATGAGCAAGTGCGTTACACGCGCCGCCTCGCTCGCTCATGGAAGAAAGAACCCCCTGGAACTGGAACTGGAAGTTGAAGAATGGTTGAATGCCACATTCTGCTGCTGCTGCTTCTGCTGCTGGAACAGAAGCTTCCTCTCGGCAATCTTCCCGAGCAAAGCCATCTGCTCGGCGGCGAACACGCAGCAGCCTTGCGAGTAGAGCATGGTCTGGGCCACGGGGGAGTTCACCAGCACCTGGAGAATCTGGTTCCGGGTCAGCCTACCCAGGCCTCCAAACACGCCGCTGTATAAACTCTGAGCCGGCGTGAAGGCCGAGAATGAGGAGGAGGAGGGCATTGTCTGGAGGGCCTTGAGTTGGGCCTGAAGGAACTTCACATACTTGTGGGCCTCCTCGAGCATGGTGGCCATGTCCATCTTGGTGTCCCACGGCATCAACTTACGCAAGCTCTGGGTCTTCTCGCTCAGCTTCTGACGCCGCCGGCTAGCCAGCTTGTTGTGGGGCATAACCGCCGGTTGGGAGGAGAGAACGACCGGAGGAGGATTCAAGTTGAGGTTAAGGTTGGGAACGTGGTAACGGTAGCAGCTCTGAACGATTGACTCTAGGGTTTGGGAGTTGGTGGCTGTCATCGAGTCGAGTCTGAGGCGTTTGGATGGCGAGACGGACGCAGAAGGAAATAGTTGGGGTTGGGGTTGGGGTTGGGGTTGGGAATGGGAGTGTTCGAGGGACTGTAGGAGGGGTAAGTGTGGGAAGACTGAGGAGCATTTGAGCTGATCATGAGAGAGTAATGGTAAGTTGGTTAAGAAATGGAATGGCTCATGAGCGTGAGTCGACTCGGCATCGAACTGCTCGTAGGCAAGGGGTTCGCTTTTGGGGAGCTTGAGCTTCTTGTTGTCCTCCGAATCTTCATTGTTGTTGACGTTGAGGGGTGCTCCTCCAACTCCAAGTCGGTGGCAGTTATGAGTGCTGGGATAATCCTCGCTGAAGAAGGAGAAAGGAAAGGACGTCGTCGTAGTGGGCGTGGAGTTCACATCTTCGAGTGGGAAGTAGTCAGCGTAGAAAGGAAGTAGGGTATTGTCAGTGAGAAGTGACTGAAGGCTGACGCCGGAGAACATGGAGTTGAAGCTACCCTCTTCACAGCCCTCGCCGCCGGCGAAACTAGTATCAAAGCCTCTCTCCATTTTCATTCACACGTACAGTACCGTTTCTGAGAGAGAGATGTGATGGAATGTGTTTATAAAGAGGGTAGGGTTATCAGGGGTCTGCGTCTCGAAGGGATGGGGGGACACGCGGAGAGAGATGGGGCACGCTAGTGGGCGGCTAAGCTTAGGTTACAAGAATGTCGAGGATGATATGGGGGGTCCGTACAAAGAGCGAAAGCGGGCCGGACAGGGACAGTGCAGGTGTGTGTACAGCTGCTTTGTTGTTGTTGTTGTCAGGGCTTTTGTTTTGTCTGCTTCTCCGATTCGGTTTCAGGTCACCGGGCAGGCGGAAGGGCTAATTAAAGGCCAACCGTTTTCGGCATGATAAAGAGGTTGCAGCAGAGAATGTTGGCTTTAGGCCTGTATTTTAATTATTCGCTATTATTTTTACACGTGCTATGAGTAGTGATCGAAATATAAGCCTTTTGAAGACGCCAAAACGACACCATATTTATAAACTAAGCATATTCTAAATCAATCTCCGTTACAACTTACATTTGAGTGTTAGATTCTGCATGCATCATTTGATTAGTTTAGTCGCTTCATTACGTTGAATCAATCAATAATTCCTGCTTGCATCACATACTACTTCCAAATTATACAAGCCATGTCCTTTCCACCTTTCCCAATTCTTGCATGCATGCATGCATACATGATACATGCATACATTCGACTAAAATCAATTAATTGAATTCCTTTTTTTTTTTCCCCTTAAATGAGTTACTACTATGGTACATTCTCCCATCTTTCACATTTGATGGAGATGTTGGATTATTAAATTATTTTAGCCAATCCTGTAACAATTGTGCAAAGGTCAGGCTCGAGTACATAAAGACCTGTTTCCTGATTGGCATAACCCTCAGCCGAGGTCTGGAGTTCGAAACTTCCTCCCTCAAATGTATTAAAAAAAAAACTTGTTGCACAATTGCTAAGCATACCCCTTTCTTTGAGGCCTGTATGCATCAGTACAAAAAGGGGGAGGGAAAAGTCAAGTTTTCTATCTCATTTATATGCATCCGTTAGGGGGGCATTGTCCATATTGTAACAATTTCTGGGCAAATCTAGTATCACGACCATGATAACCAGGACATATTCGCAAACTAACTCAAATCACCTCTTTCCATTGGGGAAGAAAAGAATATATATTACAACTACAGAATCCTGATCAAGGTTTGTTTACAAACTAGTTTAGTTAAGAATCTGCCTAAAACCTTCTGGTCCTCGTAATCCAAGCAAGTGCCGAGCTCTTTCCATCCTGTGCTCATTTCTAGTGGGTCTGAAAAACACATGCAAGCTTTAGAAGTAAAAAGTGAGCGTCCAAGTATGTTCCCGACCAGTAGTGAACAAGACATGAGAATGAAAATTGTAGCAGAAGGGCGCCACCAAATCTCATCTTAGCTCATTGTCTTGTCCTATGAAAATTTACAAGCCTTACTCTGGCAGAAAACAAATGCAGGAACTAGTTTAGAAGTTGGGAGACAAAAATACCAATTAACAGCTAATGCCTCCGACTTTTTCTTCCTTTTCATTTTTTTCTCATAAAATTAGTGAGAAACAATGCTACTTACTGCATAATGAATCACAAATTACAAAGGTGAAAAAAAAAAAAAAAAACTGTACATAAGAATGAGGAGAAACTGCAGTACAAAATGAATGACGCTTTGGAGTGATTACCAACTTCCCACATTTAAAGGGGCAGCTGTGGACTAAAATTGACAAATCATTCCAGAACAATTGACAAAGAGTTGCCTAATGATGCCTGCTGCTTTCCCAATCTCTGCAATGGGTCACCGATCCCACATGGCCTGAAATATGGCAGGTCTGTGCTTCAGCCATTGCACCATCTCCCTGTCCAGTGAAGAATTATTTAGAACAGCATCCAACATCGGGCTGCCAAAAACATTTGAGGAGCTCTTAAATGACCATATTTTGTCCTTAGGCCACGGTCTCTGGGGCTGCTTCTCCTGGAAAACATTAGGATTGCAACAGATAAGCAACCAACGGCAAATAAAAGCAAGTTGAGAGAATAAAAAAAAGGCAAAGGGGCATAACATTCAAAATTAAGCATGTTTGCTAGTGTTTTTAAACACAGCAATGGGTAATCCCCCGCAACTTTAGTGGGTCCCTTCAAGTCATTAATTGGGAAAGCTTGAGTATAATTTTAGATAAAGGGCAAGTTTTCAGTACTGTCACAGAACCATAGGAAACCAGATGTAATCACTATTTTTCAGTCAAAGTCGCAATGGGTTCTATCAGGGTAATTTAGAAGTACCAACTATTCTCCTAAGAGTCCAAGAGTCCTTGCAATGCTTAAACATACCTATGCGTTAGTGTTGCTTACCCAATGTTTTCGATGGGCCAGGTTTGGGCAGAGTAAGGTCATTTATTAAGTAGTTAAAAGAACCTGAGTATAACTCAATATATGCATGTCAAACTCACCATTCTTGCCAGCATAAATCTCACAGTCCTTGGGCCGTAAACGCGATGCCTTGATGGTTTCTGAACCTTGGCATAGAAGGAACCGATCTCAGGTAACAGCAAGCAACCCCTACTCGCTCTGGCCAAGCTACAATCTGGGTCCGCACTGGTTTGGTTATGCCAAAAAATTAGCTGTCCTAAACAATAGTTCTCACCGTAGGTCTTGCAATACTCTTGAAAGCCATCACCCAATATTTCAGCATACTTGGGGCCCAAGTCAAGTGGACTAATGTAAACCGGTGGAGACGTTACAGCCTTATATTCCTGCATTTAAAAATAAAATTTGCTTAAGATCAAACGAACTGCAAATGAAAGGTAGAGACTCCAGTAGTTCTATGGCTGTAAGAAGTACCCGTATTCTAAAAAAGCACTTTGTGTATGCATAAATATGGATCATGTCAGCTGCCGCATCATGCCGAGACTTGTAGGTACATGGAAGATTTCGGACCTCATCTCTCAGCCTTTATAATAATGAACATCCCATAAGATTACATGTTTTTAACACATGAATCATCGTAAGTTTGAAGAACACTGGAACAAAATTGAAGAAGTGCACGCTCACCATAGTAAAGATCTCTGAAGTTCTTTCTGAATGTCATCTGACCTTGATGGATCATGAGCATGAATCTTGGACTTGAGATCATTTAGCGTGCCTTCTTCCACATGAGGAGCCATGCATTGGAGAAGCTCGTCAACAAATGATCCTTCTCCTTTCCAGAAAAAGGAAACAACTTCTTCGGGACTCAGCTTCTCCAGAGGAGGTGGTGCTTTCTTTGGGTCACCAAAAATGCATCTCATAACATATCTCACCTGTGTAGACAATTCAACAGATCAACATCATCAACCTAGGCAATCAGAAAATGATAAGTGTAGGATCTAAACTCAACACACACAGAAATCACTGGCTACATGGTATTATCGACATGGGAGTTAAGAGTAAATATCCTAGCAAAGATCCGGAATCATCGAATAATTCAAAGGTTTAGCATCAAAACTTTGACCTAGGACTCATGATTTATAGACCCCAAGATAGCAGGCCCAAAATCATCTTAAGTACAACTTTCAGGTTGAGAGAAACACAACAGTAAGCCCCATTACGACAAGAATGCATGCTATATGCGTCTTGACCGCTCCTTAACAAAATTAGAGAAGGTAGTCACCTTGTCAAGAGTAACAGCCAAATTCTGAAGCCTTTGATTGTACACACCCTCAGCCTGCCTCATGCCAAAATTTATGAATACCACAAGTTAATTGCAAGCCTGCCCAAACACATGCACACACACCCACACATAATAAAAGACTAGGGCAGTGAGCACCAAACCTGAACCTCGGCATCACTCTTCTCAACCTCAAGACAAATATCTGAAAAATATTTCCTTTTTTCCTCCAAATTATGCCTTAGAATCTCTGCAGGTAGCTTCGTCCTTTCAAAATTTATAAATCTCACCTGCATACAAAATGAAAGAGTCAGAAGAAACAAAAATGACAACTAAATTACTTGCAACAAAAATTAATCCCAAAACAAAAGCTGGGGGCAGCAAAAGCACATACCAGGCGAGCTGAATAGGCTACTACCCATTCAGGCAGCCCACCAAGCAAACAACTGCCTAAACCAGCCCTCCCCAAGTCAAGATAATCCTCTTCAGATACTGAGTTTAATTCGCAAGCTTCTAGCATTAACTGATGACCATCAAGAACTCCATGCCAGTCCTCCAGTACCTGATGGACAATATAAACTACATAAAACAAAAAGGCAACTTTGAAACTACGGCTATAAAAGGACCAATAAGATTCTGCTAGCCATCTCAACATCAGCAAGACAATTAATAATCAGTTACGATATCAGAATCACAATTGGACTGGCCTTCTATGCTGATCAGAAAGAATCCTGATCAGTATACTAATTCAACATGATAAAAATGTAAGTCAAAGCCACTTAACAGCCAGTGAAGTCTGATCAGACTAGTTCAGGATTTTCCTTTTTTTTTTTCTTTTTTTTTTTTTCCCGACATCTACAGTCAGGAAACTGCCATAAATCCTGTACCTTTTGGAAAGCCCCTTCACCTGTCAGATTCAAGTAGCTGCCCCGGCAAACTTGGCTGCCACACAAACAAACTGACACTTCATATTCTTCTTTACTCTAGCAAAAGGAACAGAAACTAGTCAGTAAATATTGAAATACATATATTCTTCTTCTCCAGACTCCATAGCGTATGTAAGACAAACAGAAAAAAGAACACACCTCTGTAACAGAATTATAATCAAATGTGATCTCCTCGCCATATTGAATTTTACGTACAGAATAGATTCCAATCTGGTAATGACCACCAACAGCAGTAACCCTGCATTGAAGAATAAAATTATAGGATGATCTAAATCCGGCTTCACTCACGATATATTACATTCACCAAATATAGAAAACAATAAACATATATATAGATGAAGTAAGAATAAAATAAAGAATATTAGGGAAGAAAGTTAAAAGAGAAAAATTGTTGGATATGTTCCTCCAGACCAATATAAAAGATTTATTACTCTGTACCACATATACAACAAGTTCAAATCTGTAGGGCAGCTTGCTGGGTCATTAAGTAGCAAGTAGCAAAGTCTTTCGCATTGTACCAATAACATTATCAACTGGTTTACAACTCTGCAGTTAGGGTTATGAACAGCAAAGATAGTACAATAACAGGACTCACTTTGCTTCACAATTAGGTCGACACGAATGGCATATTCGACTTGCATAGTTTGCCTTATGCATTGCATCAACAACCACCAAATCATACCCATCAGCATCACCCTGCAAGGTTATATACAGTTCGATCAGATTAAAAAGTTCTGCAAAGCAAGAACAGATTGAGCAAGCATGACTAGCCTACAGCACAAAGCTTGTTGAAGAGAGTAAAACCTTTGGCCTTTCAAGATAGATGTTGTAAAATTCTGGAGCTGGATCTTTACTATTTTTCTGCAAAGATCGAATCCCATCTTGCTTCTCGAACCATTTCCAAACAGGATAAACCTACAAAATTATTTTCAAAGATGGGTGGGGGAGGGGTAACGGGGGAAGAGTTTCAGAACGATAAACCTCAAAATTTTATTATAACAAGTAATTGTATTGCACTAACAATTGGCTGCCCTACCTCTCCCAAAAACTCCACAACAAAATCCTCTTCTCCAAAACCTTCTTCTTTGTTGCAAACAACACCAAGCCCCTGATATCAGAACCCAATAGACAATAAAAAAACATGAGAATCAGCATCAAAATAGTAGGAGATAAGTCAAGCAGAATGTCCAAAAGAGGGGCAAAATGATAGTACCATGTGCATGCAGTAAATAAATGATGCATACATACCTTTCTGTAAGCAACATATTTGTCATCGGCACGACTATCTATGGCCTTCAAAATACCCTGACACATTCTCACAGTTCGTATATCGCAGTCTTCTTCAGCAGCCTTTTTCATTTCTTCAATAACAGGCTGCAAGGAATACATCATAGGAGTGTTTCCAGTTCCAGTGAAGTGCCTAACTTGCTTATTCAAAGCTCGAAGGAGCACATCTTCAATAAACAAATGCTTCTCGAGTAAAGGCCAATCCAACTCCTCTGGCATTGAATCAAGCAAAAGATTGTGAGTGTAGGGATCAATTCCATAAACCTCTTGCTCTAAAACCTCAACTCCAAGCTGTTTTCTAGGTTTATAATCCTTGACTTCAGGAAGTTCCATATCAGACTCCTCAGTGCCACTTTTCTGTGCATGGAGTTTCTCAACATAGTCCTCTGGTAAAGATACTCGCATCTTCCGTTGCACATCCTCATCATCCGCAACAGTAACATATTGATCAATGACTTCATATTTTCTTGTAACAGGAGGAACCAGGCTTGCTTTGGTCATGCGAGCACCCCATTCACGATCATCAGTCATAGAATCCAAGCCCCCATCTCGAATAAAGTGTCCATTCCCTCTTGAGTCTGCAGGTCGAACTTCTGACCAAATATCCAAATCACTTTCCACATCTGAGGCTGTGCTCTCACTCTCACTCTTGCCATCTGAAGACCTGTCAAGGTCATCAGATGTTTCACTCTCCGAGTGCATAGATGTTTTATTCAATTTGGATAATCGCCTTCTGATTTCTCGATCAGATGCATACTCTACATAATCCAAACCATGATTTGAGAAGGAAGTGCCATTACTCTTATTCACATACTTCCTTTCAGTCAAAGATTTATTGAGCTTCTTCTTATACTTTGAGGCAGCAGGTGAATCATCTTCCCACGACTTCATCATCTCATCTCTTTCATAGGACGACTTAGAACTGTCTTCCAATCGTGTGGCAAGTTTAATAAATAAAGGAATAATATGATTCATGTCTCCAGCATCGCCCCGATTCTTTGCTCTGCACACAAAATAAGTCAGCAAAGTAAAAAGAATAGAGATGAAACAAGTGCTTAAGCTAATTTTATATAATTGTTTATGCTACATAAAAAGATATTTATGTTGCCTGACTTGCATGAAGAAAGAAAATATGCCCAGATTGAGTACCCATAAATCCACAGAAAAATGTTTCTGAGTCATGACCACCTTAAAAGAACTTTGGACAACCAAAATAATAAAATACAACAGCTTTGAGTAAACTCCATCAGACTTCAACCTGAGCATAGAGCTGTTAACCCATTGTTAACAAAAGCATCTATGACCTTATTTAACAAAGCACCAAATGCAGGCCCAAAGGAACTTACTTTATTGCGTCTCTGCACATTCGACTGATATCCTCCTTGACAGAGCTCAATCCATGGCCAATGTAATAACCCTTTTTAATTCTGTCTTCAATTTCTGCAACCTGATCAATAAGGAGACAACAAGAAAGTCTGTACTTATGATAGAGAGATTTTTTAATATGGCAACATGCAAAACAGATGACTAGCTATACCTTGGGCACAAAGAAATCAAAAGTATTCTCATTCATTATGTCCTTAAGACCCGAAAGAAGAAATTCTTCCATTCTTTTGTAACTATTGTCAGATTTCTTAATGGCCCACCGCCTCATTCGAGCATCCCTAGATAGAATGGAAGAGGACTTTCTAGCGTCAAATAGTTTTGATCGTTTGTATAAGCTTCGGCGGAATAACTGATTTGCTGAGTCTCTCTTATCCACACTATCAAAATAGTCCTTTAGTTCACCAAAATCATCCATATCACCACCCAGACCCTTTTTGGAAATCGATGAAGTTCTCTCAGTAATCTGTTTAAGACTTCTTATTTTAGACTGTGATTCCTCAAATATCTTTGTAACACGTGAAATTCGGGTCTTGATCCAGTTAATGTTAGCAAATTTGAGGGCCAACTCATCAAACTGGCTGCAGCCTCTAATATCTATATAAGATATACAAGGAAACGAATGCAGAATCTCTTCAAGCAGCTCGGAGGTAATGTTTGTACAACCTTTAAGAACCATTGAATTCATCCTTCCTTTTCCATAACCACTCTGCAAGCAAACCATTACATGAGACCTATCAACAAGAGAAAAAAAAACTTGACTCAAAAATGCAAATTCAAAGTAAAACCTACCATGATGTTCAAGAGAATGGAGTCAGTGCAGTTAGGACCCAAAGTTGACAGGTCAATATGTCTTGAGACGTCCTTGTAAAAACTGACCGCGGCTCTCCAGTGTTTACAAGTCAAAGAACTAAAGGCAAGGGATTTGATATCTGATCTCAGAAAATGAAAAACCCGTGCCAGGACATGACCATCCAATAAACCCCAGCTTCCCATTTCAGATTCAGAATTTTCATTCTCCTCTAGGTTAAAAAAAACATCACCACAAAGATCATCAAATGTGGATTCATCCTTAATTGTGTGCATGTCCTCTTCTACTTCATATTCTTCAATCTCATCCCCCAGCAGCCGTGCTCTCTTGGCAGCATGTGCATCACCTTCTGTAGTTAACCAGGCCCCAACCAAGCACACAGTATATAAAAATTATTTCAAAGAAACAAAGATAAAGGAGAACAAAGTAAAAGTCCAAAAGAAACAGCGATAGAATGTGTTAAAGATGATCTACTAATATTCATATAGGGTTAAAGACTACGACAAAACTAGGAAACATACATAGACACAGCGCACGCGCACACAACAAAACTAAGGGGGAGGGAAAAAACAGAAGGGGCCAGCCATGCATCTTGGTATTCGCAAATTCATGACGGTGCAGTAAACCATGTATGCACATAAAGAAGTTTGACAGAGAGCCTCACCACAAAGATGCCTCGAACACATTATGAATGAATAGGTATAAGTTCAGTTGCTACAAGATAATGAGAGAGAGAGAGAGAGATTGAACCTTGACAAAGGACATATTCTAGCAGAAGATTGAATGGCAGGTTCATTAGTTGAAACACTACCAGAATGAGATTAAAAAACAGAATTGATTGGGACCAGTATAAGATTAAAATTAAAAAAATATCACTCGTGCCTCTTAAATAGAGAAATCTGCTTTTTGCTAAATAAAATCCAGAATGCCAATGGAAACAAAGAGATTAACCCATACCTGATTTACGGTATATATGCTTCTCCATCTCCTTTTTAGGCTGCCTAACATTGATCCATGGATCTAAGACTTCATTAATGGCTGCAGCAAACTCACGGCTCTTATATGATTTCATTACCAATTCATGCAGCTTCCCACGAGTATAACCGATGAACTGAGGATGTAGGTCGTGCAAGAATCTTGGTTTTGTTTTAGAATCATCAAGGGTAGTGCCTTGAGATTGTGAAAAAGGTCTTGAAGAATCACCACTCGCAGAAGTATTCTCCTGGTCGCTCTTGACACTGGCTTCAGAGGTCTCTCCAGCAGAGAGAACTGGAACCCAAATTTTATCAAATTTTCTGAAAACACTGATGTGTTTCTGAATGACACCTTGATCTGCTAAGACCTGCAGGTGTGAAAATGAAGAGGGCCCTAGTTCATGCCCAGCACCATCAAGGTAGTACCAATCCCCCAAATGCAATTGCAAATCGTCAACTGAGCAAAGACGGTCTTTTGGAGGGTTGATGGATGCCCCGCATTTCCAGGAGTCTTGTGAACCTTGATCATTAGCACTTTTGGATTGAGAATCACATTCTGTTGACGATCTCTTGCCATCACTACCTGAAGAGTATGGACGAGAAGACCTTGAAGAATATCTCTCCTTTCCTCTTACTTTTGTACGTGGATCAGAAATAAATGAACCATGGTCTTTAACCACACATGCATTTATCCTGACCACTGTAAGCATTGTTCCTTTCACTCCCCTAACAATAGCAGTAGACTTGCTCTGAACTGGTCTGCTCACGCCACTGCAATCATTCTTCTCATCTGATAAAGAAAAAGCCCAAGGAGGGAGATCAAGCATCCTGCTGTGAGATGGATAGTACAAGTCATCTTTTCGATGCCAGCGAGGGTCCTCATAACCAGACTTTGGCATCTGGCATAATGAGAAACCATCATTGAGAACAAGCTTCTTTCTGAAAGACTTATCCTGTCCCGCCTCATCATTCCTCTTCCAGTCGCCGCCCTTACATGGCCATCGGCTAGAAAACCAGTCACCAAATTCTCCACAGGCAAAACCATGATCCTTGTCAGAAGTCATAAGTAACCTGGATTCTGCATCTTCTTTTGATTTGATGTCGGAAATTCTAGACAATTGATCGTTTTTCTGATCAAAAGCTTCGCTTCTGTGAGTTTGATACCAAGCAAAACCTGTACAAGGACCGGAATAAAGTCTATGACATGGATGCATATCTTGAAGTGATGGTTAGTAAAAATTTTATGAATTTTTTAGAGGTTCACAAAAATTGAGACTTGTTTATATTGGATTTTGTGAAAGTAGGAAAAATGAAAACTGTTCGTATAAAAATGTTTTGAGGTGTGTTTTTATTAGAGTTTGTGAAAGCTGTATGTAATTTTAAAATGTTCTGGATAAATTTTTAATGATTTTTTTTTTTTTATGAGTAAGGATAACTTTTCTTTTTGGATTTTTTTGAAAGTTCTAATTTTTGTGTTTTTTCATGGAAACATAAGCAAATGATTAGATAAAAAGTACTTTTTTTTAAGAAATGGAATTTTTTATATAAAAAAAATTAAAGATGTTTGAATTAAAATTGGACATTTTTTAAATTTTTTCGAAAAAATAATGAAACCAAACGAGTCCATAGGTTTTTTCCTACGCAAGTCCACACATAGGTTCAATGAGTATCTACAGAAGTTTTCAAAACTTGCTTATAGAAGAAGCTTTGAACCATAAGAACATTAAGTACAAATATGGAATTTCATAACAATGCATAAAAGAACTTCATTTCTGTTTCAACTTTCACGTTCCATTGTATAGAGCTACAATGATGTCATGATTTCAAATCATGACCATTCATGTGCTACGATCGATTAAAATAGAAAAACTTTGGTAGGCACAGCCAAGGGACATGTCTTGAACTACCAACTATTGTATGAGAGTGAAATAACAAAGAACCAATTTTATAAGCATTATTTTAAGAAAATAAAATCTCATTAATTTGTTACAGCGGCAGATTGCAATTCATAGAATAGAAAACTTCAAAATCAGTTGATTATAAAATTAAGAAATGCATCAACCAAAGATGGAATTATATTATCTAGCACATTACACACAATCTACAGAGAGCCAATGAGGCGGTTCTAACTTTGCTGTGTGGCAAGTATACCCCTGCTCTACTTACTTTTTTACATCTATGCCATTAATTAGAAAACAAATAAAGGTAAGAACTTGTTTTCTTAGCAAATTATATGGTTATAAATTTTAGTTCAGGAAAGATATAACCCTCCCTGTTTACTTGAATATAATAAAAAAGGTATGTTGAACATTTATATATATTTTAAATATTAATTATTACGAATCCAGAAATCCAGTGAAATCCTTCATATAAAGAAAAAATCCAAATAAAGAACTTTTTTAAGAACTGACTACAAAATAACACTAAATGCTCAGTGTATTATCCAAAATAAAGACTCTTTTTTTAAGTAATCCAAAATAAAGATAAACACATGAATAAATAGAAAGCAATGTCAGAGATAGTCTACCTTCAGAATTTTCCCATCCCTCCCCCCATTCAGCAGGCTCAATCCTCATTTGTAGAGCTTCTGCAAAGTCATAAGGTTCCACAAACGTGGGAAGTAAGAAATCTCCACCAAACAAAAATGGCGCAGGAATTACAACCAGATCCTTACTAAAAATATTTGGTCCTAACTAAGGGTAAAAGTAATTAACAGACAAACTAATACCTGCAACAGTCTCAAGTTCCTTGCCAGGAACGACAGGGAAGCCATGTAACAGAGCCCCAACCCTTTCATCAATGTGGAGATCTTCAGAAGGCTCGAAAGCAGCTGCACTGTTATCCGTGCAAACAAGAAACTCAGATGAAGTGACAGGTATTTCCACCCCAGGACCAAATTGCCTAGTATCTCCAGTATCAGCCAAAAGATTACCAGGAGCTTCAGGAGGCTTCACCAGCTGAGTTATGGTGTCCGATGCAATGAATGGGAAACTGACAGTCATCAACGGAGACGTTGCATTTTCAACAGTTACCCACCTATCACTATCTAAGTGCCTAATCAAGTGATCTGACATTAGAGCCCCTTCTCCCACGAGTGTTTTAAGATCACCTAATTTAGAAGGCCCACATTCCATGCCATAATAATCTAGGTAAAACCATTTCCCTGTAGACGAATCAGCCACCACAGGGATATGTGGTGGCGTGTCACATATATCCATATCTTCTTCCATAGATGGCAGCTCTTCAGGAAGAGTCCCATCAACATGGGACGATTCTTTGCAAGCAATGCTTGGACTCTGAGACTGCTCTTCTTTGTGAGTCTCACACTCGACATCTTTCTCCAGAGACCCGTTAACATTAAGTACACTGCTAGTATCTTGAGACTCTTTAGCTGAATAATGCGAGTCTTTTTCAGTGGGATCCCTCTGGCCGGGCTTCTCTTCTTGCTCTTTACTATCAATCTGAGGATTACGCTTCTCACTTGTTCCTCCTTTACGACTTGCTTCACGGTAACTACTGGGCCTACTTCGATCAATTGGGGATCGCTCCTGATAGTTAGGGGTCCTGTCCCTACGATCATGGTTTCGAGCTCGATCATGTGGGGACCGCTCTGCATGAGTAGGAGTTCGATTTCTATGATCATGGTGTCGATTCCGACCATGTGGAGATCTCTCCCGACCATGTGGTGATCTCTCGCGACCGTATGGTGACCTCTCCCGACGGACAGGACTCCTGTCACGATGATCATAATACCGGGCCCTGTCAAGTGGGGACCGCTCAGAATGTCCAGGGCTACGCCCATGCCTGTCATAAACTATTCTTGAAGATAAAGAAGATTCATAATGCCTGGAGGAGTACTTTTCTAATGGAGTCATCTTTGACGAAGCTAAATTCCTGTAAGACCTCTCTACAGAACGGCGTGAATAATGATCAGAATGGGCAGTGCGGTTGCTGTCTTCAGAAAGCCTCCGGCTTTTTGAGCCCACATAATCCCCGTAATCTCCATAATACTTCCGCTCAGTGCTATCCGAATCAGTGCCATACCGCTTCAACCGGTTACCAGAAGAGTAATCTCTCCCATGGTTCTTCCCATTGCTGTATTCATTCCTATACAAACCTTCCTCGTCTACAATTTTTGAACTGATCCTTATATTCCTCTCCTGACCACTCTCCCACCTGGGAGTACTTTTGCTGAGCTGACTTCCATTTCTATTGAAGTCTTTCCTACGGAAACTATCATCCCCCGAATACTTCCCAGAAGGTGGTGTACGCTCAAGCTCAAATCTACTCACCTTATCATTA
This sequence comes from Cyclocarya paliurus, assembly GCA_029856935.1. NCBI lineage: Eukaryota > Viridiplantae > Streptophyta > Magnoliopsida > Fagales > Juglandaceae > Cyclocarya > Cyclocarya paliurus. The sequence continues at coordinate 23,960,585 of CM056946.1, read as the reverse complement.
CCCAACTCATACCTGCGTGATTTATAATGATTGTACTCATCCCTTGGTGCTTCCCCTTTATGCCATCTATCTGGAATGAACTCTCCCTTTTCAATCTCATCTTTTGCGCCTCTCCACGACCCAAAATCCACTCTCTCTGCTTCTCCTCTCCTAGTCTTCTCCGGCACCATCTCACCCTTCTCCACCTCATCTTTCCTCCACTTACCATAAGCAATCTCTCCTTTCTCCACCTCACTTCTTCTCCATTTCTCAACAATCTCTCCCTTCTCAATTTCACTTCTCCGAGACACAAAATCTCCATTCAAAGTCCCTAATTCACCCTCTTCTACCTCTTCCTTCTGTACCTTCTCAGCAAAAGTTTCACCATTTTCAACTTCTCTACTATTCTTTTTACCTCTATTGAATCCCAAATCACTCTTTTCGGACTCTCCGTTCTTCGCGAATTGCTCTTTCTTCACCTTCATCTTCTTCTTTCGCTCCGTGTCAGCCAACTTAAGCGACTTGGAATTGAACCCATTGTTGTTGCTATTGCTCCCATTCTTGCTTCCGTTACCATAGAGCGTCTTGTCCGGAATTGGAAACCTCTCCATATGATGCTGCTGCTGCAAAGGCATGCATGCGACGCCTCCATCGCCCATGGAAATCCCCCAAATCCGCTTCGGCCGGAATCTTGAAAACCCTAATTCTCCCCTACTCCGGGGCTATCGATGCTCATGCTGCAATTCGCTTTCGAGATTATTGAATCGTCGCTCCAATTCAAAACCCTGTTGTCAAAAAATTGCACAAAAATAAGGCAACCCATCAATCAAGAGAGCCGAAATGCAGGGTTTCGGTTGAAAAGAAAAACACACGTTTGGACACAAATAAGCATGAAACCTTAAATCAAATACGCTCTTGTCACCAAAACCCTAGGGTTTGAATTCCACAAAAAGAGGAAAACGAATTGAGAAGAGAGAAAAAGAAATCGAAAGAAATTTACCAAGAAAATTGGGGAAGTGACAGAACAGATCGAGAAAACTCTCGGGAGTGGCGAATCCAACAGCGTGTGAAGGAAAACCTTACGGGCACAGATCGAGGAAGGCCTAGAAAGCGGGAGCTCAAAATTTCAATACTTCTGAGAACATATCAACGTTCCTCTCTATTCTTGTTTGTGTATAGATACAAATATATATCTCTCTCCCGCTGCGCAATATCTTTTGTTTCGCTCTCGCTGTGTTCTTCCTTGGTCTGAAAGACGAAACCTTCGTGTTATTATTATTTTCTTTTTTCTTTTTTTAATTTTATAAGCTTCTTGGATTTCTTTTATGATTTTCCATTTTTGGCCCTACAATTTATTGCGAGAAATGTTCTACATATTTCGTACACTCTATTTAAAAAATAAATAGATAACATTTCTTTTTAAATAAATAGTAAAAATTATATAAATTATTATCAATATATAAAATGACAAGATGAATTTATTTACAATTCAATTGATTTTACATGTTCGTTTGTATAATCGAAACATTTAATAATTTTTTTCATTAAATGTAATTCAAAAGTCATAATCCGTATATACATATTTCCATTATAATTTTAGGGATAATATATTAATTTAAATAGTTTATAGACCACATTATAAATTGGATTTTCAATCCGAAAGAGGATACTATATTTGAATCCCGAAAGCTTATACATACAAACCATTTTGTTGCTTCGTCTTGAAATGATAAGGTTAGGATATAATAATATATGCAGAAAATTAAAGGTTATGAAGTTTTTGGTATGATATGAAGTGTAGGAGGGGGGTGGTGGCGTTGTCGTCATTTCAATTGGCTGGGTTCATTTGGCGCTCAACTTTGAGCCAAATATCTTAGGGGAGTTGAAAATCATACCTCTCTCTCCTCAAAGAGAAATTGTAACAATTTGTTTACAATTAGGTAATAAAATACTATTATTTTAAATTTTATTTTGATTTTTAGGTTTAAATATAATAAAAAATATTATTATATTTAAAATGATATATAAATTGTGAATAGGTTATCCCCGTTTAGATATAACAAGTATCTCATCTTATCTCATTATTGTAATTTTCTTAAATTTCTACATAAAATATAATAAATAATTCAATTTTTTTAAATTTGAAAACAATAATTATATTTAAAAATAATATTCTAATAATATTTTATTTAATTTCTAACTTTCATCTCAACTCATTATTTAAACTCTTAACTACCCAAATTCCAAAGGTCCTTGTGATCTTAAAACTGGGTCGCCTCAAATTTTATACTTTTTTAAAAGAATTGAATTTCTTTTTATAGGAAACAAAGGAAAACTAGGACCGTAAGTAATTCGGTCCAAACAAGAAAATTGGTCTAGATCAGACCGAACTAAATTATGAACCAGTCGGTCTTGGTCTCAAAATAGATGAACCGATGACATTCGCTCTTGTCTCGGGGTCTACAAGTTTGGATCGGATCGGATCAAATTTGACTGAATCAATATATATTTTTAAAATATTTTTAATAATTTAATATATTATTTTTATGTAATAATTATATAAATTAATGATATAATTTTTATCTAATTTATTATCATTGACCAAATAAAATATAAAATAATATATGCTATTAATTAATCATAAATCATGTGATAAGTTATGCCATTATATATAAATAGTTAATATATCATACATTCATACATACTTTACTATTTACACATAATTAAATAATTAGGTAATTTATTTTAAATATCTAAATTGCAAGCAAGTATGAATAATTTATATACAATGAAATTATTTGATATTCATTAACATTAGCTCAAGTGAACATTGGGGTTTGTGTCTCACTCGAGTCCACCTGCGTGCGAGACTCACGGGTTGACTTTTATTCGAATCCATTGTCGAGCGTACCTTGAGCGAACTCACTGTTTCTCTATTTTTCAGCTCTTAAACCAATCTCTACCCCAACAACTAATAATTATACATATTAAAGAGTAAAGTTTAAACTAATAAGTAGTAATTATCAACATCATAAATATAATTATAGTAAAATATTTTTTTAATAAGTTAGTTATATAATCCACATTAATAATTTACTTAATTTTAATTTAGTAATTTAAAAAAATTGTTATTAATTTATTTTAAAATATATATATATATATAATAATAAAAAATAATAATAATTAGACCAGAACGAACCAGATCGGTAATCAGTAATCTACTCCAATCCATATGAATGTTCAGTCCGATCCAAAAAAAAAATAATGGGTCCATTACCAGACCGAACTGGAGAGATTAATACCCCTAAGAAAAACGATTGTATGAAATGTTTTTTTTTCAGAGAAATAGAAAAAACATTTGGAAAATGTATTGCGGAAGTATTTAAAGATTTTGAGAAATTCTTATACCCCAACATGCAGTAGCTTTGTTTGGGCTTCTAATAGTTGCCTAATAGTTATGCCTGTGGTGCTTTTCAATGGCTAAAAATCCTTTGGGCCGTGTTTTATAGGTATACCGGCTCTGCCCAATAGATTTCAGGTTCAGGTTCAAGTTATCATTTTTTTTCATCAAATTATTCCCCAAACAATCAACAATTCACTTGGAGCTCAAGGGTCCACTAAAAAACAATGTTATTCTCTCTTTTTTTGTAGTAGTATTAAAAAATAAGAGATAGAAAGTTGAGAACATTTATCTAAAAGGAAACATTTATCTGAGAAGAAATTTTCCTGCTCATTTGGATATGATTTTGTAAATAAAAAAATATCATTCTCTCACTTCTGGCGTAGAGAATAAGACAATTTCGCAGATGACACTATTTGTTGAAGCATAAAATCACCCAATAGATCAAAACGGCAAAAAGAGTCATCCCCGGCCCACATAAGTGATTTGGGTCAAGACGAAGTGGTTGGAAGCCCACAATGGAGGTGGTAAGTCTTATGTCTATATGTCACTTGAAAGACAAATTCACTATAATATGAGTATTTTGCACTCGCTCATATTCTCTCGTTTCTCTATGTACAATAGAAGACGAGATCCTTTTGCCAAGATAACATAATATATTTGGAACTCTAGTTGTGAGGTTGAATATGAGATATCTTTGTCTTCCAATGGAAGTCCCCCATTTCTCTCCCTCATATCCTCTTTTTATCTTGGCCCTTGGGAGTAGTGAGGAAGAGCAACTTTATGTCATCTCACATTCTCTTTTGCATGTCTGACTTGCTTTCATCCACCAGCATTTTCTTTGTCTTTTGCTCCATTTCTTTCTTTCTACTTTTATTGAGGGCTACCTAATGGATTGGGTCTAGAATGCTATAATGGGCCTGATATGTTTACCCCCAATAGATGCCCGCAATTCTTAAGCTTGATTTGCTCAACAAGAACGTCATGAGAATCTTCAAGTCTACCTCGATAGAGATAGTCTGTTGAAAACTGTAGAAAAAATAAATTATGGGAATTGGTTTTTGGTTTTTTATTTGTTTGTGCTAAGCAATGAAGACACTGATTGTGGAGCGAGGCTTGGAGAGATTGGCAGGAGATGGTTCAATTGCTTTAGGAGCGAGTGTGGAGCTCAGTGAGGGTGCCGATGACCACCACAGGATATGGTTCAAGATATGAAAATGGTACTGAATCGATTTTGGTCCAATTTCGATTCTTAAGAATTAGTACCGGATGGGACCGAACCCATTGCTTTAGTCCAATTTGGTCGGTTCAACCAATTTTCTATTTTTTTACAACCCTAACGATCGGGCTTATTTTTCTTAAGTTCTGACTCCCTTTATTTTGCTAAGACTCCAATTATTTGTTTGTGAAATCCATCAATTTTATCAAAATTTTCTTTCTTCGGGACATGTTTGGCAAATATGATAATTTCCAAAATTTTTAAACTTCATTCTCAAACATCACTTGAAAACAAAACAATTCTCAATTTTAAATTCTCAATTTTTTCATCTAAACATTACATAATATCATTACTCAAATATAAAAATAATATTAAAAAATGATATTAAGAACAATTTTTAACTTTATTTACTTACTTTCACAAACTTCAATATAATATTTATTTTAAAAAATATTTTTATTTAATTTTTTCTCTCTCATATTCTAAAATTTAATAAAACATTTTTTCTTAAACCATTTCACTAATATTTATACAATTTTGAGATACTTATAAACATCCAAACATGCCCTTAACTTTAACATTGTTCTGCGTAAAATGAGGAATGCTACTTATCATCTTCATATCATATATTAATATATAATTTATTATTTTTATCATTTTATTTAAATACATATATATTGATGTGTAAATATGTATATTTAAATAGAATGATAAAATAATAAATCATATATTAATATATGATATGAAAATGATAAGTAGCATTCCTCATTTTATATATTTGTTGGATGCAAAGTGGTAAGGAAGAAATATTAGTGGCAATAGAAAGCAAAACGAAAAGACAAGGGAGGAACGGGTCTTTCACGTTGTAGTCAACGTAAAAGAAGTGCAGAATGAATCGAATTTATATAATGAAAAATTTATTTATCATCATTCTCTCAACATTTCTTAATGTAATATTAAATTATAAATTTATAAGTGAAATATAATAAATAATTCTCAATCATTTAATACCACATCATGAGATGATAATGAGATAATGAAACATATAAAATCGTTTTTTCATTTTATGAGCCAAATTATTGAAAGGAAAATGATTGGTACACCGAAAAAAAATGTACCTCTCATTTGCACCGATCAAACTTTTTTCAAAATTTGTGTTTTTTTATATTTTAGTATTGTATATTTTAGTTTTTTCTAATTGTTTTAAGAAATCAATAATAAAATGTTAAAAAAAGAAGAAAAGAAATATACTAATTCGGCGCCTTTGATCGGTGGCTCTCAGACTAGCACCACCCTTGTTGAAAATGAAGTAGCCATCCCTTTGCACATGCGACTTGATCCTAGAAGCTGCAATTTCACTAGTAGTATTTTTTTAAACATTTAAAAAAATTAAAATGCACCGATCCATCAAACCCAATGGCAAATACAAGGGGCTAACTACTATATATCAACTATTAAAAATGATGAAAATTTTAAAATATGATGATTTTTAAAAAAAAAAAAAAAAGAACTCCAAAAATGCATATTTGTATAATGAATATTTTAGAAATTTTCAGAAATCTCTAGAAAAAAAAAAAGTCAATTCAAACATCTTTCGGTCGCAAGTGGGGTGCAATTGCCGAGAGAGAGAGTGGGCGTAATCAGCAAACTTAGGGTGCGTTTGGATGTTGAAGTGAGTTGAGTTGAGTTAAGTTTAGATGATAAAATATTGTTAGAATATTATTTTTTAATATTATTATTGTTTTGAGATTTGAAAAAGTTGAATTGTTTATTATATTTTATGTTAAAATTTGAAAAAGTTGTAATGATGAATGAGATGAGATGAGTTTGGTTGGAGAACCAAACGAAGCCTTAAAGTAGTGGACACAATCAAAAGTCACCAGATTTCTATTCTATTGAAGATTGGGTAGGTGTGGACTTCAACGTTGAGGGTGCCCATTGTTACAAAGACTAGCAAATGTTGATTTTTGAGGCAGATTTGGAATTCGGAGAGTCTTGCCATCAGAGGAGAGAAGACCTTAGATCATCTGCTTCCACAGCTTCACCACTTCCATTCCGCCGGGCGCGAGAGAACTTCACAAGGCAACGTAGATAATTTCCATTAGCTTGGTACGGTACCCTCTCTCTCTCTCTCTCTCTCTCTCTGAATTGATATATATTTATGATAATAAAATATATTATGTTTTCTTTTCTCAACCGTTTTGAGTACTACTGTTTGCGGCCATGAAGATGTGTGAAGAGATGATTTGTCTTCTATCTATCGTACTCATGATCGTTGATTTCCTTTTATGCTTAATTTTCTTGTTTGAATCAATTGAGTACACCTCGATCACTTATATTAACTTTATGTGACTCTTTAATATAGGATAAAAATTAAACATGGTTCGACCAAAAGATCAGTTTTGGAAGTATGCAGAGGATTTGAAAAATGATCGTTTTTCCTGTAATTTTTGTCATCGTCAATTTTCGGGAGGTATTTCTAGAATTAAATGGCATTTGTCTGGACGTAAGTGCCATGATATTAAAGTTTGTCAACAAGTCCCACGACATATTCAGTTAGAAGTGAGAAAAGTACTTGACACTCAAAATAACAATAACATTAGAGATCAGGGTGATAATGATCTTTCCACTCTAGCTTCGTCATCACGTGCGCCAAATGCATGTAACGAACAATTGGCTAAGTTGTTCTTCTTATTTGACATTGATCCTGAGGCCGTTGTCTCTCCCATTTTCGTGGACTTTGTGAAGAGTATTGTTGAATTTGGATCCGGTTATCAACTACCAAGTCTTTTTACTCTCCGGAAGGAGTTGTTGCCAGATGTGGAAAGAAAAGCTAAAGAATATGTTAAGAATTTCATAAATGATTCATTTCAAGCATGCAGTTGTACCTTGATGGTCAATGTTTGGGCAGATTGTAATGTGGATATCTTTGCTTATTCGCAAAGAGGTGTGGTATGCTTGAATTCATGTAATTATGGGTCAATAAAAGGTATTCTAAAAGCCATATCTTCTACAATTGAGTTATTTGGCCCCAGCCACGTTGTACAACTAATTATATACTATAATTGCGAGGATGATGAATATTTAGACAGCGAGTTATCCCCAATTAGGAATATGGTTTTTGAGAACCATCCTTGGATTTGCGTGAATCATTGTGCTGCTGCTGTTATTGACAACTTCCTTGTTATAAGATTGAAATGTTGGTCGAAATTGGATTCTGTAATTGGTCTTGTGAGATTAATACTTTCATACACTTATCATCATTCCAATGTATCATTTAGAAGAGGGAAGAAAAGACCAAAAGCATATTATGCATCCATTCTTTTTATCTTCAAATCAATTTTAGAAGTTGAAGATGAACTGCAAGCCGTGCAATTTTCTATGATAACATTGTCGAGTGATCGGGTGAAGTTGCTTGGTGAGCAGAAGGTAGCGGAACATCTTAGATGTGCAAAATTTATTGATTACATTATCTGCCGGAAGGAGTTTTGGAGTCGAGTGAAAGCAACGGCACAAGTGTGGTTTTTACTGTTTCAGACTCGATGCCTGGTTGATTGTGAGGACTCAAGTATAGGATACTTGTATGAGATGATAGAAAGGGTGAGTGATGGGATTGACAAAAGTCTTAGCTATGATTGTTCCCTTTATGCTTTTGCAAGGGAAATATTCATTGATACGCGAAGGGAGATTATTCATCCAATACATGCAGCTGCTGCCTTTTTAAATCCAACTTATATGTGTAGTGACAATTTTAAGGAAAATGCTGAAATGATAGATGGCATGAATTATGTGTTTGAAAATATGGTCGAGTCAGAGGAAAAGGAAGCATTTACCAAGGAAGTACAACAATACCGCACGAAAATGGCAAAGTTATTCACAGCTCAAGCCATGACAATGTTAAAAACATGCCATCCTCGTAAGTCAATAATTTTTTTTTTTTTAATAATATTTTCAGTAGATTCTAATTATTATGATATTTTGGTTTGCTCTTTCTGGATTGTGTAGGAATATGGTGGGACTATTGTGGAATACATACCCCGGTATTAAGGAAATATGCAATTCGAATATTGAGTCAACCTTGTAGTACTTCAATTTGTAAGCGTTATCAAGTGCCGCGAGGTGAATATCGGAGATCAGAAGATAATGAAGATTGGTTAGTAAAAGTGAATACAATGATCATGAGCAGGAATAATTATTCTGAATCGTTAGGGTTGGAACCGATCATTCTTGATAAACTTGGCGGTGAAGATGACGATGCTTTTAAAGATGTGGAGGAACTGGTTGATGATTACTACAAGTATGTTTTACATCGATTCACTGACGATACTGATGTCGATCGCCTGATAGAAGATCGGAGGCTTTCATGGCTAGATGACTTTCCTCTCTTTGATTGGTTCAATTTAACTACTTAAAAGTCATTTTGTTTTCTTTTCGAGATGTAAGTCTTATAATTTTGGGGGAAAACCTCTTATTTTTATTTTTATTTTTTTAATGGTGGAATCTATTAAAAGAAACTGCACTTACAAGTTTTAGGCCTGCACAAAAAAATTTTCAATTTTTTTTTTCACTTTCCATCCAGATATTTTTTAAATACGAAACATTTTGTTCCTAAAAAAGTGACTTTACTCATTTTACGTGACCAAAGCTCAAAATAATAATCTTAAAAAAATAAGCAATTTCATAAATATTCAAGAAAGAAATCTAACCGGAATAAAAACAGGATTTCACGTCCAACAATGTTTCCATGAGCACCAAGAAATTAAGCGTGCTATGTATCAAATTGGATTGGTTTAGATCTTGAGATAAGATGAGAAATCTCTTCATCATCCAAATATTTGTTTTTCAATTTCAGATCTTTAATTTTTTCATCTAATCATTATAACTTTTTTAAACTTTTAAATAAAATATAAAAAATAATTTAACTTTTTTAAATCTCAAAACAAAAATAATATTAAAAAATAATATTTTAACTTTATAATATTTTTATTCAATTTTTTTTTCTCTTTTTTCAAAATTTCATAAAACATCTTAACTCAAATTATTTTGTTACTATTTACATATTTTTTTGATCTTATCTCGTATCGATATTGATAAGTCTCACGGATTTGCTTTTAGAGATGCCGATTCTCAAAAAATAACACAAAGTATGAAAATATCTCATTCGAATATATGCAATGATGATAAATTACATGGATAAGTCGCCCATTAGAATGGGTTCAATCTTCACGTTTATTGTCAGGTTTTTGTTGGATTTGCCCTTTCACATAGATCAAATAGGTTTGGTTGCCCAAATTCAAATGTAGTGTCATATCGGATTTCATTTTGAGATTTTAGATCTCTCTCTAATTCTTTTTTTTCTTCTAAGCAAGCAAATTTTATTAGAAAAGGAAAAGATGATACATGAGGAGGGTGTGAGCTTCCCTAACAAACACCTCAATACAATAATCACAGTGCAAAAGTAATGAAAAAAAGGAAAATAAAATAGGTTTTGAGACTAATTTCTTAGTCCCACTACAAGAATCAGGCATTTTTCAATGCTCAAATCGTCACAAAAATTCCATATAATCGCTACATTTCGTCATTTTCGGCTATTTTTAGTTCGCTGCAGTTTCGATGAAAAAAAGTGTTCACTTCTGATCAATTTCAGTGATAGACAAAAATCATCGGAAAAAACCAATATTATCATCGATTTTCTTTCGTCACAAATATCCAAAAATACGAAAATGGTGTGATCTGTTTACAACTAGATTGTTGAAAAATGTCAATTGCAGCGATATCTATTGTTGCAAAAGTCTAACAAATCGCCGAGAATGACTCTTCCTTTTTTCCAATGATGTAGAACTATCGTCGCTATTCTATCTTTCCAGTGGGTAATTATCGCTACAAATAGACCATAAATCGCTGCAAATATTCGTGATCTTTTTCAGCGATTATTCTTTTCATCGCTCTTGAACTTATTTCCAATGTCCACAAATCGCCGTAAAAGCTATCCTTGTTGCCGCAAAAAACTAATCGCCGATATTGATATCTGCCATGATATCCACTTATTGCGTCACATACAAATCGTCGGAATAGGGTCAATTGCATCGATCATTCACATCGCTGCAATAGCCACAATAGCCTATTTAACTTTTTTTCGGCAATCACGAATTGCTGCAATAGCTGTCTTCCAATTTTCACATGCTTAGCGTCCAACGAGTTTGAATTTCTCCGCAAAGGTTGCTTTGGTTCATTTTTTTTTCCTTCGCCCAAAGATGTTGGCTGGGCTTCATTTTCACACTTCATCTAAAATATAATGTATATCTTATTAACACATAATTTATCTTATTATTTAGTGACTGACCTGAAATAATAAATAAATCATGTTTTAATAAAATAAATTGCACTTAATTAAGTGATCTAAAATAATATAGTTTCATTATTCATTGTGGAGCACTTTTTCGTCATAATATTATGTGTTAATTTCCAATCCCTTTTCACCTACATAAAACGACCACATAAATTGACTTCTTTCATATCCATTGCTATATAACACTTATAGTGTTTATCCAACACCCAATATTAAGTACTTATAAATAGGAAATATAAAAGAAAACCCTTGAACTTTCATTATATGCACTGATGAACATGTAGGATCAAATCTTTGAGCAACATTTTCATCTAATTTAATAAATCAACAACATTCATTCATCCAAACTCAGTTGGGTATTCACATTAATGTAGTTATGGGCTATACACTGGGGTGGACCAATTGGAACCCAGAACTTACAACTTAACTACTAAATATTGAGAACACATTACGCTTCTAAACATTATCTGAAAATGTGTACATTCATTCAAATATGTCAACTGTCCTGCTCCTCTATTTTTAAAAATTATATTTAGTCAGCTATAACAATATGCACCTGGGCACGAGGGGTGGCTAGAATAGCTTCAACACGACTGCATCAATGCCCTTATACTTTCATTAAAGCATATTTGATATTTCGATCTCTTCAACTCCAATCTAGCAGTGATACATAAAAAAAACTGTTACAACAAAATAAACGTTACTACTGTGTATTCTTATAAAAATATTTCAGTGCAAGGATCTAGCAGAAAATTTGGAACATCATATGGAGGCCGAGATCAAATTATACCCCACCCTTTTACAGTATCATAATCAGAAATACTTTGTGTTATTAAGAAGATTAAACTGATTCCTTTGCATTCAAAGCCATCAGAGCTGCAAAAAATCAGTCTCAGAAAATGGGTTAAAACCCATATTTGAACGATACTTTTTCTGCAAGCCCTGAAGTTGGATTCATTATCTGGTGAGTTTTGAGATTAGTATCCAAAAATCCATCAGGATTGGATGGATTCTAACAATTGTAATTCCATCAGGATTGGATGAATTCTAACAATTGTAAATCCATCAGGTTTGTACATTGATAAAAATTTAAACCCAACCTACTCTGAGGTCAACAAGGGACTTTTTTGAATGTCAATGAATTGAGAACTAAAACAGGAAAACATGTAAAAAACTATTCTGCTTAAATAATATGTAAGATATAACCTTTTTACCTATTCCGTGAGAATAGCGGTATTGAATTTGTTTCTTCAGTAAAATAGCTGTGGCTAAAGGAAGTCCAATTGCTAGCCCATACCTATCAGCCTACAATGAAAGAGGCTAAAAACTTTAATGGCTATGTGGTAGCATTCATGCAACTATCTCATACCTGAAGCGTCATATAGTGTCCAACTCTCTTCAAAAAGAATATTACTGATTTTTTATACTCTCTCAATGCTCCAATTGTTGATGAAGCAATCCATTTTCAGAAAAACATAGAAAAAGTGTGCATCGATTCAAAGAACTTTAGCAATGCATGATACCAAGATCAAGCAGCAGGTACTAAAGCTTTGCCCTTATATCCAACTCAAAGAAAATATATTGACATTTATTATATATGATAGAGAACTTCAAAGTATTATACTGTTAAATGAAGCATTGCCATTGAATGTCCATATTTTTCTCTGCAGTGCCACCTACCGGGGGAGGATGGGCTGGATACCACCATCTAGGAAACCCCAATAGATACTGAGCCATAACAGGTTGTTGCTATATAGAAAAGTTTGTTAATAGATATTAATTGAGCAAGAAAGCTCACACATCCATGAGGGATGCATCTCTTTTGTATGTACAGAAATTCTAAATATTTTTCAACCCTCATATAACAAGTATCCATCAATGGTAAACCATTTTGGATAATCAAAAACATAAACTAAAAAAATTTAATACCAACTAATAGAAAAGAGAAATGTTCTATCCATACACGGATAATCAAAAACTGGCTCACCTGTATTGATTTGGCGATGGGACTTTGAATGTGAAAGCTGCTTACAGTCAACATCCTCATGAAGGAATCTCAAAGATAACTAAAGCCTATTAATGCAAAACTTCAACTACTAATGATATTGAAGACAATAGTTGATACTATAGGGGTGGACTTTTGCTAGCATCCCTGCCAATCAGATTTACTAAAAGACTCAGTCCACCACATGGATAAGAAGTATAAACAAGTAGATAAATGTAACCATTCACAACAATTTATAGACTTGACAGCAGGATATACAATTAAGCATCCTCAGAGGAATCTTTAGTACACTTCACAGTTACGATTATAGCCCATAACATTAGGCATTCAGGTCGACTAGCACCAACCTAAATTCCTATGTAATTCAATCTAAATCTTCCATCTGCTGCCAAAACGTTCTCTCTAAATTTCAGTTTGAAATCTAATATGTTCCATAGAAAGCTGGTAAGAGATGAAACAAAGATACACGATGCATGCTTCCATGTATATCAGGCTTTGATGAACATGTTTAATTCCCTCGTTTGTAAATTGTTAAAAGGATAAAGGTCACAAATGAAGAAGCGTCGATCTGTGGAAGAGGAAGCAGGTTTCTCGAAGAAGAAAGGCAAGGCTTTGAATTCTGGAGGTTAAACCAAACCCAGTTGGCTCTCTACTAACCCATTCTGGCCAGCTCTTTCCAGGGTGGGGAAGAAACTCTGTTATCCCCTCCTCGGACCACCATTTCCCTTCAAATTGTTAGAAAATCTTCATGAAACAGAGAGAGAGAGAGAGAGAGATTAAACCATACCCCTAACTTATCCTAGCAGAACCTTTTAAGGCACGCCTTGCTGTCAGCGCTGCAAAAGGAATGGCACTTGTCTCCTAGGAGCATACTATACAAAGTCAATCTCTGTAGGCGCATGGAATTAAGAACTCGTTTGCATCAATGCATTCAGAAGAGGTGATTCTCAGAATTCAAAAACACTGCCCCATTAAAACTCACTCAATATGAAAAAAAGCCTCTCATCAGCCACTATTTAGAATCAGCCGTTCCACACCTTACGTGTAAAGTTGTTATTTTTTTTTATTTTTTTGTGTTTTCTTTCCTCCTCCCTATCAGGAATTTCTCTCTCACGGACCAATTTATTTGAGCCCTGTCGCCCATCCTCTCCCCCACCTCGGCGTCGCCCATCCTCTTCCCAAGGCCCCGTCGCCGTCGACCCTCCCTCTGCCCAGCACCCCCGTCACCGTCGACCCTCCTCCCTTTTGTCAGTTCTTCTCTTCGACTGAGTGCTTCATCCTTTCAATTCTTCTTCATCTCTTCAGGCCCAATAGCCTTCTAGATAATTGGAACTACTCATCAGGATATAACCAAACTTTCATACATTCAAGCCCAAAAAATCCCTTAACTACCCAAAGTCTCCCACAATACAAAAGTAGACAACCTTCCTCTTCATACATACATATATATATGTGTGTGTGTGTGTGTGAAAATATATATATGTTTATATTTATACATTGGCCACCCACCATCTCCCACTACCAAAAAGTGCCCAAAATACACAAAAAAGCATTCCAATGATTTCTGAAGGTAGCTCACTGAGTCTCTCCACGAGACTAGAGAGACCCAATGAGAGATGGGGAATTTTCGAAAAATGTCTTCAACATCTTATCAATTTCATTTTGTATTTTATGAAGTACTCGCATTTCATCCCTCATTTCATCTAGCTGCGTTTTGTAATTGTCGGCATTTTTCTTGTGTTTTTCAATTAAGGCAAGGTACTCTTTTTCTCGTTCATGGTCCCGTTGTCTTGTTGACTCCGACCATCTCTCCTAGCCCCCTTGCGTATCCTGGTCTATGACCAAGTACCTCCCTAAACACATTCGCTATTGCCTCATTGGTGCGTTGTTCAGGCTCTAGACCATCCATCTTGCCAACCATCTCCTTTTACACGTGAAAAATTTAAATGGTTATTGTTAAGTCTTGTGATAACTCATGAATAAATCACTTTCAAATATAAAGTAATTGAACCATCATTTCGTGCAGCAAATAGCCTAACATAAAAATCGTACTCACATAAGTGTCTTTAGTGGCTGAGCTGACAAATTTACCGTTCTTCTTTGATCAGCAAGTCTCTTTATAGAATTCCATCAAATTCGCATTTGTAGCCCGCCACAAGTGTGTGGAATTTGTATAGGTAGATGTTCAATCAGAAACATGATTATATGGAAAATTTGTTGAAAGGAAGGACCAATCATATAAAAAAAACCCATATGGTATAACCACACAAACACATCAATACGAAACTAAAGACCTTCATACCTTACGATGCAAATGAGTCGACATGTACATTTCTAAACAATGCACTCTACAAATGCATTGTTCGCTAACAAATAAAACCTCTACCATAAAAAAATTGCGCATTTATAGCACTGCCATACATCATCCCCACAAACTAATTCTCATTCTATATAAGAGGTTCTTCTAACCAATTATTATGTCGTATGTTAACTAAGTTGTCCCCAACTCTATTATCCCACATTCTAAGTATTTATACGCAAACCATTAACTTGTATATGGTTAGATCTCAAAACTGTACAAACTATGTTTCTATTTTTATAGGAAACAACCTTTTATGCATTATCAAACTAGAGACGAACTTAACCAACATGATCCTTCATATTATGAGCACCCTTACAAACGACTAATGAAATTAGTGCACTAGTATAAACGCAACAAATGGGTCGTGAGCAAGGTTATGGGAGAATGGGTTGTGACCATACAAGTTACGATAGAAATCAGTTGAAATATTATATCTTTTCCTCCAGTATCCTAACAAAGGATTTGTGGCCTACTGTGTGGTTAATGGTTAGCCTCTTTCTATTCTCCCGATTTTTTCTTGAGATTTTCTGCCATTAAAACCCAATGTTAGCTTACAAAAACTACATAATAAACAGACTAAGAAATGACTTGTTAAATTCAGCTTGTTTTTTTTATTTTGAATAACTAATAAATACCTTGAATTCGTTGCTTCCCCACCTTCCACACAACTTAACCGAGACGTGCAAGTTGACCATGGTACTCCCAGAAGCCAATGCTTCTTCGTAACTTCCGTATGATAAATATTTTTTGTGTAATTCGTAACGAAATGCATTGAACCGCTTACGCAACTACTTCAAGACAGTCAATCTATGATTCTCCTGATCCCAATCCAACAAAAAGTCACCCTACATGGTTGAACATCATATTAACATCATGTTGTATTGTACGCCCATTTCCTTACCCTCAAAATGAAATAACAATTGTTTTACCCTTACACGGTCGATCAACTCGTCCTTTTGTGTCTGTGGCACATCGGTCTATCTCGCATAACTCATGTCGCAATGCTGTTTTACAATTTGCGTTACCCGTGTCGTGAACATGGATGCGTTCTCATAGCACGGTGTTGTTTCGCTGTTGTTAATCTTCAAAAGTACTTTTTCGTGCTTCCTCAACTTCTCGAACTCAGTACACTTAGCAAACCCATGTCTACGTTTGGGCTGTTCCTGGTTTGCTACAAGCATCGGGGGGGCGATCGCATCTGTATTTCAAGATAACAAGAATTGACTATCAGTCTTCATAGTTAATCTTTGTTGTTTACACATATATGTCCTAGGGTTTCTATATTGAGAAACATTTAGAAATGACGATCATACCGATATTGTCTCTGTTAGGTGAGGGTTCTCTTATGGGTGAGTGTTCTATATTCAGCTCGGGTGGGGGCATTGGAAGGGGACATGGAGGCTCCCATGGGTGACTGGAAGGCTTTGTTGAGTCATCCGAGCCTGACTGATCTGCATCTAAAGGGTTGTGGTATGAATCGAAGCGAATTTCTCGTGGTCGGCGGGCTCTAGATGAGTACGATACAAATCGTCTGACAAGAATACCTCGTCCAGCCCCTCTTCCTCGGGAACTTTCTCCCATCGCGTCACTTGCATTTGTACAACATTCCATTTGAGTTACAAGTGTTTCCAATCCATTTACTAAATCATAGGATCCACCTTAATTAAAACGCAACTCTAATATGATGTTACATATACGATGAATGTTCACAAGATGCAAATAGATTGTCCCAGGAGTTGTCTAATATGTTGGCAAAAATCTGGTGGGGGAAGTCCAATAACAAAAAGGGTGTTCTATTGAAAGTTACATATCAAATTGGGGGAGGATTCAAATAGTGATGGGTTGGGGTTTATCACATTGAGGATTTTAATTTAACAAACATTAGGTAAACATAGATGGAAGTTGTTAAAGGAACCTAAATCACTTGTGATGAGATTTACAGATACAAAAGTGTTTAAGGGAAAATGTGTCATTTTTAGCAAAAGCAGAAAGTTCTCGATCATTTCTATAGAGGAGTTGTGGGAAGCTAAAAAAGATTTTGAGAGTAGGGCTAATATGGCATGGGGGGATGGTAAGAAGATTAAGAAATGGGGACAGAACAAGCTACCTAAGCCATGATCTTTTGTGCAATTACCTGTTAATGAGTTGGGACAACTTAGCAAGAGTTAAAGATTTAATAAGGCCTCAAATAAAAACCTGATCTGAAAAGTTGATTAAAAATCATTTTAAGTATCTGAGGAAGCTAAGATGACTATCAGTTTACCTAAATGCAGGAAATAATTAAGTCAAAATGATCTGTAATCTTAGTTAAGATTGAAGATTTGTTCTGACATAGACACAGAGAAACAAAGTGACATGAAAGTCCCAAAACATTGAAAGAAAGCGATCAACAAGAGTATAAATCAACTGGCAAATAAAAGAAATCTTTAAATCAATAAAATTAAACAAAACAAGCTCAAGTCCTTTAAGAGAAATTATTATTTTTTTTATAAGTAAACAAGTATTATTAATTCAAGAATGGGCAGCAACTGCCAATTACAAAAGTCATTATACCTATTTACGTAGGCGCATTAGAAACTAAGAAATCATGAAGGTCCATGCCATTAAAGTCCACAGCAATGGCCCAAGTACAAAGAGTCCTAAAAAAGAAAACTTTTAGCTCCGCCATAGATCTCTCTGTCTTCAAACATCTGCTCATTGCGCTCCTGCCACAAGCACCACATAATACAGATAGGGATCGTCTTCCAAACCGCTTTGATTTGTTGCACACCTCGAATAGAAGACCAGCACGCCAATATTTCCACCATGGTTTTCGACATAACCCACGCTAGGTCCATTCTTTTAAACACCTCATTCCAGAGAGTCCTGGCTGCCTCACAATGTAAAAGTAGATCATTTACCGACTCACCCCCTCTTTTACACATGCAACATTAGTCTGCAATGATTATCCTCCTCTTTCTCAAATTATCCGTAGTGAGAATCTTGCCTAAAGAAGCTGTCCACACAAAGAAAGAAGCTTTGGGAGGAGCCTTGTGCTGCCAAAGCCTTCTCTAGGGAAACTGTGTCTCAGGTACTTGTGTGAGGACCTTATAAAAGGAACGAACAATGAACAACCCTCCCTACAGGAATCCACCACAAACCATCTTCATGCTAGAAATTCGGACGACAAGAATACAAGAGACTATAAAAATCTACAAAACTCCCCATCTCCCAATCCTGTACCGCCCGATTGAAATTGATATTCCAGTGAATACTCCCTCCTAAGATTCCCATAAGCTCCGCCACTGTAGCATCTTTGGCACTTGCGATCAAGAAAAGTATAGGAAACAAATCTTGGAGAGCACTATTGCCAAACCAAGCATCCTTCCAAAATCTGATCCTGGAGCCTGTACCCAACTAAAACCTAGTATGATGATGGAAGGCCTCACACCCTCTTCTTATATGCTTCCATAGCCCCAATCGATAGGCGCCTCTAACTTCTCTAGTACACCAACCCTCCCCTAAACCACCATACTTGTTCTCGATCACAGTTTTCCATAAGGCTTTTGGTTCCTTGATATATCGCCACAGCCATTTGCCAAGTAACGCCGGGTTAAACAACCTCAAATTTCTAATACCCAACCCGCCACTAGAGATAGAACGGCACACCATCTCCCACTTGACTAAATGGAATTTAAACTCTTCTCCTAAGCCACCCCATAGAAAATCTCTATGTAGCTTCTCAAGTCGACCCACCACACTCGCCAATATAGGGAATACGAAATAGGTGGGTAGATTAGAAAGTGTACTTTTGATCAATGTAATCCAGCTCCCTTTCGACAAGTACATTCTCTTTCACCCAGCTAGTCTCCTCTCTATTTTTTCGATCACTACATCCCAAATCAAGCATGCCCTCGAAGCTATACTCAACGGTAGTCCCAAGTATGTCATAGGAAGAGACGCTATCTTGCAACCTAGTGTGCCACCCAACTCCCTTACATTCTGAACGTCCCCAATTGACACCAACTCGGATTTATCATAGTTCACTTTTAAGCCAGACACTACTTCAAAACAAAGAAGCAACGCCTTCACAGCTCTCAACTGATCTTGATCGGCCTCGCACATAATAAGAGTATCATCTACAAACAGCAAATGAGAAATAGTAGTAATACCCCTACTCTGAGAACCAATCTGGAAACCACTTGCAAACCCATTAGCCAACAAAGCTGAGATCATCCTGCTTAGTGCCTCCATAACAATAACAAAAAGTAAAGGAGATAACGGATCCCCTTGTTTCAAACCATGAAAACTCGGGAAGAAACCCTCTAGGCTGCCATTGATCAACACAGAGAACCTTGCCATGGATATACATCAGCTGATCCAAGACCTCCACCTTTCCCCAAAACCACACCTACCCAGTAGATATAGAAGGAAATCCCAATTAACATGATCATACGCCTTTTGCATATCTAGCTTGCACATAGTCCCCGAGCTGCCAGCCTTCAATCTACTGTCCAGACATTCATTTGCAATTAGAACCGCATCGAGGATCTGTATACCATTTACAAATGCATTTTGAGGCTTAGTAACAATCTTCCCCAAAACCTCACTTAACCGATTAGCAAGCACTTTTGAAATAATTTTGTATACTCCATTCACTAAGCTAATAGGCTGAAAATCTGTAATCTCAATAGCCCTAACCTTTTTAGGTATTAATGCAAGAAAAGTAGTGTTAAGACTTTTTTCAAGTTTCCCAACCGAGAACAATGCCTGAAACACCTTTAATAGATCTTCTTTTATCACCTCCCAACATTCTTGAAAGAAGCCCATAGAGAAACCATCAGGTCCGGGAGCCTTATGTTTTACCATTTTCCTCACTACATCATACACCTCTTCCTCCTCGAAAGCCTTTTCCATCCTAGCTAAATCCCCTGGCTCAATAGTGTAAAAAACCAATCCATCAAGAGTAGGCCTCCATCCCACCTGCTCAGAAAGGAGCTTCTCAAAGAAATCAACAACATGATCTTGAATAACCTCTTCTTCTCTGCATTCCACCCCCTCAATTTTCAGCACCTCAATGTTATTATTTCTTCTATGAGAGTTTGTAACTCAATGGAAGAACTTCGTGCTCCGATTCCCTTCCTTTAACCATAGTGCTCTTGACTTTTGGCGCCATGACATTTCTTTTTGTAGAATTATCCTCTCAAGATCTGCAACCAGCAAAGTTTTCTGTGCCTGCTCTTCCGTAGTAAGTGGCCTCCTCTCTTGGAGTCTTTCTATTTCTTGTATTTCCATCCACTTGGTATTTTTGTTCTCCCCTACATTTCTGAAAGATTGTTTATTCCACTCCTTCAAGTCTCTTTTTAAGGCGTTCAATTTGTTCACAAAAATGAAACTGGGTGTGCCATCGAACTGATACGAAATCCACCATTGTTTGACCCTCTCCACAAAACCTTTTGATTTCAACCACATATTCTCAAACTTAAAATACTGTTTACCACTATGAATGCCTCCGCAATCAAGCAAAATAGGCCAATGATCCAAAGCTAAGTGTACCAAACGCTTTTGCCATACATTCGGAAAATGGCTTTCCCACTCAGGTGAAATTAAGAAACAATCCAAGCGAGACTAGGTCTGTTTATTCAACCATGTGGCAGGGCCCCCTACGAGTGGAAGGTCTATCAAGTTCAAGTCAAAGATACACTCTGAGAACTCCAAGCTTGCTGGCCTCAATCTTCTACTTCCGAAGCTTTCACTTTGAAATCT
Organism: Cyclocarya paliurus; assembly: GCA_029856935.1. Classification (NCBI taxonomy): domain Eukaryota; kingdom Viridiplantae; phylum Streptophyta; class Magnoliopsida; order Fagales; family Juglandaceae; genus Cyclocarya; species Cyclocarya paliurus. The sequence continues at coordinate 23,939,526 of CM056946.1, read as the reverse complement.
AACAACAATGAAATCACCCCCAATAAACCAAGGAAGATCTGACCAACTATGTACCCCTGCTAGTTCATCCCACAATAACCTTCTGTCGACGTCTAAATTTGGCCCGTAAACAATTGTAAAAGCCCACAAGAAGTCATCGAACACACATTTAAAAGAGCACGCTACCGTATATCTCCCTATATAGTCCTCCACTTTCTCCACCACCCGCTTATCCCACAACTCCTCTCGATGCCCCTGTAAAGGTCATGTATACCCAATCTACATAACTACTGCTCCATAAACTCCGCACAATCTTCCTATTAATCATCTTCAGCTTCGTCTCCTGTAAGCATACAATGCCCACTTTCCACTCACGAAGCAAGTGCCGAATCCGAAGATGCTTATCTACCTCGTTAAGACCACGAACATTCCAAGACACAATCTTGAGTTTCATTGCGGAACAGCCAGCCCCTTCCCTTTTATCCTATTCCTACTGGAGCTACCCTCTAAATTCATCAACCATGTCAATCTTTTAAGCTCCCGAATTTTCTTCGAGTCCCCCTTCCTTTTTTGTTGATGTCCGGCTTCCATAGCAATTAGCAAGGCTATGAACTGCACTTCATACCCCTCACACTCAATCCTCACATAATGTTGGACCTCTTTCACTTTATGTATTACCCAATTTGAAACTTAGTCTGGAAAACAGTAGTTCAATGGGATAGGATTCCCCATCCTATTAATTTGAAAGTTCTAAAACTCTTCACCCACCGAAATCTAATCCAAACCCACCTGATCGCAACCCTCAGGGAGGAATAATTCGTCCTCCACCGAATGCATAAGGTCATCCGAATCCTCATCCTCCTCAGGCAATTCAAAATCCTTAAAAGGTTTGACAGACAGGTCTGCCGATGGTACATCATCGGCGGCCTCCTCTACATCCATTGGCGACGTCTGTGCAACCGCCACTTGAGACTCCTCCGTCGACAGGCTATTCGGCACGAAGCTGAGACTGTGTAGCTCAACTGAAAACCCTGGGCTAGGGCTCTCCAAGTTGCGTGACACATCCTTGGGCCCTGGGCTGGGACGGCCCAGCCCTATCACATGGAGCCGACCCATCTGCCTAGACTTAGGCCTAGAAGGCCCACCAACCTTACGCCAAACAGCCCGCCCCTTTCCACTTTTATCTTTCTGTTGGGCCTCATTCTGGGCTTTACTAAGCCCATCACCCGTAGCCTTCTGTTTTCCTTTTAAGCCCCCCATTTCATCACTTTCCTTAGACAGACTGACAAAAGCCACAACTTCAGCCATATCCCTTTGTAGAAACCGTAGCTAACCCTGCATCTCCAGCAACATCCTTTAGACCTCTCACGCCTCCTGACACGCCGCAGAACTCTTGCCATGGGAGTGGCTCAACACAACATACAGCTTCGATGAAGCTTCTCGACACCGATGCCCCCTGTCAGAGCCCCTCGCACCGTCATCACCTTCCCTCACAATGTTTGGCATCGTCGGAGAGAGAACCTCCTTAGAGCATTAGCATTGGATTGGCTATTTTATTCTTCAAATTTTGACTAATATGTAGCTTTTTCACTTTTAGCTAATCATTCAAAACTTGAAGTCTACATTGGATTAGTCATTCTATTCTCTATAATAATAAAATATTATTATTTTTTATTAATTATATTTTTTTAATTAATTTTTATTTTATTTTCATAATCTTCAATAACCTCCAATAATCATATTCATTTTCATTTTCACAATCTAACAATCTATAATATAATAATCTCATATGAATATAGATGATAAAATCTTATATGAATAAAAATATCATATTTATAATATAATAATCTTTAAAAAGTACTTTTAGACTTTCTATAGTTCTTTTCATATTTGAAAAGAAGAATAGATTTACTATTACTCATAGTTTGGATGAAAACAATTTAGCTAATTCAATGTGGAGCAAATATGGATGATATTGGCTAAATTTGAAGATGAAAAGGTATTTGGCTAATCCAATGCCAATGCTCTTATACGACCGGGAGTGGTGCCTCACCGCCTCTTACCATTACTCGGTTGACCTCCACCAGGCAAACCACCCACATTAGGACCCTCCTTACCTCACTCTAACAGCACCTCCCGCATCTTCCTCCAAACCCATCCATTCTCTCCTTGGGATGCATAAGACATTTCTCCTCCCCCCTGGTTATACTCAGAAACCTCAAGGTATCTCCCTCTGCGATTTGAGCAGCATTGAGCAATCAAACTACAATATCCTTCTCTAGTTGCCGAATACACCTCCTTCTTCCCCCCTCTTAGGCTCTCCTCTTACACCTTCCCAAGCCACTGCGTTGAAGATGGTCCCAGCATCACCGCATGTTCTGTCTTCCAGCTTCTCTCGGTGACTCGCAATAGTCCATCACCAGCCTTTAACAGAATAAAACACTTGGATTCAATCACCACCTCTATTGGACGACCCATCTTAACCACCTCAAAAAACTTAGAATCCAGTTACACGAGGAGAAACATTATAGGACGCTTAAGAGAAATTATTCATCCTCGATACAAACAGAAATAGTTGTTGGAAACTGAAATCAAACCCTTTATCATCCTTTATTTCGTTAATATCATATTTCCAGATGTTAATTATGTAAACTACATATACAGTGTGCAACTCCAATCACATCACTAGGAGCAGATGCAAGAGTTAGTGAGCTTATTGAAGAAGATTTAAGGGTATGGAAGGAAGATGTAGTGAAGGGGCATGTCAGTAATGAGGAGGCTGCATTGATATGTAGTTTACCTATCAGCTTAGGTGGGGGGGGGGGGGGGGGGAAGATAAGTTAATCTGGAATTGCAGTGAGACTGGGAAGTTCTCAGTTGGAAGTGCTTATTACTTGGCTAAAGAGAGGAAAGGGAAGCAAAGGGGAGAATGCTCTAAAATAGGAAAAAATGAAGAGAGGTGGGGGAAGATATGGAATTTAAATGTTCCAAATGTCATAAAACATTTCCTATGGAGAGCAAATAATGATTCCTTATCAACTAAAGTATACATATACAGTGTATACTGATTCCTTATCAAATAATTATGTAAACTACATTTCCTAAAGAGAGGAAAAGGAAGTGCTTATTACTTGGCTAAAGAGAGGAAAAGGAAGCAAAGGGGAGAATGCTCTAAAATAGGAAAAAATGAAGAGAGGTGGGGGAAGATATGGAATTTAAATGTTCCAAATGTCATAAAACATTTCCTATGGAGAGCAAATAATGATTCCTTACCAAATAATTATGTAAACTACATATACAGTGTGCAATCTCCAATCACATCACTAGGAGCAGATGCAAGAGTTAGTGAGCTTATTGAAGATGATTTAAGGGTATGGAAGGAAGATGTAGTGAAGGAGCATGTCAGTAATGAGGAGGCTGCATAGTTTACCTATCAGCTTAGGTGTGGGGGGGGGGGGGGAAGATAAGTTAATCTGGAATTGCAGTGAGACTGGGAAGTTCTCAGTTGGAAGTGCTTATTACTTGGCTAAAAAAAGGAAAAGGAAGCAAAGGGGAGAATGCTCTAAAATAGGAAAAAATGAAGAGAGGTGGGGAAAGATATGGAATTTAAATGTTCCAAATGTCATAAAACATTTCCTATGGAGAGCAAATAATGATTCCTTATCAACTAAAGTATACATATACAGTGTATTTTTGTAAAAACCCTTACTGTCCAATCTCTAGTTGAGAAGAAGAGACATCTCTAGTTGAGAAGAAGAGACAGTTATACATGTACTATGGACATGTATAGCTGCAAATGATATTTGGGCAATTGCAAGTAGTAAGCTGTAGAAGTCGAAGTTAACGTTGCAGATTTTACAGAGTTATGGAACCAGTTAGGCAGCACCATAGATAAAGAATTGTTAGAAGAAACAGCTTTTATTTTAAGAGGGATCTGGCATAGAAGAAATAAAGTGGAATTTGATAAACTAGTTTCAGCTGAGAATCAAGTACTGAGTTTTCAAGCCTGAAGATACACCAAAGTCCAAACTCGTGGCAAACCATAAAACAGATTTAAAGACCAAAAATCATCACATGGATAGATTCGGACTTTAGAAATTAGTACTATATATCATGTGAAATTACAAAATTTATTATTGCAACCCAAATTATCTTAGCTTAAAATTACTAGCACATATCCAACAAAAGATGGTATAATCACCAATATATATAGATATATATAAGATTGTAATTAAATATGGTACTAGTCCTTAGGATGGAATTGAGCTCAGTAACTCTATATTCAAAGTAGACAATAAATTCAGATTGGGCATATCAGATTTGTGTTAAACTTGTGATGAGTACTTTCTCTTCCCTATCCCCTCTATTTTTCTTGAAACATTCTGCAGTAAATCTGAGTTTATGGTGCATCAGTTAAATAAAATATTAATTGAATCTTAACATTTTCCTAGTTTTGCTACTTTTTGATTAATATGTTGATTTTGCACTCGATGGTGTGAATTAATGGGTTGAGTGAGATATTTATAGTTTCAATATTATACTTTACTAATTCAAGTAATTAAGCATAAGTTATGTAGCGATACAAATGACTATTTAAGTTTTAAGTAACAATCATCTGGTATAAATCTATAGACAAATTTTCCAGAAACTGGTTAATTTCTTCTAGCGCTTTAGTGCATAATGTATATATATGCAAAGAAAATAACTATATTATGAGTCTTCATTTGTCTTATGATCCCTTTGTACCTTGATCAGTAAGCTCACATTTATCCAAAACCGGATTTTGTCGTAAAGTAATTAAGTTATTTTGTTCAAATGGGATTTCTGATAATTAAGGGTAAAAACAAATGCTTCATGAGTTTTTTGCTTCCCAAATATGCCACATATAGTTAACAAATTGGTTCTTGATCTAAAGCTCTATATATGTTAATTGTTGAATCTTGCATGTTAGCGCTACCGGCTCTTAATGTTCAAATTTAACATTTACATACAAATTGAGACCCAATCTATGTATAAAGTTGGTAGATTGGATAGAAAACCTTGGAATTGAATTAGTATTCTTAGTTAAAATGCATTGCAAGGCATGTATTTATTATGCTGGCTCACCAAATTCTTGAACCATTAGTCCAGCTAGAAAACAAAGAATATATACTTGAAAACTGGCATATGTGCAATTAATGGAGCCAGGGTGATTTCCAATGAACAATTTTTGGCAAACATATATCATCTTAAACAAAAGAAAAATAGACCCGCTTCTTGAATAAAAGATGTTCAATAGATGGCGATTCAAACTGTTCAGACATATATATCAAGCTTGATAATTGTAATGATAATACAAACAACATTATTGAACACCACAAATTGAAGAAGAATATAGATCGTTTATTAGTCAGTCTAACATAGGATTGTTTGTATTTTTTTTTTAAATTTACATTATATGGCCACAGTTACATTATACATACACAAACACATAGGCAATTTATGCATAAATTGAAAGAGCAAATTACCCCTGTTTCCACGACAATATTGGTTAACTACTTGCTATCAATAACTTGAGTAAAGTGTTAAAAATAGATACTAAGTTCTACTTGACCTAAACGGTTTCATTAAGAACATAAACTAAAAAAACAGAGTATCTTACCAATAGTAATTGGCGACAACCGAGTGGAGGAGAGGACGGGGAGGAGACGAGTTGGATAACCCTTTGCCACCAGGAAAAGGGTCTTGCTTGACGTCGAACGATAGCTTAGGAAATGTACAAAATCGCACTTTTTGAACTGGAACTCACAGAAGAGCGAGTCATGCACAACGATTTGGCATTTACCGTGCTAGAGAAAATGTGGCACAATAGCTTCCGCGGTCACCAAATTGGTGGAGTCTCCACAGTTAGTGGTGGTTTTCGGTGGAAGAGACAGCCGTGTAGCAACGTTTTTTGAGTGGGTTTTGCTTAATGTGCAGGTAGAGAGAAAATGGAGAAAAAGAAGTTGGGGAAGAAGGTAAACTCGAAATTGGGGAGTGTACGAAGGAAAATCGAGGGGGAGGGAGGGAAATGTACTTTTCGTGTGTTTTGGCGCCCCATCTGCCATTAAAAATGCAATTCCAACGAATTTTTCTGTCGCAAGAAGACTAAGGAGAGATTTGGGAGTGAGATGAGAATTTTATATTTTGTTTTAAAATTTAAAATATTCTTTTTTAGTTTTAAAATTTAAAAATGTTGAATTAAAATTTAAAAAAGTTATATTGAAATTTGAAAAAGTTGAATTGTTTATTATATTTTGTATGAGAATTTAAAAAAGTGTAATGATAAGATGAGATGAAGATGAGAAATCTTATCTTGTCTTTGTCTCCAAACCTAATCTTAGTTTTTTCCGCCGCACTTTTGGTTAGAATCACTGCAAAAGGTCTTTTCCAAAAAAGTTGATGTCTGGAGGCCTCGTCGACAATATAATTGTTGGATTTACTTCCTTATTGTGGTAATTTTATTTTCGACAATAAAGAAATCACTGTAATAGGTGTTATTTCTTGTAGTGGATCTCTACGCATGTCTTATAAAGAGGACGTTATCTTAAAATATGATTTTTAAGTAAGTCACTATTGGAGGCAGTGTAAATTGTTGGTGCACTGCAGTTTGTTGTTTTGAGATATATTTTGAAGAGATCTATAATCTATTTTTTAAGATCATCAATTAAGAAAAGTAATAGCATAGTAGAAAGACTGGCATCAAATAGACTGATTTTTTTTTTTTTTGAAAGTCAAATAGACTGATTTAAGGCAAATCATTTGTATTTTCAGGCCTCTGTAGTGACGCATGGAGGCCACACTCTAATGGTTTGGAGGTGAGGTTGGGTAGATCTAAAAGATCATAAGGCGGGGCATTTGCTGGTACGGTGCGTGTAGTCGGCGGAGTCGTTGGGGTAGTCGGCAATGCGTGAAGACCATGTGCGTGAAGATCACGCACCAAGATTTTTGGCACGGTTCCTTGTCGTCCCAGTAGATCGGAGGCAGTAGGGTTACGTGGTGGGACGCATGTCGACTGATGGTAGCTATAGTGCAATAGATCTGACGAAAATCGAATCGATGGAGGGAGGAGAGAAAAAAGCACTACCATTGAAGCATGTTCATACAATTGTAGTGGAAAGAAAATGGAGAGGGAGAGGAGGGTGGAAATCATATCACAACTCTCACACCTCCTCTTCAGCAGAGGCATTTAGAGTGATTTGGGCTTTCTAGAGAGACGGAAAAGCTTCTCTTTCTAAAGAGAAGGCAAGAGGCTTCTTGAGATTTTAGATTTCATCATTGAGTGATGTGTTCTGTTTTACCAGGTGGTCGATCTACCTTCTTTACCCTTAACTTTCGATAAGGATAATGCTTTTGACCGATGAAGTGTTTCGATTACTTTATTTTGTATTTTTTTGGATTTCTATTTTTTTTAATGTCTAAAAAATATATTAAAAAAATATAGAAATCTAAAAAAGAAAAATACAAAATAAAGTGATCGATACACTTCATCAGTCACAAACTTTGGTCTCCCTTGCAGTGTCATTTCGATAATATACTTGTAAGAACACATAGGGCCGGTTAGATGTTCTAGAATCAATTTGACAATAGCCGATGAGTGCATCTAATGGAGTTTTTTTATTTTATAAGAGTAAGGTTAGATATAATTTTAGAGACATATAAGTTTCGCGCATTGTCTTTAAAAAGTTGATCTACCATTTAAAAATGAGTTTTTTATGTGTATATTAAATTTATCCACTTTTTTTCAAATGGAACTACAAGACTTGATCGTACAAATTATTTCCCTTATTATAATGCGCGCTCAAATTCCTATTCTTCATAGCTTTGTTGTAATAAAGAAGAAATACTTATGTAAACGAATGGATTATAATATTGACCATGTCCAACGGAAAATCGGATGATGAGTACATGATCACTTCTACAAGTTTAAGCAGCACCTCAACTAGCTTGTTGATAATTCTTATAAATATATATATATATATATAAATATATATATATATATATATAAATATATATATATATATATATATATATATATATATTTATATATATACATATGGCGATGTAATCATAATCAACCCCATCTCTCTCTCGCAATTCCAAACAAATTAAAAGAGGAAAATGGGAAATGGAATAAGGCCTTGTTTGGAAATACATCTCATCTTATTTCTTTCCCAAACACCACTTAAAAACAAATACTTCTCAATTTCATATTTTCAACATTTTCATCTAATCATTACTACTTTTCCAAACTTCTAAACAAAATAAAATAAAATAAATCAATTTTTTCAAATTTTAAAACAAAAATTATATGAAAAAATAATATTATAACTTCATAATATTTTTATTTAATTTTTTTTCTCTCATTTCTCAAAATTCAATTAAACTTCTTAAATTAAATTATTTCACTATTATTCACAAATTATTTTATTACTATTAATAGATTTCTCATCTTATTTCATTCTCAAAAAAAGCTTAAAACTTATTTTATATGAGATAAATAAAAGAGATAAAAATAATTCTACAAGTACTGACTCAGTAATCAATATCCAGGTTTCACAATGTGTTGTGTACTAACCTCAGATTCTCGGAGTTGCCTCTGCTATCCACTTGCTTGCCTCCTAGATTATCTCTCTACATCCATAACATGGGAAGGAACTTCAACAACAATCACTTCGAAAATGATCAATTATAGAAGCTAGATTAATCAAAACATCAATTATAGAAGCTAGACTAATCAAAGCTAGACTGATCAGTTATGGGATTGACTCTACATGTAGAAGACATTTCTTGAAATGTGGTTTTTTTAAAGAAAATTTCTTATTTTATAGTTGCTAAATTGGGGTGGCTATTGGAGCTGCTCTCCCCACTATCATAATTTATCTAATATTAATAGGAAAATGCTACTTTACCCCATGGTTTTGTTCTCTTATTTTGACTGTTCAAGTATTTTATTATATTTTTTTACTTACTGGTTAAGGAAGTGACTATTAGTGAATTGATGTATTTTTTTAAATGTTTATATAGGTTTTGTTAATGTAAAAAATAAGTGTGTAGGCATATACTTGTGAAAACCTTTGTAAAATTGTGTTGTAACAAGTGTTGAAGTGTGTCAAAGTGAAAGAGTAAAACACAAACAGAAGTTCGCTCGACATGGCTCGACACACCGCTCGAGCTACACTCAAGTTAGAGAGTTTGGTCAACATTGCTTGACACTCCGCTTGAGCCAATGTTCAGAAAAACTAAATTTTTCCTAAGTTTTGAGCGCCTCATTTGTGGGGAGATATAAATAGAACATTATGTTCTTTTTTGTGTGTGGAAAAATAGAGCAAAAATAGAGTCCCCCTCCAAGAGCATGTGAGAGAAACTCTCCCCTACATTCAAAGTTGAATCTCTTGGAAAATATATCTCTACCAAATTACACTCAAGATAAAAACACAGTTGAGTCCATTGGAGTGGATGTGTTCCTTGGCCGGAAGGTTTCCAGAGCTACTGTTGTTGTAGAGATCGAGAGGTTTTAGTGAGACGCTATAAAAAGGTCGAAGTTCTGGCACACTACATGCATGTAGAGATCGAGTGAGTCACTCGTGGTGTTGCAAGCCAAGTTTAGCTACTGCAAAGGTTTTGTGAGTGTTTCTAAATTGATTGTAACAAACTAAAGTTTCTATAGTGGATTTGTGGAGGTAACCTACACCAGTAGTGGTTTTTGATTTTGAAGACGTTCTCCAAATGAGTTTCCATTTCGTGACAAAATCCTTATGTTGATTATTTTTGTGATTTGTCTATTTGATTATTTGTGTGCTGGACAATATTTTTTATTTGACCATAAAAATTGAACTACACCTATTCACCCCCCTCTAGGTGTTGTGTTGGGTAGAACTATTATTTTTTCAATTGGTATTAGAGAGGGTTCACTCCGCTAGGATTCAGTTCTAAGTGTGATCCTGTTGTAGTGGTTAAAATGGATAGGTTTCAATCACTCACATCGCCACCATATTTTGATGGTAGCAACTCTGCGTATTGGAAAGTTCGAATGAGAGCTTTCTTAAAGTCCATAGATGAACAAGTGTGGGTTTCCTTGACAAAAGGATGGAAACAACCTGTTACAATCGTTGATAGAGTTGAAATTCCCAAGAATGTGGAAGATTACTTTAAGGATGAAGTTAACGAGTGTAATTGGAATAGTAAAGGTCTGAATGGGATTTTCATGGTCGTGTCCCAGGAGGAGTTCAAGCGAATCTCCATATATGAGATTTGTAAAGAGGCATGGGACATCCTTGAAATTATCCATGAAGGTACCAGGGCTGTTACGAACTCTAAACTTCAAATGTTGACTGCCAACTTTGAAAAACTTAGAATGAAGGACGATAAAACATTTGATACTTTCTATACTAAATTGAATGATATTGTCAATTCTCGTTTTAATTTAGGGGACAAACTCCCGAAGAACAAAATTGTGAGGAAAGTCTTCAGATCTCTTCTTGAGAGATTTCATCCCAAAGTTACTACTATAGAAGAAAACAAATATTTGGACACTGTGAGGATTGAAGAGCTGGTGGGTTCTCTACAAACCAATGAACATACTTTTCCTGTGGATAAGAAAAACAAGTCCATCGCCCTCAATATTGTTAGAGAAGAGTCAGATGAGTTGGCTATAAGTGACAAGGAAATAGCATTTCAGCCATCAGGCTCTCTGCCCTCTAGCTCCGCACCATCCACCTCGGCACCTCCTGGCGTGGTACCATTGATCGAGCCCAATCTACAGATGATTTTGGACTACTTGGCCAGCCTTGATGCTTGTCTTGATGGCTTCCAACAACATGTCACCCAATGCTTTAACGACATTGAGGAGCTCTTCCGTAATGAGGATGATGGCAGCCAGTCAGATAGTGGTGATTGAGCCCCTTGGATTTAGTGACAAAAAGGGGGAGTGATAGGTAGGGGAGGGATGAGTTTAGGGGAACACATATTTAGGGGGAGTGATGATATGTAGCTAGGAGGAATAGTGACAAATCATAGTGAAAATAATTTTTTTTTGTGAAACACAATTTTTGTGCTGCTATTGTATTGTATTCTTCATTGAAACTCAATGTCTGAATATTTTCTTAATGAAGTGCAAAAATGTCCCAATTTGTTCGTGACAGTTTGTGATTGTACCTGTATTTGGGAATCTTGTGTGGGGTGTGTCAAAATATTAGGTCCAAATGTATATGTTAGAGGTTTTGTCATAGAAATGTCAAATGGGAATATTGCTAATGTAAAAAATGTGTGTGTTGGTATATACTTGTGAAAACTTTTGTAAAATTATGTTATAACAAATATTGAAGTGTGTCTAAGTGAAAAGAGGGTCAACACGGCTCGAGTAGAACACAAACAGAAGTTCGCTCGACATGGCTCAACACACTGCTCAAGTACACTCAAGTCAGAGAGTTCGCTCGACATTGCTCGATACTCCGCTCGAGCCAATGTTCAGAAAAACTAATTGTTCCTAGGGTTTGAGCACCTCATTTGTGGGGAGATATAGATAGAACATTATGGTTCTGTTTTTGTGTGTGGAAAAATAGAATCCCCTTCCAAGAGCATTTGAGAGAAACTCTCTCTCACATTCAAAGTTGAATCTCTTGGAAAATATACCTCTACCAAATCACACTCACGATAAAAAAACACAGTTGAGTCCATTGGAGTGGACGTGTTCATTGGCTGGAAGGTTTCCAGAGCTATTGTTGATGCAAAGATTGAGAGGTTCTCATGAGATGCTATAGAAAGGTCAGAGTTCCGGCACACTACATGTGTGTAGAGATCGAGTGGGTCACTCGTGGTGTTGCAAGCCAAGTTTAGCTACTACAAAGGTTTTGTGAGTGTTTCTAAATTAGTTGTAACAAACTAAAGTTTCTATAGTGGATTTGTGGTGGTGACCTACATTCGGAGTGGTTTTAGATTTTGAAGACGTTCTTCAAATGAGTTTCCATTTTGTAACCAAATCCTTATGTTGATTATTTGTGTGATTTTTCTATTTGATTATTTATGTGCTTGACAATATTTTTGATTTGACCATAAAAATTGAACTACACTTATTCACCTTCCTCTAGGTGTTGTGTTGGGTAGAACTACTGCCTTTTCATGTTTAATAAATGCTTGAAAGAAAAAAGGAATAAAAAAATTACCATATTCTAGTGTGTAGGTTTCTGTGTTGTATGATGTTGAAACAAATTAGAAATAAAAGCTATTTGGATACCGACATAGAAAGAATAACCAAGAGAAAAGAGAAAACTAAGAGAGTTTTGAGAGAAAAGTGAGAGAAGGAGAGAGACACAGAGAGAGAGAGATTGAGAGAGGTGTCATATCTAATGGTTGCAAAAGAAATAATAATAGGAACGAAAGAGAGAGCCTTACAGAGAGAAAAGAGACCTTGCGACAGGCTGGTAGCTAGTCTAAGATCAACGACAATTACAATGAGATGACGGAAGACGCCGGATCTAGGCGGGCCTGAGCTGTGTTTGGGACCAATGGGTGGTTTGGGTGTGATGAAAACTTCAGTTTGTAGTGGTGTGTTCTGACTGATCAACGCTTAGCCAATTGGTAGCTTGTTTACATGTGTGGCTACGAATAAATATTTTGTGGAGAATTTGCAGTGAATTGAGGCTATATAAAAATGGAAGAGAGTGTTGAACGTGTTCTACTCGAAATCAATTATTGACTATGATTCGAGATTGTTGCGTACTTGAGATTTGTCGCAGGATAGGAATTTGAAGATAGAAAAGTGTTCGGCATATTTGATTTGATGTGGGAGTTTGATGTTTAATCTGTACAAGGAAAGGCAGACTTGATGTGGTTGTGATTGTCGAGGACTGTGTGCGAATCAGTTGGCTAATTATTTTTGATAATAGGGCTTGACATTAGAAATTTATGGATGAAATAGATATGTAAAATTTATCCCATCACCGACTCAAATTTTAAGAACAATAAATTTTCTCAACCTCCCAACACTCCACACTCCATCTTTTTAAAAAAAAAATTTTTAATTTTTTTTATTAAATAATTTTTATATGAATAGTGAATAAAAAATTTGAAATAGTTTAAAAAAAATAAATTTTAAATTTTTTTTTTAAAAATATTAAAAAATATTAAAAAATATGGAGTATAGAGTATAGATGAATAGTAGGAAGTTGTGTAGCAAAATATTTTTATTTATTTATTATGATTATGATTATGATTATGATTATGATTATGATTATGCATGATTATCATCATCATCATCTTGTGATCCGTATATTACAAAGATCAACAGGGAGGGTCCATGCTTAAGTATAGTGATATCTTTTCATGGACGTACGTCATGATGCAACCGGTCTTTGACGAGGGGGAGATACGAGGATATTTAGGCAGACTTGGGGATACTTGAGAGTGAAGGATGTAAGTCTTTTCAACGATTTTCATGTTCTATTGCTGCACCTAATACTTCAGAGTTAAAAAATCTATTTAATTATATAAAAGTCAAATTTTTAATTACTGACTTAACATACATACCATAAAGGGGACGCTTCAATTCATAATTTTTTTCAATTTATTGTATTTTTATTATTATAATTTTTTTAAATTTTTACATAAAATATAATAATTTTTGTTTCAAATTTTAAAGCATTTTTATCAAATTCTCACATAAAATATAATAAACAATTTAACTTTTTCAAATCTTAAATCAACTTTTTTAAATTTTCATACAAAATATAATAAATAATTTAATTTTTTTAAATCTTAAAATAATAATATTAAAAAATATTATTTTTTATTATTCACAAATTATCTTAACTTATCTCAATTTATTTCTAAATCAAACGATCCCAAAATTAACATTCATACCATAAAATTAGAAAATGAAATAGTGCAAAGAGACACTTACACTGGGTGAAAAGATAAGGTTATCTGAAACATCAGGTGAAAAGAGTGAAAAGAGACACGTTCTCCCAGCGGTGACATAAATCTAACAAAGTCTGCATCACCAACGAAACGTCATTATCGAAACGCCAAGGAAATGTCATTATCGAAACGCCAGGGTGATAAATTTATGAAAAATGCTATTTGCAAGCGCCTGTTGTAAACGACTTGCAAACGGCGTAGCCACGTAAGTATTTTTTTTCCTTCTCTTTTAATTTCGTTTCATCTCTCTTTCAAAATTTTCAGTTTAAATCCCTCCCTCTTCCGACCAACCTCTCCCTCTGTGACTCTCTCCATTTCGTTTAAGGAAAGACACAGACAACGTACGATTCACACTTCCAGCCCATGTCCTCCCCGGGCTCCTCCGATTCACACTTCCTATGCCTCTGCCTCAAACTCTCCTCCTCCACGTCCTTCTCTCTTTCCGTTTCTCCTAAGATGACCCCTCTCGATATTCTTAAGCAAAGGCCAAGATTAGCATCTTCTGATATTGTAATTAAGCAGTTGATTTCTGCTGGGGGGATCTCCAGCTGTGAGGATCATAAGGCAAGAAGCGCCCTTGTTTCCCAACTAAAAATGCTGGGTGTTGGGAACAGAACTCCTGGAACTTGTTTCAGAGTCCCTGATGCAATTGTGCATTGATCAGCCGAGCAATAAAAAGGCAGGTTCTGTAAATTATGGTGGAGGCAGATTCTCTGGAATCATCGTTCAGTATGTCTAGAAACATGGAAGACAGTCTAATCCCACTTCGGCAGAAGTATTCACAATTATCATCATTTCCAACCAATCATACAAGTGATTAAAAAAACAAAATCATATAAGTGATTTGAAATCCTGACATGATTATTCTCTTTTTCTTTTATTGCAATTTCTGGGCAACCAAACAGAGAGAGCGCAAACGTGTTGTTTCGGTTTTTCTCAAGCCGTATTTTTCCCAAAAACCAAAATAAGCCTAATTCGTTAGGGTTTTTAATAGGAAAAGTGATCGACCTGAAGCAAGGGAATAGACGAATAGGAAGTTCCGCTAGAAACGAAGGAAGGGAAGAGAATCCATGGTCAAAGAGGGTCGGAGTTTTAATGGAGCTGTTGTTATTGGATGCGTAAGGGAAGAAAAATATGAAAAGAAGGCAGGAGATGAAGATGAAAATGTGTAGGCGAGATTTGGTGACTCCTAATCTCAGAGAGCCCTAATCTTGAGCCATGGATTAAAGTGACTCCGAGAGAGAAGCTCAAAGAAGGGATAGAGATGGAGTTCAGATGACTTTTCTTCTTTCTTATTTCGTTGTCTTTTTTTTTTCTTCCCGCTGACGTCACGACTTCCCACCGCTTGCGCCAAGCGACTGCACCTAGCAGTTGCCTTTGACATTTTATCAAAACGTCGACGCCACCAACGAAGTCTCCTTCTCCGTCCCTTTCTCCAGCGACTTCCAGACCACAATCTGCAATGAGGAACCCCCAGATCAATGAGTCCCAAAGTCGGTGACCTTGGCATCTGCAACAAAGTAGGAAAGTTCATGTCAATTGCACCTCCTGGCATCCATTCATACACATTCACTCGCGTAGCCGTGCTTCCACTATCAACAACCACAGTAAAGTACGACCCTTTCATTACACTACCACTTTCTGTTAGGTTAAATGCAAAATAAACACCGACCAAAATTAACGCCACAAACATGGCAGTGATAGCAATTTTTACTACTCAGTTGTACCGCCGTGAGGGCGCCGCCATAAGGAGCTATGGTTCATCGTGCTTTGTTGCTACGTTGCTCTGTTTTTGTGGGGCTAAAACATGGGCATTTAGTTCTTCTTCATCCATGGTTGGTTCCCTCTACGTGTAGTTGTTTCAAGGGTGCAGTCTCCATAGACCGAGTCTGTACAATTTCAGAATTCACAAAGAAAAATGAATCGAGTCTGTGCAATTTGCAGATCTTATCGAAGAGATATATGTTCTACCATCTAGTGCGTACAAGGATTTGCAAAATATGAAGATAAAGCATACATTGAGAAATCCATGACAACATACACTCTTATAGTCAGTCATCTCACTCTCAAATTTTTGTAATGGCTCGCTTAAGCTTTCCTTCATTAATGGCAGTGCTGGTAGCATTTTCTGTGGCCTCCACCATGGCACAGGCCCCGACGCCGTCTCCCTCAAAATCCCCACTAGCGAGTCCACCAAAGAAAGTCCCTGCTCCTGCGCAGTCTCCGGCCGCTACGACTCCCTCATTTGGGCCGTCTCCTGTGAAGACTCCGCCGACGAGTGCTCCGTCCCCGACAGTGGTGACCTCTCCACTCCCTCATCTGGGCCGTCTCCCTCCTGCGTCTATTGCTGCTACACCTTCGGAAGCTCTAGGGCTAGCGGAGAACAACGCGGTTTTGAGTAGAGTCGGGTTCGCTAGATCTCTGGGCGTTGGAGTATTCGCAGTAGCAGCTTTGCTTTTTTGAAACCGCTGTGGGTTTTACTTGCATTTTAGGGGGAATGAAGTGGTGTTTTATTAGATCCATTTTATTTAAGTTTTAGGGATACAGTGGCCTTATTAGATTTATTTATTCATTCATTGGGGATTTAGTTTGGTTTTCATTAAAAAAAAGAAAAGAAAAGAAAAAAAGAAATCCATGACAATGAGAAGAAGTCGGTGCGGGAGTACGCGCTGTTTTCTACGGCAATAGGCAATATGTCATGATGTCGGCGGTGAGAAACCCTAACAGATGGGGAAAGAAGCCGTGTCAAGGGGTCCGTGGAAGTCTGGAAGAGTGCCAAAGTGTGTGGAAGTGAAGTAGTTCGTGGAACTGAAAGTGACTTAAGTGTCTAAGATAGACAACGTCGTTCTCATTTAATCAGAGTATAAGGTGCTTAACACAATACCATTTTCACGTAGTCATGGACGCCGATTTTGGCCACAATTAGGTAAATGCTTCTCTATTTCCTTTTTTTTTTTTAATGATTTTCCTTTCAGATCGATTTTGGGTTGTTCTAATTTTATTTAGAGTTTCGTTTCCAAAATCTTTAAATTTTCAGTTGCATAGGGATGGGCTAGTTTATTTTCTCCGCTAGATTCATAAGCGGCTAATGCATGGGCTAGTTTAAGAACTTTTACATTAATTGGAAGGGGCTTAATTCTCTTCTAAGGGCCCGTTGGGTATTATCATATGCTTGAGTCATGTCATGGTTCAATAAGCTAATGAATTCAAGGCCTATCACAATTACAAGTCTCGTCACGTTGCGCCTGATAAGATTTCGAGGGGTAACGGGAAGGGGCTTAATCCTCTTCTAAGGGCCCGTTGGGTATTATCATGGGCTTGGGCTATGACATGGTCCAATAAGCTAATGAATCTAAGGCCTAGTCCCATACGAGCCTAATCTAAATAGAGCCAGACAACTAACTACCCGAATACTTCAAGATGAAAGGGTTATCAGATCATTTAGAAATAAGATAAACCCTAATATCCCTAAGGCTTGAATTTTAAATAACAGGTGTGACGGTTATTAAATATGATATGAAGAAGTCACAAAACTCTATTTGTAGGGTTCAGGTACAATTATTACTCTTTGATTGTAGGTGATCGCCTGTGAGAAGCTGTGAAACACATCCATAACATCAATAATACCCTTTATTTTGATGGCATTTGTTAATTTTAGCTCTTATTTGGTTTCAACTCATAATTGGAGAGATTATGAGAGGGAAGATCAACGGATTTGGATGGACAATGATAGCTAAGAGTTGAGGATTGTTGCAATAATATTGAGATGAACATGATCTGCAGCAGTGAGACCGGCAACCTGAACCTGATAGTTGGGCGCAGGCCTATCGAAGAACCAAAACCCGCACTAGCAGATGCTTCAGGCCAGAGGTGAACAACAACGGCACTGCTAGTGCCGCTGACTTCGCACAAGTGAATTGTCGATATTGACTCTGTAATATATATAAAATAAATAATAAAATATATCAATTGATCTTATCTTGAATTTGAATTTTGATTTTATTCTCTATCTTATTTAAATAAATATTTTATTTATCAAACCCACTCTTTGACAAAAAAGTTGCCTTACATACGAGGAAGAGTGTTAACAAATAATAAAATTTATCTATTCCCAACAATTTAAGTCTAGATAAAAAAAATACCAGCATATGGTCGAATAACTCCAATCCGTAGACCTCTGTTTATGGCATCCAAGGCGCGTCCTCTCCCTGAGTAGAGCTTTTCACCATAAAAAACACGTAAGAACCCAGTGACCGGATTATTGCGCACATCATCCCAACCTGTGTGTTAGGATTCAGGAAGACGTTTCGTAGATGCCCATAAACAAGGCATGAGTTGGGATACAGTTCCATACGTGTGGACGTCTTAAGTGTCTGCTACCCCGCAGGGCTCGGAAAAAAGAAAAGAAAAACTGAACTTGCAGAGAAATAATGGATTAAAAATATTTGAATGATACTGCGCAATCCATTCACAAGAAAACGGAATTTATAAATATTCTTGCTTTATATTAAGCAATCCACAATACCAATGTACAGAAAATAAATAAAAAGCAAAACAAAAAGAAAGAAGGACCGCCAATCGAACTCAGAACATAAACGGAGTGGGTGAGATTGCTGGAAAGAAAATCGGCATGGAGTTGTTCCTGGAAACAAACATATCAACATATCACCAGATAATTCAGCAAGACCATAACATAAATGCTGATCCCAAGGGAAAACTAAAAACTGTTCGATCCCTTCGAAAGTCTATTCGTTGGGGAACGAAAAACAAAATCTAACAAACAATTACTACAAAGTACCCTGCTTTTCTTTAAGTTTAGTTCAAT
This sequence comes from Cyclocarya paliurus, assembly GCA_029856935.1. Lineage (NCBI taxonomy): Eukaryota > Viridiplantae > Streptophyta > Magnoliopsida > Fagales > Juglandaceae > Cyclocarya > Cyclocarya paliurus. Next base: position 23,920,787 of record CM056946.1, on the reverse strand, counting down.
GATTTTGTCGTAACATTATATTTACACGCAACCTTAACAACCCAAAACACTGCAGGAATCCTAAACACACGTACGTACCTGAACTCGTCTCTGTGAGTGAGAGAGCGAGAATTGGGCAGCGATCTAGATTTACAAGAAAATTTATTTCCCGAAACCCGTTCTCTGTTTTCGTCGACTTTGTCCTCGGATATCATCGAAAGCGCTGGCCTCCAATGCTTAGCAGACGCGGACCTGGGACCTGCAGTCCGCCTATTGCGCCTGGAGGAAGGCAAGGTGAGCGACACATAGGCGTTGGTGTTGGCTTCCTCCTGCGGCGCCGCAGGGGTGCCTTTGGGACGGTAACATGACCTGAAGAACTTCATTGATTTTGGGCCGTGAAGATGGTGGAAACGTTTTGGGACTCTGGAGAGAATGATCATATATATATATATATATATATATCGTTTATTACTTGTGTGCGTGATCTTGTTGGTATTGTTTCACTTGGAACGGAATCTTTGACATTTAGGTTTGTGGGGTTTCTTGGAGAGGTTTTGTTGTGTCTATATTGCTTTTAGAAGTAGTGTAGGATTTGTTGTTATCCGTTGATGTCACGAAACGATTTACGGATCATATATATGATAAAAGTTATGGTGATAATAGTCATCAAAATATTACCGTGGAATTGTATATCCTAGAAAAACCCAAGTGTTGAGTCTGTTCTAGTCAAATATTTCTGGTCTATCCTTTAAAGAAATGTTTGTGGGTTAAATCATGCATGATAAGTGTCACTAGGATAAAGATTCTTTCATAAATATAACCTTATCCACAATAAATTATTCTTTTTATATATGTGTGTGTGTATATATATATATATATATATCAATAGTTGATCTAAATAAGGATGGATGATGATAGAGCTGCAACCATGTACAATTCATTTCACAATTAATCAATGCATGTCATTTTATTAAAAATAAATTTTAATTTTAAAAAACTACTCTTCATTCAATATAGAGTAATTATCTTTGAGAATGTTTCCAAGACTAATTTAAAGTACTTCTGCAAGAAGTGATCAGTTAGCAATTTCTTGTCAGTGAAGGGGCATAAGGCCTTTGGACCTGATCAGACTGTTTTGATTCAGTCCGGTTGGTTTTATTGGGGTGTTTCGGTCTGGGTTTTTTTTTTCCCCTTTTATTTCCAACATTTGACAAAAAATTATATAAAATAATAAAAAAATTTAAGTGAACGATATAATCTAAGTTGTCTAACTAAGTATATGTTCAACTAATTAAGTATATAATTAAGTATAATAAATTAATAATGTTAATAATATGTGTAATATCTATAATTAATAGTTAATACATTGCCTTAATATTCTTAACCTTTAATTCTTATATAATCTAATCATAATTAATTAGGTTAGAAGAGAATTAAATAATTACTTATAATTAGTAAGAATAAAATTATATAATTAATTGTTTTTAATTAATAACGTTAATAATATGTGTACTATCTATAATTAATAGTTAATACATTGTCTTAATATTCTTAACCTTTAATTCTTATATAATCTAGTAATAATTAATTAGGTTAGAAGAGAATTAAATAATTACTTATAATTAGTAAGAAGAAAATTATATAATTAATTGTTTTTAATTAATAATGTTAATAATATGTGTACTATCTATAATTAATAGTTAATACATTGTCTTAATATTCTTAACCTTTAATTCTTATATAATCTAATAATAATTAATTAGGTTAGAAGAGAAATAAATAATTACTTATATATAATTACTTGTTTTTAATTTATTAATTACTTAAAAAAATAATAAAATATCATATAAAAAATTATTTAAAACTTATATATATTAAACTCGATCAGTCTTGTTTGTGGTAAAAAAACAATACCCCAAGACTAGATTGAAAATTAAATTTCTTTACTTTCTTTGGTCGAGACTGGCCGGTTCCTTAATTGGTCTGGTTGGTTTTTTCGATCCAAAGGAAAAATCTTACATTCCTACTTGTCACCACTATCGAGTGAATTTCTATTGCATTTATATATATATGAGATGAGAATTAGTCTTAAGGTGTATAAGAGTGTAAGTCGTGCACTCATTTTAAAAAAAGTGAGGTTTACTATGTAAAAGTTGGTTTTTTCATGTAGATTCCAAATTTTTCTTAATTTTATCATGAAAGAAAGTGAACAGAAGTTGCACACTCTAAGCTTGCATTTAGATGTTGAGCAGAGTTGAGTTGAATTCTTTATGAATAGTAATGATTTGAGATAGTAGAGTGAGTTTTGTAGGCTCCACCTAAGATGAGTGTGTTTGGATGCTAAGATGAGTTTTGATGTATTTATGGGAAGTTGAAAAAGATTGTGGGTCTCACGTGTAAAGAAGTTTTGAGTTGAGATGAATTTAGTAATTTGAGAGTTAGGTATTTGGATGTTAGATTTAGTTTAAAATTAGATTGAACTGAGTTAAACTCATATAAGTTTAACAACCAAACGGGGCCTAAGACTGTATAAATCATTTTTCACATAAGATTATCAGTGGATCAGCTGGGATTAATGCATGCATCTAGTTAACTGTTATTTTCCTTGATTTATTATAATTATTTATTTAATATCAAATTATTCCTGGTATTCGTTTCAATTAATATATATCTGAACAAAAGCACATCCCCGAATCCAAAACTAGTGTCGAAGTGTCACCATCCTTTGCACCCATTATATTTTTTTGGGTCCCTTGTCCATTGTATTCATAGAATTTAAATCCAAACACAATGACACATGACAAGAAAAGACTAGATTAAAAGCACATAAAAGGAAAAAAAAAAGAAAAAAAAAGAGTGGTATCTTCAATTAATATCATGATCAAGACTGTGGAAAATATCAATGCATCTCGACCACAAATGTTGCTACCAAGGGGTGTATCGGCCTGTATCACAAATTTGCATTATGTTAGCGTGGCTTTTAATTTGATCTTTGTTCATTGAATTCTTTGAAACAATGAAAGCTAAAAAGAAAACAAAATTTTCGAGGAAAGCCAATGAATATGGCGATATTTGGGGCCCCAAACAGTCTTCCTACAGTGAAGATTGCATGAGCATTTGCACAAATAATTAGTAGGGGAGATTATTGTAAGATATAGTCCTTATAAACCCAGTTACAACCATACATTGGAAAATAGAATAATGCATATATGTAGGTTGATTGAACGTGGGACAAAATGCCGAGATCAGGTCGAACTTATCCAACTTTTTTTCTTTTTGGAAAGAAACAACGTAGTGTATTTTATTAAAAAATCAGTCATTACAAGATTTATCAAACATTACATAATTAAAGATAGAGACCGGTCTCTCTTCTATCCAAACCTGCTCAGCATCATAGGAAAGAGCAAGTTTTGCTAACTTATGAGCTACCACATTTGCTTCTCTAAAAGTAAAGCGAAGTTTCCATAAAAGTCTTCCAATAATATAAGTTTTCTAGTATATATCCTCAAAAACCTGTACTGCATGCCATGTCCGGTTTTCATGATCTCTACTATTGGTTGCTTGCATTATTGCTTTGGCATCTCCTCCAAAGATCACCCTTGAGAAACTGAGATCAGCACATAGCTAGCTCCATGGCTCTTCCCAAAACATAAGCTTCGATCGGCTACATAGGGTGGCAGCAAATAGTAGTTGCAGCTTGCACACAAGGAAGCCAAAACTTCTCCCTCTGATCTTACTTTTGAGTTGCTTTCAAGCCGTTAAATCTGAATTGGTTGTGAGGATTTTGGAAGACTTGAAGCCAGAGGCAATATGTAGAATCGGTCTGATAAATGTGTGTTTTTCCAATATAACATACTTAAAAGTATAAGCAACACATCATCATATTGTTTGACAAACACTATATAACTACCAGATTATTTTCTTTTAACCAGAAAGAAACTTTTGTATTCCAAATCTAATTTTATTTTTTTATTGCATTACATATCACAAGGCAATAAATTAATACACTTTGCTTCAATATCAGACTATTGGGGATTGTAGAAAATAAAATAAAATAGAAAAGGAGATTGAGAAGAGAGAAGGAGGGAGATAGAATTTGAGAGCTACATCTCTGTTGTTCTCAATCGTACCTAAAGGGTAATGCTAGATACAGTTATGGGCTGTGCAAGTACCACGTACTCCTTTAGAAAAAGAGTGGAGTCCTCCATTAAAAAATTAATTTTTATGTGGATTTCATATTTACTCACTTGTTTTAAAATGAATGTACATCTTTTGTGGACTCTATGACTGTAAATATAATTTTTCATTCTTATAATACGTATGGTATATTCTAATAGGGATTTTTCATTTTGTACCCAAGGTGGATTGAGAGAAGGGAGAACATAGCCAAAAGTGGGGTAACACTGGTCAATGTAACCCTTCGAAGGCGTGCTCGGGGATGGAGCAGAATGAATGGGTGTTTCGGAGAGATAATGGGGATTGGGGGTTGAGGGAGGAGGTGAGGAAGGGGAGGGACAATGTGGGAGAGGGGGAAGAACGGGTGGATGAAGAACGAGAGGAAAATTGGCTTTCCCACAGAGCTAAGGAAGTAGACCAGAACCAAAAGACCCAAAGCCCGTGCAATAGTCTTTGTGCCATTCAAACAGGTGCCGTGCAAAGTGTTCGCATAAAAATATATCTGCAAGTGCACATAATCGTAACAAGTAGTAAAGTGTTTTAAAAAAAACGGATATTGAACCCACAGAGAATAGTTATGCTATTGAGTATTGAAATTGACTAAATTAATTACTATTTGGAAAACCAAAATTTGAAGAATGGATTATTTAAATTAAACTGAAGACAAAAGAATTAAAATCAAGATTTTAAAAATAATAAAAATAAATCTAGAGTGTTTGACTTCACTTAGCGTATCCCACACAATTTATTCTTCATTGTTATAGAATTCAAATTATCTTAAGTTAATGATAAAAATCCCTGAACTATTAAATATTTTCTCTCAAACAATACCAAAAATATCTCCAACTAATAACTTCATATCTCTATGTGAATTTAACTAATTCGAGACTTATTAAGTTCTTTGGATTTTTTTTGGAAATCACACTAGTCGCGGTAAAGTATCTCTACTTTTGCTCAACTAATAATGTTTAATCCTAGAACTTTAATCACAAATCACCTCTCGGTCTCACTGTGATTCAATAGATCGAACAATAGTTAGGTAGAAAATGGCAAGCATTAAGAATAAGGAATAAACACTTAACTACGGAAATATTGAAAATAAAATAATTTGGAGTATAAACTATGTGTTCAATGCTAGGCTACATCAAAGCTCTAGAAAATAAAATTATTTCATAATGAAAATAAATAAAAATAATAATAAAACTGGTGTTCTTCATTGGAGTCAGTTGATGAAACATGTGGATCTCACATTTACTCCCCCAGATCTACCTCCTTACAAGAATAATAAATAATAAACTCTGAACTATCGAAACCTAAACTCAGACTCTCTAAAACTCAAAACAAAACTCTCGACCTCGATTTAGAACTCTCTCTATTCATCTGACAAGACGAGATTAAATAAATGTCAAAATTCAAATCTAGAAACAAGATAACGGTATCTGGAAAATAGTTTCTAAAGATAAATATTAACATAAAAGGAATTATCCTAAGAATAATGAGATTATCTAAAATGGAAAATTCAATAATATGCGGCTTGAATTTCGGAGTTCGAGAGAATTTGGTTGTAACGCCCAACTTTCAGGTGGGTTTTTTTACAAAATATTTTAGAAAATACGATGAGAATTACCGTTCGATTTAAAACTTTTTACTGTCCTTCCCAGGGTGCAAGACTTTATGTTATAAAATAAAATGTGCTTTTATAATAAAAGAGGTTTGCGGTATAAAGAGTAGAAAATATAAATCTTTAAAATAAAAAGACCTTTCTTACATTTAAAACCTTCATGCCTATACTTCCGTGCCCTTCTCCTTTGGCCATGTCCCTCCCGAGCGTACTGCTAATTCAGTTCCTATGGGGAGAGGGGCACACATAAAAACTAAAATGAATCGAATACTGAGTAAGCATTACTTCATACCGTTAAAATATAGCAAAATAGGTTTTCAGTCATGCATTCATCATTCCATACATACTATACGTACATGCATACATGCTTTCATTCGTAAACATCAGTAGACGGAGATTTTCATCTTTAAACATGCTTTTCTTTTCATAAAACGTTCTCCTGTTACTGCCTTCATTTCTTAAAGAATGCCATGCATTCATACATACTTTTTTTTTCCACTTTCATAAGCCAGTGCATACTGTTACGCCCCGTGTGCTGGGGTTAGCGGCCTTATAGCCGATGGATTCGCCCGTGACCACGGGTTAGAATCCCATTCCGTCAGGAATGCAGCACTGGGTGCACTACCAGATACTACCGCCAGGCATTGCAATCTGCCCATTCATTCATTTGGATACCCCTTTCATTCATTTCATGTGGCCGTTACGTAACTTCATACATTCATACATGCTCATGCCTTTCTTTCATTCTTTCTTTACGTTCGTTCATTCATGGCAGCTCTAGCGAGCTGTAGCTTTCATTCATTTCATGTGCATGAGCATGTCTTTCATTCTTTTCATTTCATGCTTTCATGAGAAAATGTCTTTTCGTGAGAAAATATTCTTTTCGTGAGAAAACATCGGTTGGGGCGAGAGCCCGAAAACATCTTTTCGTGTCATGTCTTTTCTTTGAAAATACATACAATAGATACTACGTATAGTCATCCATTCACATGCGTACAATTAATACTTTTAGGTGCGTGAACAGGGGCTGCCAAAGGGGGCCGTACATACTTATACTTTAAATACGTTACTTTTTGTTCTTCCTTTTCGTAAAACGTGTGTCCTTGTAAAAAGAAAGGGAAAACATTTCTTTTTTTCGTTTCTCATAAGGAAAAGCCTTTCATTTTCTTTTTCTTATCTTTAGAAAACTCTAAAAGAGTATGAACGTAATACTTACTTGGACTCTATGCTACTTTCATACCATACAGTCCATTCATGCGCTTGTCAGATGGCAACCTACTTGCATACATAACCTTAACGTTATTCTTTATCTAGTGCATAAGCAACTGACTAGAAATAGAGCTATACTTTACTTAGAACACTCTCCTTCTATCACGTGCTCTTTCATGCCCTTTACTATGATAAAACCCTTTGGATATCCATTACGGTCTCTACTTTCTTCAACCTTAACATTCTACTTCGAGTGCCTATTCATTAGGTGAACTCATGATTCACCTTAGGATTAAGATGCTAGAATCTTTGTGATGTTCTTCTTATTACCCACATTCCGACGCATGACTTAGACTTATTAAGTCACGCATCCCATCCTTAGACAGTACATTTATCATTACCTTCATGTATCTTAACTCACTCTACTTCTCATGACCATCTATACCCGTCACATGGGCTCTAAGCCACTCCAAGGCTTAAGTACCTTGTCGTACTAGTTAGGACAGATTATCTATTATATACGGTAAATCCGTTCGGCACATGTGTCACACGTACCTTACCCATTTATCATCTAAGACCAACATATCTTATATTGGTCATCGGGTCGTACGGACAAGCGCCATACTCCGACACCAATCTTCTCTTACCTAGCTAGCACGACTCTTCGTGCTACCCGAACCTCATGACAGTTCATCCCAACACTTGACACGATGGGACTCTGTTCATAACTACACTTTAAGTCACACCATATAGCTCGAGACTGTTCTCAAGTTATACCGTGACCTTGTCACATCACTTTACATTCATCGTAGATCATCACAGCACAACTCCATGATTGACCACGTCACTTCATGATGTTGCCCAATCATGCTTCCGCTGCACTGCTCTAATACTTCTTAGCCAATTCGCATTTATTCCCGGCCATAAGCCAATCACATGGCGACACCCGTCGCCTTAAACTGTAGCCATACATCACAGCTATTTTGAGACACTGTTCCACAGTTCCCGAAACCATACACCAGGTTCTTCCCCTATCAACTATGCAACCACTATTATCTTTGCAATACGCCATACGGTGTATCGCTGCACTTCAAGGAGTATACTCCACGCATACTCCCTTCACAATACTACGCCACATCACCACTGCGGCACACACGCCGTATGGTGTACCATCCCATCACATGGAGTACACTCCACGTGTACTCCATTACGTCACTACAACACATCACCGTTATGGCATACACGCCATATAGTGTATCGTCTCACCACATGGAGTACATTCTACGTGTACCCATTCACAGCACTACGCCACATCACCACTATGACATATGCGCCATATGGTGCACTGTCTCACCACATGGAGTACACTCCACGTGTACTTCATTCACGGTACTACACCACATCACCACTATGGCATATGCGCTATAGGGTGTATCGTTCCACCACATGGAGTACACTGCGCGTATACTCCATTTACGACACTACGCCACGTCACTGCTATGGCATACACGCCATACGGTACATCGTCTCACAACATGGAGTATACACCACGTGTACTCCATTTACGACACTACGCCACATCACCGCTATGACATACACGTCATACGATGTATCGTCTTACCATATGGAGTACACTCTGCGTATACTCTATTTACGACACTACACCACGTCACCGCTATGACATACACGCCATACGGTGCATCGTCTCACAACATGAAATATGCTCCATGTGTACTCCATTTACGACACTACGCCACATCACCGCTATGACATACACGCCATACGGTGTATCGTCTCACAACATAGAGTACACTCCACGTGTACTCCATTTACGACACTACGCCACATCACCACTATGGTATACACGCCATACGGTGTATCATCTCACCACATGGAGTACACTCTGCGTATACTCCACATTTACGACACTACGCCACGTCACCACTATGGCATACATGTCATATGGTGTATCGTCTCACAACATGGAGTATACATCACGTGTACTCCATTTACGACACTGCGCCACATCACCGCTATGGCATACACGCCATACGGTGTATCGTCTCACCATATAGAGTACACTCCGCGTATACTCTATTTACGACACTACACCACGTCACCGCTATAGCATACATGCCATACGGTGCATCATCTCAAGCCATGAAATATCTCCACGTGTACTCCATTTACGACACTACGCCACATCACTGCTATGACATACACGTCATACGGTGTATCGTCTCACAACATGGAGTACACTCCACGTGTACTCCATTTACGACACTACGCCACATCACCATTATGGTATACATGCCATACGGTGTATCATTTCACCACATGGAGTACACTCCGCGTATACTCCACATTTACGACACTACGCCACGTTACCGCTATGGCATACACGTCATACGGTGTATCGTCTCACAACATGGAGTATACACTACGTGTACTCCATTTACGACACTACGCCACATCACCGCTATGACATACACGCCATACGGTATATCGTCTCACCATATGGAGTACACTCCGCGTATACTCCATTTACGACACTACACCACATCACCGCTATGACATACATGCCATACGGTGCATCGTCTCATAACATGAAATACGCTCCACGTGTACTCCATTTACGACACTACGCCACATCATCGCTATGGCATACACGCCATACGGTGTATCGTCTCACAACATGGAGTACACTCCACGTGTACTCCATTTACGACGCTATGCCACATCACCACTATGACATACACGCCATACGGTGTATCATCTCACCACATGGAGTACACTCCGCGTATACTCCACATTTACGACACTACGCCACATCACCGCTATGGCATACACGCCATATGGTGCATCGCTCCACCACATGGAGTACACTCCACGTGTACTCCATTCACGATACTACACCACATCACCGCTATGGCACACACGCCATAAGGTGTATCGTCTCACAACATGGAGTACACTTCTCGTGTACTCCATTCACGACACTACGCCACGTCACTGCTATGGCATACACGCTATACGGTGCGTTGTCTCACAACATGGAGTACACTCCTCGTGTACTCCATTCACATAACTACGCCACATCACCACTATGGCACACGCCATGTGGTGTGTCGTCACACAATATGGAGTACACTCCACGTGTACTCCATTTACAACTCTATGCCATATCACTACTACCGCATATACACTACAACTACTCTTCACAGCACAATCTACAACACTACACAGCACAGTCCATAATACCAATAGCACAGTCCACAACACTACACAACACACTTCCCAATATGCCTAACACTTCACGTCACAGTCCACACCACCATACTGCACAGCCATTCCATAATTACTAATAACACAGTCCACAACCTAGTCAACTAGCTAGCATCTAACATAAATAGCGAGGGATAGAGAATTATACCATCAGCGGGATAACCCGTGCGTCGCTCGTTGATCGTCACAGCGATAACACCGGAGGAATGTAGGGGGTGGCTACACCGCGTACAGTGACTGTTTATGCGTTTGGATAGCTAGGTGTGGTCTTAGAAGGGCCTAAGGTGGCCTTGATGATAATGGCAAGGAGCGTATCACGGCTGATCTTGTCGTGTACAGTGACAATCAGTCACGCGCAATGACTGTCCATCACGTGCAGTGATTACCCACCACATAAAGTGGTGGTTTGGGCTTGGGCTAGGCTAGGGGAGGTTGCTGGTGGAGCCGTGGAGGCTCGGTGGTGGTCGGCACTATGGTCCACTGTGGCGAAAAGGGGCTAGCTGTGCACTGTGAGGGAGGAGAAGCCGTGGGAGAGTGAGAGAGAGTGTGGAGCCGTGGGTGGTTGGGTTAGCTTCGTGGTGGCCTGAGGGTGCCGAAGAGGGTGGTTGCTTGCCGTGGGTGGCAGCGTACGGCGGCGGACGAGGGAAAAACCGTGCGTAATGGCAGGAGACACCAAGAGGTGGAGGAGGGGTCTACCGGTCGTAGGTTTACAGGAGGAGGAAGGGGGAGACCTGAGGAGTCTCGTGGTGGTGTCCGGTGGCCGAGATGGCCGCACACGGCGGTGCTACGGACTCGCACAGTGAACCTGTGGAGGGGCTTGTGCTCGTGCATGGGAGGAAGGTGGTTGCATAGGAGGGGCTGAGCTCGCTGGAGGGGGCTGGTTGGTGGCAGGGGAGGTTGCCGTGGGAGCGGTGGCACCGGAGGACCGCACACGGCGGCGCTGGAACGTGAAGCCCATTCGGGCTGGGCATGGCCGAGAGAGAGGAAGGGCGAGCGTGGGGGTGAGCTGTCGGTACCAGGAGGTTCGCTGGAGGGAGAGGAGGCCGGTGGTGGTGGTCGTGAGGCACACCGGCGCACGGTGGCATTGGGCTGAGGTGTTCGGACTATAAGGGCTGCGTGTAGTGCAAGCCGAAAGGGAGAGAGATGAGAGAGAGAGGGCCGGGGGAAAAGTGAGGGAGAAAAGAGAGGGGCTGGGGTTTTATCCTAAAACCCTTCGTTTGGGAGTCTATAAAATGGTTTACGATGACCCTTAAATACTGATTTGAAAATGCGTAAAAGCTAACTTAATTAAAAGCACTGAGAGGAATTAAGATAGAATATTATTTAAAATAATATTTCTTTATCATTTATAAAATGATGAAGTCTTACTTAAAATATTTAAAAGGGTAGAACCATTAAATTAATTAAAAATTCCATCATTATTTAAATCATATAATATTTTAAATAACTGGAATCATTTATATAAAATGATTCCCTACAATTATAATATTTTTAGAGCTCTTCAAAGATATTATAATTGAGTTATTTAAAATATTCTTTAGTTAAATAATAATAGGAACCTTCTATTTAAAATACACATTACTTTAAAACACAAAACTAGTTTTATAAATTACATAGTATCTTTTAAAACATGCCATCGAGGTCTGGCATGCATAACGGGGCTCTTAGACACTACAGAGATGAGTGGGCAGGCTAACACATCTGATGTAATTGCTTACGTCAAAAGAAAGGAAGAAGTAGGATATTACATTGGTCGCCAACAAATTGACTGTGGAACTCAGATTTGGTGGTCAGCAGCAGATTGATCCCGATTGGGAGGAATTATCCCACAGAGTAGATGCTGTGTGCGCTGAATATAACTGGCGTGTAGGACATAAATGAACGGACATAGAGGTCACAAAGACCACACGGCCTTCTCCTCGCCTATCAAGTAGAAGGTTTCCTGATCGGGATGAAAGACTCCTCTCGCATTTTTTAGTTGTTGCCCATGATGTCGTTTAGTCGTTTAAGTTGGTCGTTTAGACTAGTCGCCCAATCTAACCACCTAGGCCCTTGTCGCCAAGTTTTTGCGCCTTTTGGTTGTAAGTCTCATTGCCTACCAAGAGGTAAGTCTTCTCGCTTTTGGGCAAGAGAAATCTCTTTGCTGCCCATGGGACAAGGCTCTTAGCCCAAATCTCATCAGCTCTCTTCAGATCTCACTGTCTCTCATCGGTCTGGATCTATAGTTTCTTCTTTTGTATGAAAATGCTCTCATTTTGCACTAAATCTTCTCATTTCTTCAAATCCAAAAGGATTAATAAAAATATATAGAAATAAAATAAAATCAACAGGATTGAAGGAAAAATGACACTTTTTATAAATAAAAAGGTGATAAAAATCACATAAAAATAACATTTACCAAATACCCCCAAACTTTTTTTTTTTTGAAATAAAATACCCCCAAACTTAAACTTTGCTCGCCCTCTAGCAAAGAAGAAAGAAAGACAATTAAAACAAGCATTCGTTTGATTCACAAAATTTATTGCCTCAAAGATTGTCTAAAGTCTATAATTCAAAGGAATCATTTAAGATCAATCAAGTCCAAAAGTTAATTCAAAACTCAATTTCACTGCATTATCCATCCCCACATTTATGCATACCCATCATTCTTACTTCATCATTAGCTCCCTGGATAGTTTTATGCAAACTAGTAAATAAATAATGGATCTCTAAAAACTCCATAGGCTTACTTTTCAAATTACTTTCCACTAATGTAGAACAAAAACTATCACCAGGGATCACTAGGTCTTTATTAAGCTTGTAATGTAAAGTTAGAGCGAGGGCTACAAAGAAAAGGCAGGATTCAAACAAAGTAAGAAAACTTAAGTTTGAACATCAACAAAATAAATAGAGCATTCTCACTTCTAATACGAATATCTCTTCTCAATCATTGTAAATCTCTCAACATACCTCTCTTTATTGCACTTTCAAGTATCTCTCTCTTTACCTTTCTATTCGGCAGATCGGATTTTTTTTTTTATAAATATTCCATACCTTTTCGACTGCCTTTGTAGATGACTCTCGTCGGCCTTTTCTTGTTGGCCACACAGTAGATGAATTGATTTTTCACACCCCCAAACTTATGATTTTGATAATATTGTTACAATTACTTTACTTGTAGACCTTCTACCTCTCTTGCCTTTCATGTTCTTGTGAGTCTGTGACTTTGTGTAAACTTAGTTCTCTTGAAAAGTAAGGATATCAGTGTTTAAGTTCAAATAGGGTAGGGAATATGAGGTTTAAAAGAAAGAGGCCAAAATATATTTCAATAAAGTTCAAAGGGGCAACTGGGGAGAAAGATAATAAACAGGTAAGTTTGAAAGGCTCAATCGGTCCAAAGAATGCCTTAATCATTTCCCCAGTAATATTCTATCTAGGATTTCGCCTCAAGTGTAATCAAACAAGTTCTAGAGTAAGTTGAGACCACACAAATTCAAAAAATTCACATAAAATTTCTCTAGGTACTCAAAGCAATTAATGATTATAAGAGGCATTTATTGAACATAGGAAATATCAAATTAAGTAAGATCAAGTAAAGAATTAACAACTAGACTTAAGCAATGAGAATTTTTCCTAAAAATCATAATCAATTTCAATAATATTCTTATTATAGGTTTTTTTATTCATCAAACCATACTGTTTTTATCATTATTATTATTATTATTATTATTATTATTATTATTATTATTTGAATAAAATAATATCTTTTCCCCCCAAACTTAAAATATCACATTGTCCTCAAGGGAGTAAGGAAGAAAAATTAAAGTAAAGAATGAGAGAATGTAAGAGATGCTCCCTTTATTTTTTTTTTTTTTCTGGTCTTCCAATTGAATATTTTCCTTGAAGATGGAGCCGTGTACCCCTTGGTGATGTCCCTGACCTCTTCGTTCCTTAAATTTGATGGAAGCGGTTGGAGTTCAAGTTTGGGTAGTTCCTTATGTGGTAACTTTGAGAATTCAACTCCATAAGTCTCATCGGCCATGACCACGTCTCAGTCACTTATTTGAAAACTAGAATGTACCTTGGAAGGGAATTCCATAGATTTAAATACGTCATAAGTGACCTGCTCCTCGCCAACCCTCAAAATGAGTTTCCCTTTCTGGACATCAATTAAAGTTCTCCCTGTCGCAAGGAAAGGTCAGCCCAGTATCAAAGGGATCTTCTCATCCTCCTCCATATTGAGTACAATGAAGTTGGTTGGGAAGATGAACTTATCTACTTTCACCAGTATGTCCTCAATGAGTCCTCTCAAGTATTTAATGGATTTGTCTGCCCACTGTAGAGATAGGGTGGTCGGCTTTGCTTCTCCAAGACCTAGTTCCTTAGGCGGCAGCTTCTTTTGTACAGTTGGACTGCTCTCCTGGGTTGCCAACTGTAGAGAGAACTGATTATCAATCTTATTTCTTTTTAATCTCTGCAGAGAAGGAATTGGTAGATCATAAATTGAAGGAGAATAAGTTTTAGAAGTAAACTCCCTGGATTTCTTGGATTTTGCAGTCCCTTTATTCTCTCTAGTCATCTCAACTTGCTGGTCGGTCGCCTTGCAATTCGTTTCTTTCACCTCATCCTCAGTTTCCTTCTTCTCAGATTCCACATTTTCAGCAGCTTCTTCATCTTGCTCGGTATTTACTGACTGGTCATATGTCCGCCCACTTCTCAATATTATGGCTTTGACATGTTCCTTCAAATTGGTCACAGTGTTGCTCGGTAAAGCCTCTATTGTCCTCTCGGTAAGAATGTTTGAAAGCTGATCGATTTGTGCCTCAAGATTGCGGATTGAAGCCGAGTTGTTTAGGATCACCATATCAGCCTTCTGTATTGCCATATAAGTCTTTTGCATGTACTGCATAAACATATCCTCAAGTGTTGACTTCTTCTCTTGTTGTGGAAACTGTTGAGGTGGTCTGGCCGGCACTTGGTTATTGATCCATGAAAAATTAGGGTGACTTCTCCATCCGGAATTGAACATGTTTGAATAAGGATTATTTTGAGTTTGAAAATTGGACACGTAATGGGCTTGTTCATGACTCGGTTGGACAAAGGGATTCCCCACTTGGCAATCTACACTTGAATGATTTATTGTGCAATGATTACAAACAACATTAGTTTGAATAGCATTATGGTTCATCTTACCTATTTGTTGTGATAGATTTTCCATATGTGTCGCCAATGTGGTAATAACATAATCTCTGAACGCCTTGTACTCCTGGTCGGCCATATTAAATTTGGAGGGGACAACCTCTTTTTTCTTCTTCTTATTAATCCGAAGTAAGGTTCTTTCAATCTCAATGCCTCTTTTTTTTTTCTCTTTATTGTATGCCTTGTTCTTTTTTAAAAATAAAATAAAATAAAATAAAATAAAATAAAATAAAATAAAATCCAAAGTAGTAAAAATCTAAGTGGTATCAATATCAATAACAAATAACTATTCCCTGGCAACGGCGCCAAAAACTTGTTCGCATAAAAATATATCTGCAAGTGCACAGAATCATAACAAGTAGTAAAGTGTTTTAAAGAAAATGGATATCGAACCCACATGGAATAATAATGCTATTGAGTATTGAAATTGACTAAATTAATTACTATTTAGAAAGCCAAAATTTGAGAATGGATTATCTAAATTAAACTGAAAACAAAATTATTAAAATTAAGATTTTTAAAAATAATCAGAATAAATCTAGAGCGTTTGACTTCACCTAACAAATCCCACACAATTATTCTTCCTTGTTATAGAATTCAAAATATCCAAAGTTGATGATAAAAATCCTTTAACTATTCAATATTTTCTCTCGAATAATACAAAAAATATCTCAAACTAATAACTCCATATTTCAATGTGAATTTAACTAATTAGATACTCATTAAGTTCTTCGAATTTTTTTTGAAAATCACACTAATCGCAGTAAAGTATCTCTACTTTCACTCAATAATTAGTTAGAAAATTGCAAGCATTAAGAATAAGAATTAAACACTCAATCACAAAAATATTGAAAATAAAATAACCTGGAATAAAAACTGTGTGTTCAATGCTAGATTACATCAAAGTTCTAGAAAATAAAATTAGTTCATAGTGAAATTAAAACGAAAAATAATAAAACTGGTGTTTTTCGTTGGAGCTAGTTGATGAATCATGTGGTTCTTGCCTCTGCTCTCCCAGATTTGCCTCCTTGAAAGAAACTCAAATTGTAAACTTTGAACTATCAAAACCTAAACTCAGACTCTCTAAAACTCAAAACAAAACTCTCGACCTCGATTTAGAACTCTCTCTATTCATCCCACAAGACATGATTAAATAGATGTTGAAATTCAAATATGGAAACAAGATAATTGCAGCTACAATCTAGCCTCAAGATCTGGAAAATAGTTTCTAAATATAAATGTTAGCATAAAAGGAATTATCCCAAGAATAACGAGATTATCTAAAATGGAAGATTCAGTGATATACGGCTTGAATTGATGAGTTCGGGAGAATTTGGTCGCCATCAGATTGATTGCAGAATTCGGATTTGGTGGTCAGTAGCAAATTGATCTCAGTCGGGAGGAATTATCTTACGAAGTATATGTCATGTGCGCTGAATATAACTGACGTTGAGGTCACAGATAAATGGGCGTAGAGGTCACAAGGGTCACACGACCCTCTTTTCACCTACCGAGTGGAAAATTTCTTGACCAGGATGAAAGACTCCTCTCGCATTTTCTGGTTATTGCCCATGATGTCGTTTAGATTAGTCTTTTAAGTTGGTCGTTTAGACTAGTCATCCAATCTAATCGCCTAGAACTTTGTCACTAAGTCTTCGCGCATTTTGGTCGCAAGTCTCCTCTCCACAATAGACCAGATTGGGTGGTACAACATACTTATAGGGAATGTAATAAAGTAGCTTATAACCTTACTAGATTTTCTTTTACTATAAATGAGGAAAAAGTTTGGATAGAAAGTAGGGGTGGGTAGCGGGTACCCGCCCCCGCTACCCAGCCTCATTTCCACCCCGCCCCCTCATGGGTGGGCGGGCTATCCTGCACCACCCATGGCCCCCGCCCCGCATGGAACACCTCATGCGGGGGCGGGGGGCAGATTGACCCCGGCGGGGCCCTGCCCCGCCCCCCGCTCCGCACTCCCTCTATTTTTAATATAAAAAATTATAATTTTTAATATTTATATAAATATATTGTATATAAATATATACAATTTATAAAAAAACTTGAATTCAACTTCAAGTTAATGGTTTGCCTTGGCCTCCTAGGCCAACTATTATATAAGAGGCCAAGGCAATACAATAGTGATAGTTAGGCAATGTGTGACTTAACACTAAGTCCCACATTGCCTAACTATCACTATTGTATTGCCTTGGCCTCCTATATAATGGTTGGCCTAGGAGGCCAAGATAATCTAAAATATAACTCTAATGAGTTTATATTTTTTTTAAATGTATGAATTTTAATTTATACTTTAAATTATATTAATTTTGGTTTAAAAAATATTTTTAAACTAATTTTTTTTTAACTAATGATTTAAGCGGGGTGCGGTTTCAACCGCACCCCCCGGTAGCGGGCGAGGGGCCCCGCCCCCTCCTCCCGAGGGCGGGGTGCGGGGGTATTAAACCCATCCATCTGCATGGTGCGGGGCGGGGGGCGATGAGGGGCTACCCCCGCCCCGCACCATGCGGGTAGCACCCCTAATAGAAAGTGGCCCAGTGGTGATACATAATTTTGTATTATAGGATAAGCTGTGTACTATTTGATACATATATAGGAAACATGGTTATTTTTGTTTTAAAAGAAAAAAGTTAGAAGTTTTATAAGAGTTGTTTAAATCATCATGATCTAGTACCTTTTAAACCAAAACCAACAAAAAAAATATTTGGATTTCACGAATTTAATGTAGAGCAATGCTGGATATACTCTTAAGATATGTAGATACCGTACACTTTCTTGAAATAAAAATGAGATTCACCATTAAAAATATAATTTTCTCATATAAATATCAAATTTACTCATCTTTTTAAAAAAGAATGCACGAGATTTATCCATTCTAATAACCTTCAATTCGATTTCTTCTAAAAGTAGTCTTCAAATATCATGAAAATATTTGAAACCAATCATTAACTGTTATAGGTAAGTGGTCAATTACCCGTCGACAAAAATAAAAAGAGAGTCTTGAAGTCGAGACTCGAGATCAATGTTTTGGTTGACAAAAGAAAATGGTAGACTACTGATCTTATCCCCGTTGACAAAAAATAAAGTCACACGGTCAATTACCATAATTGCCTTGTTAAATGCTTACCTTATAATAATTCTAAAGTACTGGTCCAATTGGTAAAGTTACACCATTATCCTTACCACTATTCTTTAGGGACGATAAAATAATATGATCAAATTAATTATTTCAGTGACAGAATAGTAAATTCGATTCTACATTAATCCATCATTCACATGATGTCACATCGATCAGATACGCAATTTTATTAAATTATAATTCCTTAGGTGAATTGGGCCGATGATCTTAATGTTAATTGGGGATTTCGTTATGATTGGGTGGGCTTATGTAACTCATGAAAAATCAGAAGCAACTCGGTCAGGCCGTTTTAAAGTAGAATTGGATTGTGAGTGGGCCTCTTTAAATGAACATCATGACCTTTATGAGCTATCCCAGCTAGCTCTTGGACCAAACAAAGCTAGCTGGGGGAATAATCTCTTAAAATTTTTTTAAGCACTCTCTTAAATATCATGGCCTTTATAAGCACCGTCTTAAATTTTCCGGAAGTATCAATACGTACTTGTTGGGGGCAACAAGAATCTCAGGTTATTTATTGTTCGAACTTAAACGTTTCAAGTAAAAAAGAGTCATATATATATATATGGATTTTACAGTATTTATTACTTATTTAATGTTGCCTAAAATATTTATTCGAGTAGCAATAAATGTTGTAGAACCACTTTATATGTCTATATTTCTCACATGAGACTCAAAATTCGAACAAAAACTTAAGGGAACCTTGATCTGTGTGGGTCTATAATCATTCTAATTAAAAGCAATTTTTCAATTTACGCTTTAGTGATAATTCCAGTTTAAGTACTAAAACAAAATATTTTGATACCGGTGCATTTTGGTGTACTGTTTTGAAATTAGTTATATATATATATACTAATAATTAATAAAATAAATACATGTATATATAGCTAGTGTGTATCATATATGTATTTGTATGTGTATATATATGAAAAAATTGAAGATTTCTAAATTGAATATACGTTGAAAACATTAAAAGAAAAATAAAGATATTGGTGTCGAAAAATAATATTAAAGAGAACACAAACTTGAATTGAGAAACAAAAAAAAAACAAAAAAAATAATTAAGAGCCGAGAAATTATTAAAAATAATGAAATTTAAAAGAAAGAATAATGGGAAAGCTTCTCCATATGCTGTGTACACAATAAAGTAGTTGCATCCTTTAATACAAGTTGGAAGCTGTGAGCAGATGCAATGAAAAAGACATACCATGCCTTAGGGAAGTAGCTAGTAGCAAATGATAGAAAAGCTCAAGACTTAATTAGAAGATCTTGCAACAAATAAAAATGCTGCACCACATCCTCATGAAGGAATCTCAAAGATAACTAAAGCCTATTAATGCAAAACTTCAACTACTAATGATATTGAAGAAAACAGTTGATAGTATAGGGGTGGACTTTTGCTAGTATCCCTGCCAATCAGATTTACCAAAAGACTCAGTCCACCAACATGGATAAGAAGTATAAACAAGTAGATAAATTGATGGGACCATGACATATAATAAATATAACCATTCACGACAATTTATTGACTTGACATGAGCAGGATATAACATGAAGCATCCTCAGAGGAATCTTTAGTACACTTCACAGTAAAGTACTTTAACGATTATAGCCCATAACATTAGGCATTCAGGTCGACTAGCACCAAGCTAAATTCCTACGTAATTCAATCTAAATCTTCCATCTGCTGCCAAAACGTTCTCTCTAAATTTCAGTTTGAACTCTAATATGTTCCATAGAAAGCTGGTAAGAGAGGAAACAAAGATACACGATGCATGCTTCCATGCATATCAGGCTTTGATGAACATGTTTAAATTCCCCAGTTTGTAAATTGTTATAGAGGATAAAGGTCACAAATGAAGAAGCGTCGATCTGTGGAAGAGGAAGCAGGTTTCTCGAAGAAGAAAGGCAAGGCTTTGAATTCTGGAGATTAAACCAGACAACAGTATCAACCCAGTTGGCTCTCACCTACTAATCCATTCCGGCCAGCTCTTTCCAGGGAGGGGAAGAAACTCCATTATTCCCCTCCTTGGACCACCATTTCCCTTCAAATTCTTAGAAAATCCTTATTGGGAAGGAGGACAGCTAAGAAATCTTCATGAAGCAGAGAGAGAGAGATTAAATCATACCCCTCACTTATCCTAGCAGAACCTTTTAAGGCACGCCATGCTGTCAGCGCAGCAAAAGGAAAGGCACTTGCCTCCTAGGAGCATAAAAGTTATATACGAAGTCAATCTCTGTAGGCACATAGAAAAATACTAACTTTGACTATTTCTCAATTATGTTATTCATCATTTGTTGAGAGCTGTTGTTAGGCCACATCATGCAGATTAAGAAAGTCTGGACAGCTTATGAAATGTTGTCATCAAATCCACATGGATATGCCAAATGACACGAGGTATGGAAGCATCAACTGCAGTTTTTGCATCAATGCATTCAGAAGAGGTGATTCTCAGAATTCAAAAACACTGCCCTATTAAAATATTAACGATGAGCCAAATAATTTTTTTTCTTTACTTTTCTGTAAAATCCAAAAGTGAGTTTTTTTAGCAGCCTTAATTTTCTCTCTCATAAAAGCCTACTTATCAATGTTCAGCATATCATTCAAAAGAACACTACACCAACTTTAATTAGCATGAGAACAGCTTTTATCGATGAATGAAAATGCCCACACACATACGTAGAATTGCGTTCTAGATTGCGATTCAGCTGCTCCATCAATAATTGCTCCTGAATTGAATGAACGATTTGTTAAGGCCTGATTCTCATAGTTTGGGGTGTGAGTGTGAATCTTTTGCTCTTTTCATAGTTTGTTGACTGTGCTGCACTTGATAATTTGCGTGTTTATTGTGCTAATTTGCTTGCTTGTATTTGGAGAATATAACGGGTCAAAATTGGAACTTTGAAGCTATTAGGAGATTTTTTTGGGATTTATAGAACCATATATGAGCAATAAAGTGATTTTAAGAGTTAGCATCATGAATTTTTTTTTCTTGGGTGTTGTAAAAAAAAACTATACCTGGTAAATTAATTAGGAAGGTAGGGGAGTCATTGATGAAAATCAAGTACTGAGTTTTCAAGCCTGAAGATACACCAAAGTCCAAACTCGTGGCAAACCATAAAACAGATTTAAAGACCAAAAATCATCACATGGATAGATTTGGACTTTAGAAATTAGTACTATATATCATGTGAAATTACAAAATTTATTATTGCAACCCAAATTATCTTAGCTTAAAATTACTAGCACATATCCAACAAAAGATGGTATAATCACCAATATATATAGATATATATATATATATATATATATATATATATATATATATATAAGATTGTAATTAAATATGGTACTAGTCCTTAGGATGGAATTAAGCTCAGGAACTCTATATTCAAGGCAGACAATAAATTCAGTTGGTCAAATTATTTACAAATTATTTGCATGTCTGATTTGCTTTCATCCACTAGCATTTTCGTTGTCTTTTCCTCCGTCTCATCCTTCTTACTTTGCTGAGGGCTACCCAATGGATTGGGTCTAGAATGCTAGAATGGGCCTGATATATTTATCCTCTATTCGCAATTCTTAAACTCGATTTACTCAACAAGAACATCATTAGAATCTTCAAGTCCACCGCGATATAGATAGTCTGTGGAAAACTAAAAAAAAAAATGAATTCTAGGAACCTGTCTCTGGTTTTCTATTGGTTTGTGCTAAGCAATGAAAAACATTGATTGCGGAGTGAGGCTTGGAGAGATTGGCTGGAGATGGTTCAATTGTGTTAGGAGCGAGCATGGAGCTTAGTGAGGGTGCCGACGACCACCACAGGATATGGTTCAAGATATGAAAATGGTACCGAATTAGTTTTGATCCAATTTCGGTTCTTAAGAATTGGTACCGAACACATTGCTTCAGTCCAATTTGGTCGGTTCAACCAATTTCCCATATTTTTTTTTACAACCCTAATGTCCGAGCTTATTTTTCTTAAGTTCATTTCCTTTTGTGTGACTCCCCTTATTTTGCTAAGACTCCAATTATTTGTTTATGAGATCTAGTAATTTTATCAAATTTTTCTTTCTTCAGGGCATGTTTGGCAAACATAAGAATTCCCAAAATTTTAAAAAAATTTCTAAACTTCATTATCAAATATCACTTAAAGATTAAAAAAAAAAAAAAAATTCAATTTCAAATTTTCAATTTTTTCATCTAAACATTACATAATCATTACTTTAATATAAAAATCAATACAATTTTTACAAACTTCAAAACAAAAATAATATTAAAAAATGATACTTAGAACAATTTTTAACTTTATTAATTTATTTTCACAAACTTTAACATAATACTTATTTTAAAAAATATTTTTATTCAACTTTTTCTCTCTCATATTCTAAAATGTAATAAAATACTTTTATTTAAACCATTTCACTAATATTTATTTAATTTTTTTTATAACTAATATTTATTCAATTTTAAGATACTTATAAACATCCAAACATGGCCCTAGCTTTAACACTGTTCTGTCTCGAACGGTCAACAAGTCTATGTGAAAAATGTTCCTATCATTCGTAGCTTTATCGGCACGTGGCTCTCAGACTAGCACCACCCCTATTGAAAATGAAGTAGCCATCCCTCTGCACATGCGACTTGATCCTAGAAGCTGCAATTTCCCTAGTAGTATTTTTTAACCATTTAAAAATAAATAAATAAAATGCAGCCACCATCAAACCCAATGGCAACTACAAGGGGCTAATTAGTATATATCACTATTAAAAATGATGAAAATTTTAAAATATGAGATTTGAAAATCAAATTAAAAAAGTAAATACTAATAAAATAGGATTACTACTCAATTCGCATAATATAGTGTGCAAAATTGTACTTAAGTGTAGCTCGATAGAGAGCATGACATGGATATAAAGAAATGAAATTGGAGCTATCGCTTAGACTTTATTTATAAATTATTTTATTCGGTTGGTCATGGATTAAAGAAATTCGAAAATGCATATTTTTGTATAATGAATATTTTAGAATTTTGCAGAAATCTCTAGAAAAAATAAAGTCAATTCAAACATCTTTCGGTCACAAGTGGCGTGCAATTGACGAGAGAGAGAGAGAGAAGACCATTGTTTCAAAGTCTAGCTAGCAAATGTTGATTTTTGAGGCAGATTTGGAATTCGGAGAGTCTTGCCATAACTTCTTCTATTTATTAGCACTGCTATATGCATCATATATATATATATATATATATAACCTGCTGAGAGAAAAAAAATTAAAAGATAAAAAATAAAAATAGATGTATAATATAGGATTGTTAAGTATAATTTTTCATATAATAATAAGCATACGCATATTATATAAATGCTTTATTCCAATTAATTAAAAATATTTCAGTCGGCAAATCGACATATATATTCATGCATATGGCCATACACAGATATATATATATATATATATATATATATATATTATATAATATATAGTTGGTTATATATCATATTATCTACATATGGGTGAAGATAAACATGATCACAAAAAAAGAATTTTTCTTCTTTTTGGGATTCAAAAAAAAGAAATTAAATGGACAAGGAATAATGTCTAATTTTCATATAATTGGACTACCTATTGGGCCTGCAGGATTAGATGGTTTGATTGCAACCTTTACCTGCCTTAATTAACAAGATAAAAATTTAAAATATTAATTTAAAATATTGAGATTTAAAAAAATTAAATTGAGATTTGAAAAAGGTGAATTATTTATTATATTTTGTATGAAAATTTAAAAAAATTGTAATGATAAGATGAGATAGAGATGAGAAATCTCATCTTATCTTTGCTCCCAAACCTAATCTAATTATTTTGCCACAACTTAGATATGCTTCCACTGCTTCACCACTTCCATTCCGCCAGGCGCGAGAGAACTTCACAAGGCAACGTAGATTTCCACTAGCTTGGTACGGTACCCCCTCTCTCTCTCTCTCTCTCTCTCTAACTAAGAATTTATATATATTTATGATGATTATAAATCTTTCGTTTTCTTTTCTCAACCGTTTTGAGTACTTCTGTTTGCGGCCATGAAGATGTGTGAATATCAGATGATTTGTTCTCTATCTATCTTACTCATGATCATTGATTTTCTTTTATGCTTAATTTTCTTGTTTGAATCAATTGAGTAGTACACCTCGATCACTTATATTAACTTTATGTGACTCTTTAATAATATAGGATAAAAATTAAACATGGGTCGACAAAAAGACCAGTTTTGGGAGTATGCAGAGGATTTGAATAATGGCCGTTTTTCTTGTAATTTTTGTCATCATCAATTTTCGGGAGGCATTTCTAGAATTAAATGGCATTTGTCTGGACGTAAGTGCCACGATATTAAAGTTTGTGAACAAGTGCCACGACATATTCTATTAGAAGTGAGAAAAGTACTCGACACTCCCAATAAGAAAGCTGATAGATCATCACAAGTTGAGGATGAAAATTACTCAATTCTTTTACCGTCTCGTGGCCCAAATCTATATATAGAAAATGATAGCATTTTGGTGGGTCAAAATAATAATAACGTTAGAGATCAGGGTGATAATGATCTTTCTACTCCAGCTTCATCATCACGTGTAGCAAATGCATGTAACGAACAATTGGCTAAGTTGTTCTTCTTATTTGACATTGATCCTGAGGCCGTTGTCTCTCCCATTTTCGTGGACTTTGTGAAGAGTATTGTTGAATTTGGATCCGGTTATCAACTACCAAGTCTTTTTACTCTCCGGAAGGAGTTGTTGCCAGATGTGGAAAGAAAAGCTAAAGAATATGTTAAGAATTTCATAAATGATTCATTTCAAGCATGCAGTTGTACCTTGATGGTCAATGTTTGGGCAGATTGTAATGTGGATATCTTTGCTTATTCGCAAAGAGATGTGGTATGCTTGAATTCATGTAATTATGGGTCAATAAAAGGTATTCAAGAAGCCATATCTTCTACAATTGAGTTACTTGGCCCCAGCCACGTTGTACAAGTACTTATATACGATGATCGCAAGGATCGTCAATATTTAAACCGCCGCGACTTCTCCACAATTAAGAATATGGTTTTTGAGAACCATCCTTGGATTTGCGTGAATCATTGTGCTGCTACTGTTATTGACAACTACTTGTTTAGAATGAGATCATATTTAAGGTTGAAACTGGATTCTGTAACTGAACTTGTGAGATTAATACTTTCATACACTTATCATCATTCCAACGTGTCATTTAGAAGAGGGAAGAAAAGTCCGAAAGAAGATGATGCATCCATTATTTTTATGTTCAAATCAATTTTAGAAGTTGAAGATGAACTGCAAGCCGTTCAATTTTCTATGATAACATTGTCGAGTGATCGGGTGAAGTTGCTAGATGAGCAGAAGGTAGCGGAACATCTTAGATGTGCAAAATTTATTGATTACATTATCCGCCGGAAGGAGTTTTGGAGTCGAGTGAAAGCAACGGCACAAGTGTGGTTTTACTGTTTCAGACTCGATGCCTGGTTGATTGTGAGGACTCAAGTATAGGATACTTGTATGAGATGATAGAAAGGGTGAGTGATGGGATTGACAAAAGTCGTAACTATGATTGTTTTCCTTATGATTTTGGATGGACAGGATTCAGTCATATGAGAAGGGAGATTATTCATCCAATACATGCAGCTGCTGCCTTTTTAAATCCAACTTATATGTGTAGTGACAATTTTAAGGAAAATGCTGAAATGATAGATGGCATGAATTATGTGTTTGAAAATATGGTCGAGTCAGAGGAAAAGGAAGCATTTACCAAGGAAGTACAACAATACCGCACGAAAATGGCAAAGTTATTCACAGCTCAAGCCATGACAATGTTAAAAACATGCCATCCTCGTAAGTCAATAATTTTTTTTTTAATAATATTTTCAGTAGATTCTAATTATTATGATATTTTGGTTTGCTCTTTCTGGATTGTGTAGGAATATGGTGGGACTATTGTGGAATACATACCCCGGTATTAAGGAAATATGCAATTCGAATATTGAGTCAACCTTGTACTACTTCAATTTGTAAGCGTTATCAAGTGCCGCGAGGTGAATATCGGAGATCAGAAGATTTGTCAGTAAAAGTGAATACAATGATCATGATGAGCAGGAATAATTATTCTGAATCATTAGGGTTGGAACCGATCATTCTTGAAAAACTTGGCAGTGAAGATGACGATACTTTTAAGGATGTGGAGGAACTGGTTGACGAATACTACATGGATGTTTTACCTCAATTCACTGACGATACTATTGTTGATAGCCTGATAGAAGATCGGAGGCTTTTATGGCTAGATTACTTTCCAACTTCCTTATCTTTCTATTTAAATATTTAAAAGTCATTTTGTTTTCTTTTAGAGATGTAAGTCTTATGAATTTTGGAGGAAAACGTACCCTAAATAAAAATTGCAGTTTCCAAACTTTACAAAGTGGAAAATCTTGCAGCAAACCTAAACAGCATCCAAAGCTACATTAATATAAATCTGCTTAGATTCATGACTCATTATAAGTATGCATTTCAACGGGAAATACAGTACTACCAAATCAATTAACATACTTTCATAGGAAGACATAAGTAAAAGTAACACTTGTCAAGGAAGCATATATAAATCTGTCTTGGCAATATTCAGTAATTACACATTCAGAATTTAAGTGTCAACAACGGTATTCAACAAAGACGCGTTTCATCAAACACTGTGTATACATAGTGTGGCAAATCAATCATTGCGTCACATCTATAAAGATAATAATAAATTGAGAAAAAAAAAACCCATAAATTGAAAACTTCACATAATAGCAGAACTAATCACCTTAAATTCATCTAATTTGACAATAGAAGTGATATTTTGGAAAACATAGAAGCTAATCACCCATCATGTAAAATAATAGATAAATGATTTGTACAATGTCTAAATAGACAAGTCTCATGCAAGTCTTGTAAAAAAGTAGACTCCACCTTAAAAGTATAATTTTTTTATTTTTTTTATTTTTTACGAAAGGCTTGTATGACGCTTGTTTATTTGAGGCTTTATCAAAAAAAAAAAAACATTTAATTTGTTCCTAAAAAAGTGTACGTGAGTTTACTCATTTTACGTGACCAAAGCTCAAAATAATAATCTTAAAAAAATAAGCAATTTCATAAGTATTCAAGAAAGACATCTAACCCGAATAAAAACAGGATTAATTCATGTCCAACAGTGTTTCCATAAGCACCAAGAAATTAAGCGTGCTATGTATCAAGTTGGATTGGTTTAGATCTTGAGATAAGGTGAGAAATCTTTTCATCATCCAAATATTATTCAAATATAAATATTTTCAATTTCAAATTTTCCACTTTTTTATCTAATCACTATAACTGTCCTAAACTTCTAAACAAAATACAAAAAAATAATTCAATTTTTTCAAATCTCAAAACAAAAATAATATTAAAAAAATAATATTTTAATAATATTTTAACTTTTCAATTTATTTATTTATTTTCTCCTTTCTCAAAATCCCCTAAAACATCTTAATTTTAATTATTTTATTATTATTCATAAATTTTTATCTTATTTTTATCTCAATATCCAAATGATAAGTTTCCACGGATTTGCTTTTAGATATGCTGATTCTTAAAAAATAACAGAGAGCATGGAAATATCTCATTAGAGCAAATGTAATGATGATAAATTACTTGGATAAGTCGCCCATTAGAATGGGTTTAATCTTCATGTTTATTGTGAGGTTTTTGTTGGATTTGCCCTTGCACATAAGTCAAACAAATAGGTTTGGTTGCGAAAATTCAAATGGGATCTCATATCAGATTCCATTTTGAGATTTTAGATGATTTTTTTTTTTAAGCAAGCAAATTTCATTAGAAAATGAAAAGATGATATATGAAGAAGGGGTAAGATTTCTTAACAAACACCTCAATACAATAACCACAGTACAAAAGTAATGGAAAAAAAAATAAAACAGATTTTGGGACCAATTTCTTGGTCTCACTACAAGAAATTAGGCCTTTTTCAATGCTCAAATTGTCACAAAAATCCCATATAATCACTATATTTGGTTATTTTAGACGATTTTTAGTTCATTGCAGTTTCGATGAAATAAAGTGTTCACTTTTGATCAATTTTAGTGATGGACAAAAATCGTCGAAAAAACCAATATTAGCAGCGATTTTCTTTAGTCGCAAATGTCCAAAAAAAAAAATGATGTGATCTGTTTACCACTAAATCATTGAAAAAGGTTAATTACAACGATATCTATCGTCGCAAAAGCATAACAAATCATCGGGAATGACTCTTCCCCTTTTCCAGTGATGTAGAACTATAGTCGCTATTCTATCTTTCCATCGGGTAATTATCGTCACAAATAGATCATAAATCGCTGCAAATATGCGTGATCTTTTCCAACAATTATTCTTTTCGTCGCGCTTGAACTTATTTCCAACATCCAGAAATCACCGTAAAAGTTATCATTGCCACCGCAAAAAACTAATCGCGACAATTTAGTTGGTTGTCGATATTGATATCTGCCATGATATCCACTTATTACATCACATACAAATTGTTGGAATAGGGTCAATTGCATTGATTCTTCACATCACCGCAATAGCCACAATAATGTTAGTCAACAAAGAGACCTTTCATCAAACACTACATATACATGTGGCAAATCAGACATTGCGTCATATCCATAAAAATAATAATAAATTGAGAACAAAATGAGAACCAGAGTAACTATCCGCTTCATTTTTATCATAGACATGAAAACTTCACATAAAAGCGGAACTAATTATCACCTTAAATTCATCTAATTTGACAACAAAAGTGATATTTTGGAAAAAAAAAGAAGCTAATCACCCATCATGTAAAATAATAGATAAATGATTTATACAAGTTTCAAATAGACAAATTTTATACAAGAGTTGTAAAAGAGTACTGGAACCCACCTTAAAAAAGTGTAAAAAATTACGCTTTTTTATAAAATACTTGTATGATGCTTGTCTATTTAGGGTTTGTTCCTAGCATACTCTAAATAATATGCACTGGTTTGAACCATTCGAACCAAATATCCTAATTGAAAAGGCATTAGCATGTAAAGACATAAACCAAGCTACTAATATTATATATAAGTTTAGGAAATGCAAGTTTCATGTAGTCTCTTTGAAAAAAAAAAGTGAAGTTTTTTTAACCCTTTTTTTAAAATTTTTTTATTATGGTGGAATCCATTAAAAGAAGCTGCATTGTACAAATCATTTTTCAATTTATTTGCATTTTCCATCCAGATATTTTTTAAATACGTACGAAACATTTTGTTCCTAAAAAAGTGTGACTTTACTCATTTTACGTGACCAAAGCTCAAAGTAATAATCTTAAGAAAAAAACTATTTCATAAATATTCAGGAAAGACATCTAACCGGAATAAAAACAGGATTTCACGTCCAACAATGTTTCCATAAGCACCGAGAAATTAAGTGTGCTATGTATCACATTGGATTGGTTTAGATCTTGAGATAAGATGAGAAGTCTCTTCATCATCTAAATATTATTCAAATACAAATATTTTTAATTTTAAATATTGAACTTTTTTTCTTGCCAAGATCCTTTGGATCAATTGGCAATACTTTGGTTTCTCACTAAGAGAACCAATGGTCGAATCCCACTCTCCATGTATCAAAAAATCTTTTCAACTTTTTTATCTAATCATTATAATTTTTCTAAAATATCAAACAAAACATAAAAATAATTCAGCTTTTTTAAATCTCAAAACAAAAATAAGATTAAAAAATAATATTCTAATAGTATTTTAACTTTATAATATTTTTATTCAATTTTTTTCCTCCTTTCTCAAAATCTCATAAAACATCTTAACTCAAACTATCTTATTACTATTTATAAATTTTTCATCTTATCTCATCTCATTTCAATATTCAAACGATAAGTCTATGCAAATTTGCTTTTTGAGATGCCGATTCTCAAAAAATAACACAGAGCATGGAAATATCTCATTCAAACAAATGCAATGGCGATAAATTATTGGGATAAGTCGCCCATTAGATAAATGGGTTTAATCTTCACGTTTATTGTCAGGTTTTTGTTGGATTTGCCCTTCTGCATAATTAATCTATTAAGAAAAGATAATAGATGAAATAGGTTTAGTTGCCAAAATTCAGATGGTGTCTCATATCGGATTCCATTTTGAGATTTTAGATCTCATCATTGAGTGATGTGTTCTATTTTACCAGGTGGTCGATCTTAATTCCTTCTTAACCTTTAACTTTCGATAAGGATAATGCTTTTTAAACCGATGCTTTCGACTAATTAAGTGTACGGATCACTTTATTTTGTATTTTTTTTGGATTTCTGATTTTTTTAATATTTTAAAAATTTATTAAAAAAGTACTGAAATCTAAAAAAAGAAAATACAAAATAAACTTCGGTCTCTCCAGCAGTGTCCTTTTGATAATATATTTGTAAGATCACATAGGGCCGGTTAGATGTTCTAGAATTAATTTGACAATAGCCGATGAGTCCGTCTAATAGTTTTTTATATTATAAGAGTAATGTTAGATACAATTTTAAAACATACAGTTCTGTGCATTACCTTTAAAAAGTTGGAGTCTACCATTTAAAAATCAGTTTTTTATGTAGATATTAAATTTATCTACTTTTTTTCAAATGGAACTACAATACTTGGTTGTACAAATTTTTTCCCTTATTATACTGCATGCTCAACTTCTTATTCTTCGTAGTTTTGTTGTAATAAGAAATACTAATGTTTGTTTTTTTTTTTTTGGAAACAAAAATCCATTTTATTTTTTTTCTGTGTGCTGCGGCAAGACAAGAAAGCAACAAAAAGGATATATAATTTATTCATTTGAAGAATTTGTAAAGAGAAATACAACTTTTCGACCAAGCAAAAGCGATTATCTTTTTCTCTCCTTTCAGTTAGGCAATGAAAATGAGTGGGTTTGAACTCAAGATGCTTATTTTGGCTGCCATGGGTTGTGGAGATCAGCTGATTCACTCTCACATATAACAATTTATGGAAACGTTGTGCGTTGATCAGACGTTCCATATTGCTTCTGGATCAGTACTAGTTGGAAAGAGGATCTGTTATGGACGCATTTCACAGTTTCACGCACATGATCACCTGCAACCAAAGAGTTGTGTGGCATGGGAGTTCTGAGGAACGCCTTTGATGCCTAAGTCAGTGATCACGATAAGAATCTTATTTTCTAAAAAAATGAATTAGATCCCCTCCACATACATAAGGCTGAGGGATATGTATATATAGAGTCCACGAGATTTCTGTTACCATGCGATAGCGAACTTATCTATTATTTGAAATTCAAGTCTCAGGATGGAGAGTATAATTAAATCCAACTGATCAGATAGCTCTTCTTGTTCGGGATACTCTCAATCGGTTATCCCTTCAATGGTTGGAATGGATTGGGCTCTCAGGATAGTGAGTTATTGGCTTGAGTTGCAACTCAGGCTCGTGAAATGGCCCAATAGGTATCGAAGTGGTATCGATAGTAGTAGGGTATGTGTTAGGGCACCCGAAACGTAAACGATCAATGGGTCCAATGACATGAGTATTGTAGCTTGTGTTAATTTGGAACATGGGTTATCACCCACTGCAACCAAGTAAACAAATGATATTGGAATGAAGAGCAGCAGGATTATAACATTGACCATGTCCAACGGAGAATTGAATGATGAGTACATCACTTCTACAAGGTTAAGCAACACCTCAACTAGCTTGTTCATAATTCTTATAAATATGGCGATGTAATTATAATCAATCCCATCTTTCCCTCTTGCAATTCCAAACAAATTAAAAGATCAGGAAAATGGGAAATTGAATAAGGTCTTGTTTGGGAACTCATCTCATCTCATTTATTTTCCAAACATCACTTAAATACAAACACTTTTTAATTTTATATTTTCAACTTTTTCATCTAAACATGATTACCTAATCATTACAAATTTATCAAACTTCTAAACAAAATAAAAAATCAATTTTTTCAAATTCTAAAACAAAAATTATATTACAAAATTATAGTATAACAATATTTTAACTTGATAATATTTTTATTTAACTTTTTTTCTCTCATTTTTCAAAATCCAATAAAATCTCTTAATTCAAATTATTTCACTAATTCACAAACCATTTTGTTACTATTCATAGAGTTCTCATCTTATGATCTCATCCTCAAACAAAGCCTAAAACTTATTTTATATGAAATAAATAAAGGAGTAATGCTACAAATACTGACTCAATAATCAATATCCAGGTTTCACTGTGTTGTGTACTAACCTCAGATTCTCGGCGTTGCCTCTGCTATCCATTTGCTTGCCTCCTAGATTATCTCTCTACATCCATGATAACATGCATGGGAAGGAACTTCAACAACAATCACTTCGAAAATGATCAATTATAGAAGATTAGTCAAAACAATGCATCCATCATTGGATTGTCTACAAAATCATCAGGTGATCCTTTTTTGGCATCGGACCAAGAACATGGGATTGACTCTACTTGTAGAAGACATTTCTTGAAATGTGATTTCTTTAAAGAAAATTTCTTATTTTATAGTTGCTAGATTGGGGTTGCTATTGGAGCTGCTCTCTCCACTATCATAATTTATCTAGCAGTTCCTCTTTGGATCGGTATATCCTATAAAGGAGACTTATCGGAGACCAGTAGTAAAATGACACATCAGCTGAGTACATGGTCTCAACATGAACTTGGCCGCACCATAGAAACGGGTGAACTGCAGTGAGGTCAAATGCTTTGGATGAACTTTAAGCATTCAAACGCACGCCACACGCCGGTGGAGGAGCAACCTTTCCGGCGCAACCCAAATCATCGCACCATATACCTTGCAACTTCTGCAAATCACATGGAATAAAAATACAACTCTTTTGTAGGCAATTATACAAGTTATCTTTACTCGGCGATTACTCCAATCTGATCTGTCCAAAAAGGAACTGATCTTGTATCTGTCTTGTGCTAGGTCCAAATACAGATTTTTGTTTTCTTGTATCTGTCATGTCCTCACAAATCCATAAAGAAGTTGTCCAATGAATAAATCTGAGATGAGTTTTTGAAGTTGGGTCCAAATACAAATTTTTGTTTTCTTTTTTAGAAGTATGAAGATGAGGGAAAATGGCCCCCAGATCAGACAAAGGAAAGGTAAACAACCATCTTTCTTCTGTAGGTGATTACTCCAATCTGACCAACCCATCGTTCTTCTACCATTTATTCTAATCTGACCATGGTCCAACACAGATGCTGCATCTTTTAAATGCTCAAAGTCAAAATAAAACCTGAAATCTTTGCCTTTATCATCCTGATTTGATGAACTGTAAATTGAAGGAGAGAGAGAGGGGGGGCTAGGTTCGTGGATGTGGGAAGGAGAGGGAAGGTGAGAGAAAGAGAGAGGGAGGGGGGGTGAGTGTTAGTTTCAACAGACCTTGGGGTTTTTTTTCCCTCTGCAATGCACCCCATCGTTGAAAAGATGTATATCTTACGTGGCATGCTACCGTTGGTTGTTGTTGTTTGGAGAATAACAAATACACCTGTTTGAAGTTATTCTCTTTATCTAATATTAATAGGAAAATGTTACTTTGTCCCATAATTTTGTTCTCTCATTTTATTCATTTATGTATTTTATTATTATTATTTTTACTTACTGGTTAAAGAAATAACTATTAATAAATTGCTGTGTTTTTTAAAAATATTTAAAGATGTGTTAATAAATGCTTGAAAAACAAAAGAAAAAGGAATAAAAAAATTATTGTCTTCTAGTGTGTAGGTTTCTATGTTGTATGATGTTAAAACAAATTAGAAATAAAAGCTATTTAGATAACGACAGAGAAAGAATAACTGAGAGAAAAAAGAAAATTGAGAGAAAGTTGAGAGAGAGAGAGAGGTGTCATATCTAGTTGTTGTAGAAGAAAGAACGATAGGAGCGAAAGAGAGAACCTTACCGAGAATAAAAGAGACCTTGCGACGGGTTGGAGGCTAGTTTGAGATCAACGACAACGACAATGAGATGATGGAAGACAGAAGACTACGGATCTAGGCTAGCTTGAGCTACGGTGGGGACCAATTGGTGGTTTGGGTGTGACGAAAACTTTGTTTTGCAGTGGTGTGTGTTATGACTGATCTACACTAGGCCAATTGGTAGTTTTTTTACGTTGTGGCTAAGAGTAAATATTTTGTAGAGAATTTGCAGCAAACTGAGGATATATAAAGATGGAAGAGAGTGTTGAATGTGTTCCACCCGAAATCAATTATTGAATGTGATTCGGAATTGTTGCGTACTTGGGATTTGCCACAGGATAGGAATTTGAAGATAGAGAAGTGTTCGGCGTATTTGATTTGGTGTTGGAGTTTGATGTTTAATCTGTACAAGGAAGGGACCGACTTGATGTGGTTGTGATTGATGAGGACTGTGTCCAAATCGGTTGGCTGATTATTTTTGATAATACGGTTTGGCATTAGAAATTTGGGGATGAAATAGATATATAAAATTTATCTGATCAATGACTCAGATTTTAAGAAGCAGGAGAGTTTTACATAAAAGTCGGTGGTAAATTTCAAGAGAAGCTCAATCAATGCATTTGGATTCAAACTTAATAAAATCTAAACTAATTGTAAAAGATGTGTCTCACTTCCTAACTGTAATCGTTAACCTGCACAAGAATCAAAATATGTTCGGCGTGGTCCGCCGCGGGAAACTCCAATGCTTAAGTCAGTAAGAGGCTCAAGAGAATTTAGGAAACAGAAAGCTCACGAAAAAGATACCTTTGTTATTGAGAGTTACATGGTATATATAGGCTCCGATGTGATGTTTATCTGATGCAGAGTTTTTCGATATCTGATGCCGAGCTTTTTGGTACGTCTTATAACTGAATCGATCACGTATCTTCATGAGATCCCTACCTTTACTTTGGAGGTGGTAGGCGGATGTCCGACTCTGTTGGGTCCTGGGCCTTCTAGCTTCTTTTATTCAACTAAAAGCCTTTTATATTGGGTTCCCTTCATCTTTTGGCTCTCTTATTTAGAATGGGCTTGTTACCAATATAGGTCCTCCAGCTACCTTTCTAATTCTCTTCGTCTCATGACGTAGGAGATTAAATGTTGACCAATCTTGTGTCTTTATAAGTGTTTGTAAACCTTGCTGTGGACCCTCGATTATGGGCTCTTGTGGTGCGCTTGGTGCGCAAGACAGGTATTGGTTGTTGGTATAGGCCCAGCCTGTTTATGTGCCGTCGGGTCACATTCTTCCTTCTGCGTCATTTTGCCTTCGCCCCCTTTTTTTTTGCGGTTATCCCTATGACTCTAGCTGACGTGGCGAAAGGAGAGAGAGTTTTCGTGTGACGGTTGCTTTTTCCACTTAGTGTCAGACCATGGTGTTCACGGCTGTTGACGTTTCGCTTTCTTTCCTTTTAAGCACCCCTTCTTTTCTTTCTTTATTCTCTTCTTTGCTTGTCCTCCTTTTGGTGCCTGTGTTCCCTTTCTTGTTCTTGTTATTTGCCCATCTCATTTCATCCGTTTTCTTGCATTTTCTTTTCTTTAGTTTTAATGGCTGACCAAGGTAATACCTCTACTCTGCATTTCTTTGTCCCGACGGGTATGGTCTTTTAAGGATATAGGTGGCATTCCATTCTTCGGGAGAAACACCTTCCAGATCTTCAGGAAAAGCTCGGCATCCCTGCGGGGGCAGTGATAGAGGTCCCTCTGTCGGGGTGCTATGATAACGAGGGCTTTGCAGGTAAGACCACTTTGACCACTGCCCTGTTTAACCATGGATTGAGGCTTCCCTTCTACCATCCTCTTTGCGATATCATGGACTTGCTTGAGTTGGCACCCGCCCAGCTCCATCCTCACTCTTTGAGAACTTATCTTTACGCCTGTATTGTCTTTCGCATGGTCTTAGAGTTTCTTGGGGATTTTTACCTTGATTTGACCGCTCTGGAGTTTCTGACTTTTTATTATTTGCGGCCGACCAAAAGTAATACCGTTAGCTTTGACTCACTCAAAAATGAGCAGCACAAAGGCTATCCCAAGTGCAGGAGCGTGTCGTGTAATAATTAGGAATAAATTCCTAAATTGTCTCCTCAGGAAAAGTGCTTAAAAATCAAACTCGTGTAAAATTGTAGAAATAGTTACAATGAGAGAATAAAAATAACAGTGATGATCTGTACAATGAATGTGGGAGTGCAATGGAAATGAAAATTTACTAGTTATGGACTAGATTCATGTTTGTTGGTTTTGAATGGATGATGAAAAGTAAGAAATTAAAATGCAAAACAGTAAATTAAAATTACTGAAAATTAAATAACTGAAATGTAAAGGAACAATAAAATTAAATGACATAAAAGTAAATTGTAAAAATTAAAGGTGCAGGAAAATTAAATGACAGTAATTTAAATTGAAAAAAATTAAAGTGCGAAAAAATTAAATGACATAAATTTAAATTGCAGGAAATTAAAGGTACGAGGAAATTAAATGATATTAATTTAAATTGCAGGAAATTAAAAGTGCGAGGAAATTAAATGACATAAATTCGAAATTAAATAAGAGCAGGAATTGTAAGGAATAAACTTGATGTTTGGAAATGGAGACTGCGTTCTCCAACCCAAAAATCTGAACTTCCAATTAAAGTAAACTCTCAAAAATAAACTGGACTCTCAACATTTATCAAAGAGGACTGGAAATTTACTCACTAAACAAACTCAAAACTAGAAATGAAGACTTACAAAAATAAAGTTCACTGAGCCATAAATTAAAACTGACTGATGAATGAATTATACGAAACTAAAAAATGAACAAGAAAATAAAAATTGACTACAAACTCACTCACTATTTTTCTCCCAACCCTCTTGATGACTCTAAATTCTAACTCTTATTTAACACTAAAATCCCCTCTAACTCTTCACAAAACTCTCCGTCCATTTACAAGCTCTTATATAGGCTTCAAAATAACACTGTGCTGAGTGCGTCTGTCCGTGATTCCTTATATCTCCCACTTGTATTTGCGCCGAAAGCTTGCATTCATGGGTTACAGACCGAAAAGTAAGATTAATATAATTATTTTTGTTTTCTTTCTTTTCTTTTTTCTGTTGCCGTGTTTGTTTGTCTGGCTCCCACATGCATGTTATTTTTATTTCTTTCTCCTTTTTTTTTTCTTCTAGCTTTCTTTCTTCGCGGCAGAGCTTGCTTCTCTCTATCTTTATCATCTGGGCTTGCCATGGCTGCAGGTGCCAGTTCTCTCGAAAGTTCAGTGGCTGGGCAGTGGAGTGGTGCTGCCGTGAGTTGTACTGCGCAGAGGCAACGGTGCAGTGGCAGCAGCTACTCAAGTGGCTGAAACTTGGTGGTCCTGGGCAGTGCTGGATGCTGCAGGCTGGCTTCGAGTGGTGGCTGGGTCGAGGAGCACTAGGGTGCTGTTGAGGCTTTGGATGCCGTGATGTGTGCATGCTGGGTAGTGGCGTACGGAGGTTGTTCCAAGTGGCTGGGTCGAGCACGGGGAACTGGTTTGGTGGCTTGTTCATGCATGGTTGTACGTGTGCAAGATTGCTGTTGGACGTGGAGGAGTGCTGCAGGCGAGGCCGAAGGTTGAAGACGTGGATCAAAGTGAGGTTGCTGGACGTGAGGCTTTTGGACATGGAGAGGCGGTTCATGGCCGTGCTTGGTGTTTCTGGTGGTGGATGAAGTTGAGCTGCAGCAGGTGGGGGAGCTTGGTGGCGTCGAACTGTGGCGTGGAGGAGCTGCCGAACGCATGCATGAAGACAGTGCGGAAGGTTGAAGACGACGAAAACGACGTGTCGTTTTTGTCCGTAGACAAAACAACACGTCGTTTAGTAGAGGACGACATTCCATTACAGAGTAAAACGACAAGTCGTTTTCGTCTATTGACAAAACGACCTGTCGTTTTGGCAGACGACAGTTTTGAATTCCTGTGAAAAATGACAGGTCGTTTTTCTGAGCAGGGAAAACGACATGTCGTTTAGAAGACCTGTAAATGAAAAAAAATAAAAATAAAAATAAATAAAAATAAAAATAAAAATAAAAATAAAACTTAAACAAACGAAATAAATAATAAATAATTAAAGAAAATAAAACTAGACAAAGAAAATAAATAAATAAAAATAAAATTAGACAAAAGATAAAAAAAAATAAAATATTAAAATTGTATTGTGTATAGAGAGAATATTATCAAACTAAATCACAAGTTATAAAATTAAGCATAAACTATGCTTTTAATCAATTTAAATCATAACTTGGATTTATGCCTCTTAATCAATTTTTCCATCTGAAACCAATGATAAAATAATAAAATAAACAAAAATATGTTGGTTTTAAATATATAAAATATGTAATAATGCAGCTCAATCAAGCTTCTGTAAGAAGGATAGGGGGCCAACTTTGGCTCATTTCAAGAGTCGTCATTCCAACGCTAAGATTTGGAATACTAAATTTTTCTTCATTTTTGATACAGGCTGGGAGTTTCCCGCAGATAAGGCCCTTATTCAAGATTTTCTTGTCAGGGCGGTTTGGCGGTTTGGCGCCCTATTCCTGATGAGAAAACTGTGTAGTCAACCATGCCACCCTTATCGCGTCGAGAGCTATCCCGAATTGAGATCGTCCGTTCCTGGGCCAAGGCCCATTATGATGAATTGAAGACTGACCTTTTGTTGACGCCTGATAACATTGACCTTTTTCTGATGTCCCCTAGCCGTTCCCATGTTCAGGGGCGTCAATTTATGGTTTCAGATTTGATTCCTATTCCCATACGGAAACTTTCTGAGAAGACTAAACCTTTCGAGGGAAGTAAGAGGGATAGTCATCCTAAGCAGGAAAGGGTCGAGAAGACAAAGAGGAAATCTTAAAAGAAGGGAGGAGAGGAGAGAAGGGAGGTAAGGAGCAAAAAGAAGAATGATGAAGCGAGTTAAAGGAAAATGGCTCGTACTGAAGGTTCCTCTCACTCGTCGCCTCTTCGAAAGAAAAGCATGGCAGCTTCAGAGGGCGCTAGGGCCCAGGCGCCTATGCCTTCAGAAACTATGGTGCTATTGGAGGGCGCCCAGACGTGCATGCCTATTCGACAGTAGGAGGAAACTGTTGTCCCTTCGGGGGCGACCAGGTTCAACGGCCCACCCCGCCAGTTACTGCTGCCCTTCCGTCACCCCGCGACTTCTCTATGAAGCCGCGGTCTTTTAGTCTATTAGACGCTGAAAGTTTGGCCAGTATGACCCTTTTTTATCTGACCGCCATTTTTCAGGTTGAGCCCTCCTCGCCGGCACATTCATTGATTGCCTCCCCCACTTTTGAATTCCTTGTTGTGGAAGGTCGGGTTAGGGGGTGAGTTAGATGCTGAAGTTGCAACCGCCCTAAATCTAAATGGTATTACGGGCTTAAGGGCTCGTGAAAATTTGGGTGGCCATGAGGCGGAGTGGGTTAGCGTTGTTGAGCATATGCCTTCTCGCCATGAAGTCGCCTGCACTGAGATGGGAGGCGCACAGGCTTCCCCAGAGGCCCCGTCTGCCACTGTCTCTGGGGAAAGTAACCATGCGCTGGTTGGGAGCGGCGATGGGCCTTCTATCCCTTCCCATTGTTTCCTATCTCTTGGGGAAGGGATATGCTCTTTTCATAAAGAGGAAGTGGGCAATCCTTCACAGGGAGAGGTTCACCTGATCGAGGGCATCCCAACTCACACCGAGTCCCCGCTTCCCTTTACTTTCCTTGAGAGTCCGCCAGAATGGGGGTCAAACTTAAACTTAGGGCTTGCTTTGGCCCCCTTGCCTGGGCCTGGTGGTGATGCTAGCTGCGACTCCTCCTCCCCCTCTGCTAATGTTCAAACGGAGGTTGTCGTTCAGATGACCAACCATTTGAAGGATTGGTTTTCCAAGGTATAACATGGCGTGTTTCTCCTCTCTTTCCCTTCCTTTCCGTCCTTTTTTTGTGTGATATCAAGTAGTTTTTACTCGGGTTGTTTTATTTCCTTTTGTAGAGTATTAATGATTTGGTGGCGTGGATCGTGGTGGATCGCGCTCGGCTAGAAGATGAGGTTCTCGAGCGGCGGAAGATGTGTGAAACCGTTGAGAGGTGGCAGACAGACAGGACTGCCCTGCCTGAGAGGATGAAGGAGCTTAAGCAATCAGAGGGTTACTCTCATTCGCTCCAAGGAGACTTGGAGATTCGTGAGGAAGAAATTCTTCGACTTCACGAATCTGCCCGCCTTGCTCAAGTGGCGAAGGACAAAGATGACCATGCCTTGTGGCTCCTTCAATCTGAGAGAGATTTGGCGAGGTCCCAGCTTTTTGAAGCCCGTCAAAGTTTTGAGGTAGAGGTGTCCTCCCTCAAGTCT
Organism: Cyclocarya paliurus; assembly: GCA_029856935.1. Taxonomy (NCBI): domain Eukaryota; kingdom Viridiplantae; phylum Streptophyta; class Magnoliopsida; order Fagales; family Juglandaceae; genus Cyclocarya; species Cyclocarya paliurus. The sequence continues at coordinate 23,879,778 of CM056946.1, read as the reverse complement.
GAGCTCCTCGCTCACAGTCAAAATCGGGATTTAGCTTGCCAGGAGTTGGCTTGCTCGCAGGATCATGTTTAGGAGCTAACTCATGAGTTGGCGGCTGCCACGGAGAAAGCTCGCCTTACCGCCCTCGATCTTTCAGAGGCTTGGGAGAATCTGCAGGAGCTTGAAGAATGCCATCGTAAATATAAGGAAGATCGTAAAGATCTGGACAAGGACCTTAGGAAGGCATCGCTACTTGCGGTGGCCAAAGAGGAGTACTTGGTCAAGAAAAGAAGCGAGCTTGTTACCGCCAGGCTGAAATCGACCGCCTACAAAATCAACTGGCTTGTGTTCCTGACACTAGGAACCACGCCTTTGGTTATGGTTATGGTGCTGGCATCTTAAGGCTCAAGTCCTGCCTTTTGATTAATCTTGTCATAGATCTTGTAAATTTGGACCAGGAGCTATTTCTTCTTAAGGAAAATAATCTCCATCGGGTTGACACATTTGGGCGGAAAGAGATGCCTGATGCTTTTGTAGGAGTTCCCCCACTGCCACCGCCTGATGATGCTTCGTAGTCTCTCGGCCCTTTCTAGTTTTTTTCTTGGGTTTCTACTTTGATGTACCTCCCCTTTTCTTCTTCTTTTTATTTTATTTTTTATTTTTGACAATGGACTTTATGTTTGTTTCAAAGCTTGTAATGGTTTGTGCTTGTTGAGTTGCTTACTTTTTAGCTTTTGGCGGTTGGAATTTTGCATGTTTGGGTGGCATGGTCTGAGAACCTCTGCCTCTTTTTCTTTCTTGGCACCACAAGCTGTTAAGGCTTGTTTTTAGTGTTTAAGGGGTGGCGTGGTTTGAGGACCTCTGCACCCTTTTCTTGACACCACAAGCTGTTAAGGCTTGTTTTTGGTATTTAAGGGGTGCCGTGGTCTGAGGACCTCCACGCTCTTTTCTTGGCACCATAAGCTGCTAAAGCTTGTTTTTGGTGTTTAAGGAGTGGCGTGGTCTGAGGACCTCCGCGCCCTTTTCTTGGCACCATAAGCTACTAAGGCTTGGTTTTGGTGTTTTAGGGATAGCGTTGTCTGAGAACTTCCGCCCCTTTTTCTTGGCACCACAAGCTGGTAAGGCTTGTTTTTTGTGTTTAAGGGGTGGCGTGGTCTGAGGACCTCCGCTCCCTTTTCTTTCTTGGCACCACAAGCTGGTAAAACTTGTTTTTGGTCTTTAAGGGGTGGTGTGGTCTAAGGACCTCCGCGCCCTTTTCTTGGCACCACAAGTCGTTAAGGTTTATTTTTGGTGTTTAAGGGGAAACGCCACAAATTATGAGAAATAATAAGTTAGCACAAATACTACTGTACTTATGAGCATGAAAAGTAATAATCCGAACATGGAAAAAACGAGTCTTAACAGAGATAAGAAATATGGTAAATAGACATATTATAAAATCTACTAATAAAATTTCTTCAAGTGTTCTGCGTTCCATGGATGGGGTAGCTCCTTGCCTTGGCTGTCCTTTAGTCGGTTTGATCCAGGCTTGTTATTGGCTATTACCAGGTAGGGTCCTTCCCATTGGGCCCCCATTTTTCCTTCGTCTGGGTGGTTTCCCCTCTATTCTTCAAAACCAAGTCTCCTACTTTGAAAGTCCTGGGCCTTACTCTCTTGTTGAAATATTGCCTGGCTTTGGCCTTTTCTTGCAATACCCTTTCTTCTGCCATTTCCCTTTCTTCCTCAACCAAGTCGAGGTATTCTTCTATCTTCTTATCATTTTGGGCAGCTGAGAAATAATTTGTTCTGTAAGTCGGGAGCCCTATTCGACTGGAGCTACTGCCTCGCAACCATACGTCAATGTGAATGGGGATTCCCCTGTCAGAGTTTTTGCCAATGTTCTATACGCCCAAAACACTCCGGGCAGCTCCTCCGCCCATTCTTCATTTTTCTCCGCGACCATTTTTTTTTAGGATTGAGAGTAATGCTTTGCTTGTAGCTTCCGCTTGACTATTTGCTTGAAGGTGGCCCAGTAAGGAGTACTTTACTTTAATTTTCAACTCCGCGCACCACTTTCTGAAATGGTCAGAGTCGAACTGGCGCCCGTTGTCCGTTACTATGCTTTGGGGGATTCTGAACCTGTAAACAACGTTTTTCCATAGAGACTTCGTCACAGTCTTTCTTGTTATAGATGCCAGTGGTTCTGCCTTGGCCCACTTTGTAAAGTAATCCATAGCTACAATCATGAATTTTACCCTACCTCTTCCTGGCGGGAAGGGTCCAACCAGGTTTACGCCCCACTGGGCAAAAGGCCAGGGCGCGGTCATGGATGTTAGCCCTTCTGGAGGGGCGTGCTGTATGGGTGCATACGCCTGGCATTTGACACACTTTCTTCTGAATTCTTGAGCATCCCTTAACTCGTTGGGCTAGTAGTATCCCGCTCTCACCGCCTTTCTTGTCAAATTTTTTCCACTCGAATAGTTTCCACATATCCCTTCATATATTCTACTAAGACATATTGAGCTTCTTGCGTGAAAATATATCGCAGTAGTGGGGTGGAGAATCCCTTTTTATAAAGGACTCCGTCAATGAGTAGGAACCTTGCCGCCTTCCTCCTTACTCTTCTTGCCTCCTCCTTTGCTTTCGGTAGCTTTCGCTCATCCAGGTATTTGACCACTTCGCTTGCTCACTTAGGGATGCTGGCACCCAGGATGCCTACTTCCGCCCCAATAACTGGGATTTCGATAACTCTTTGTTCTACTTGACATGGGAGAGGTGCTTCTTCCATACCTGACGCCGTCTGAGCCAACCTGTTCGCCACCTAGTTGTCCGTCCTTGGGATTTGAGTTATGTTGAAATATGAGAGGAGATCGCGTGCTTCCTAGACACACTCTAGATACTTCCTCAATTTTTCCCTTTTGTTGCCTATAGGCCTAAAACCTGGTTTACAACTATTTGTGAATCTGATTTGGCCTTTACCTCGGTTGCCCCCATCTTGGCAGCTATGGAAAGTCCTGCCACGAGTGCTTCATATTTTGCTTTGTTATTTGTTACTTTGAAAATCAGCGTTGCCATATAGTATTGCTTTTTTCCATCAGGATTTATCAAATATATCCCTAGGCCTCCACCTGCCTTGCAGGATGAGCCATCAACGAAAAGTAGCCAGGGTTTTCCTACTAGGACAATCGTGTCTTCCTGAGGAAAATTTGAGAATTCTGCTATAAAGTCTGTCAGAGCTTGTCTTTTAACCACCCTCCTTGGTTCGTATTCTAAGTCAAATTCGCTGAGTTCTATCGACCATCCAATCAACCTTCCTGAGTTGTCTAGCTTCTTCAAAATTTTTGTTAAAAGGGCCTCCATAAATACTCTTATTGTGTGGGCTTGGAAATACGGCGGAGTTTTCTGGCCGCCGTTATCAGGGAAAAGGCTAGCATCTCAATCTTCGGGTATCTTACTTTAACTCCCCTAAGAGCCTGACTTGCGTAGTATACGGGATACTGGATTGTCCCCTCCTCTTTTATTAGGACTGCGGACACGGCGTTTGGAGAAACAGCTAGGTAAGCATAAAGCACATCGCCTTTTTGTGGTTGTTTTAGGAGCGGCGGGCTGACCAAGTACTGTTTCAACTTCTTGAATGCCTCATCGCATTCTTCGTTCCATGGATGCACTTTGCACAGTGCCTGAAAAAAAGGGAGACACTTGTCTGTTGACCGAGCGATGAATCTCCCTAGGGCGGCTACCCTGCCTGCCAACTGCTAGGTTTCATTTAGGTTCTTTGGCGGTTTCATATTGAGTATGGCAGATATCTTCTCCAGAGAGGCCTCAATTCCTCTTTTAGATACAATGTAGCCCAAAAACTTCCCCGACTCCACTCCAAAAACACACTTTGCAGGGTTCAGCCTCATTTTATAATGGCGTAAGATCCCGAATGCCACCCTTAGGTTGTTAAGGTGCTGGGTGGGCTCCTTACTTTTGATTAAAAGGTCATCCACATAAACCTCCATAGATTTCTCAATTTGATCTTTAAACATTCGATTTACTAGCCTTTGATATGTTGCTTCGGCATTCTTCAACCCAAATGGCATGACCTAGTAGCAATACAACCCTCGGTCAGTAATAAATGAAGTTTTCTCCTTGTCTGTTGGGTGCATCCGTATTTGGTTGTATCCTGAGTAAACATCCATGAAACTCACCACACGGTGTCCTGGTGTTGCATCCACGATTACGTCGATACGTGGTAAGGGGAAACTGTCCTTTGAGCAAGCTTTATTTAGATCAGTGAAATCTACACACATTCTCCACTTCCCATTCGCCTTCTTCACCATGACTATGTTGGACAACCATTGTGGGTAGTGAGCTTCTTTGATGAAATCGGTGGCAAGCAAATTCTCTACCTCTTTCTTAACGGCAGCATACTTTTTCACTCTAAACGACCTTCTTTTCTGGCAACTGCTTTGTGAGAGGGGTCCACACCCAAGCGGTGTTCAATGACCTTGTTATCTATGCCTGACATTTCCTCATGACTCTATGCGAAGACGTCCACATGCTCCATCAAGAATTGTTTCAATGCTTCCTTGTCCGCCGGTGGCACATGGGTCTCGATAGTTGTAGTGGATCCAAGGCGGTCTAGGTTTAATGTTATAAGCTCTAATCGCTCGTTGACTTCAGCATGCTGCTAATCCTGCTTGTCCCTCACTTCCACACCTTCTTGTAAAGTTACCGCTGGTGAGGGAGGAGAAGGGGGCGTCAGTGCCTCGCCCTACTCCGTTATAACACAAACTTCGCCGTGACCTTTTATTAGTTCCTGTACATAGCATTCTGCTAAAGCTTGTTCACCCTATGACTCTCCTATCCCGTTATCAGTTGGAAACTTCATCTTGAGGTGGTACGTGGAAGTGACCGCCCTTAGTTGGTTAAGCATTGGTCTTCCTAGTATAGCGTTGTAAGAAGATGGAGTTTTTACTATCAAGAAGTCAGTCATGGTAGTTGTTGTTCGTGCCCCAGACCCAGCAGTCACCGGGAGAGTGATGGTTCCTACGGGCAGGATTGTATCTCTAGAGAAACCTTTCAACGGCGTAGGAGAAGGCCTCAGCCTACTGGCGTTAATAACCATTTTCATGAATGCTTCTCAAAATAGTATATCTGCTGAGCTTCCGTTATCTATTAGCACCTGCCTGGTTGTGTAGTTGGCTATCACAAGTGTGATTACTAAAGCGTCATCATGTGGGTATAACGCTCCTTCACAATCCATCTCTCCGAAAGAGATCATCTTTTTGTCAACACCTAGCTTTTGTTGTTTGGGAGCCCTGTCCGCCATATAAACCTCCTCATATCTGGCCTTCCGTGCATACGCCTTCCTACTGGATGTGGACACGCCGCCTCCTGCAAACCCTCTTGCTATGGTTTGAATTTCTCTAATGGGTGGCATACCCCTCTCACCTCTTATGGGCGCCCTGTTCCCATCATCCTGGTGGCTACGCGCTCGGCGCCATCGCTCAGGACTTCTACTCCTTCTGGTTTCTTGCCTTGTTTCCTGGCTTCTTCTTGGCTCTGAACATTCTACAATCATTCTTTCTAACTCCCCCGTTCCTGCCAGTTCTGCCACTCTTTTCTTCATGGTCGTGCAGTCTTCCTTCTAGTGAGACGCAATTTGATGGTACTTGCAGTGACAACTGCTACCCGTTTTAGGTAGACGCCATTCCTCTCTTTCCTTTTCGTCTTCTAAATTATTATGCATAAGCCTAGGATTGTAATTTGGCCTCTTCTCCTACCTTTTTTCTTGATGACTGTTACCAACTTTCCTTTCAATCTGCCCGCCTCTTCGTTCTGGCTTGGTACCCGACTTCCATGGGTTCACCAAGGCTTGTAGCGTATCTTCGACATTGACAAAATCATTCGCTTTGTCCATGAATTTCCTGAGAGTGGACGGGGTCTTCCTGGCTAACTTTGTCATAAAGGGACTCCGGGGCCATATTCCACTTAGAAGGGCGGGAAGGGTGATCTTTTCATCTTAGTCGTCCGTTGTTAAACGTTCTTTATTGAAACGGGTAAGATAGGTCTTTAGGTCTTCATTTTCTCCCTGCTTAACTGTTAGGAGGTAGGCGGCTGGGCGCCAGTGCCTTCTGCTGGGTATATACTATGTTAAGAACTGTTTAGCCAGTTCTTCGAAACTATCTATCGACCGTGGCCTGAGGGTCCCGAACCACCCTCTCGCTGTTCCTGTCAAGGTCAAAGGAAAAGCCCGACACGCTATTTCTCCTGGAAATCCGTGGAGCGTAATATGGGCTTTGAAGTTCTCCAGATGGTCCATTCGATCTTTGGATCCATCATACATGTCTACTTGGGGTACTTTGAATTTGGCGGGAGGGGCACGGCCATAATTCGCTCGCTATATGGCAGGTCCGTTTGGTTGAGCAAGCATTCCACTGAAAAAGATCCCCTTATCTTTTTTGCCATTTCGTCATATTTTTCTGCAAGTTCTTTTAGCTCATCATGCATCTTCTCTTTTTCCGTTCGCCCCAGATTCGACTCCATATTAGACAGCTCTTCCCCTTTACCCTGCCCGCTATAGGGGGGTATGGCGGTATTGCTAGATTCAGCATTCCTCTACCGCAGGTCATCGTTTTCCTTCTTCAGGGTCTTCATTGCATCAAGTGCATGTTTCAACTTTTCCTCGGCCGCTGCGAGTCATGTTTCCACAGATGGATCCGTTGCTCGGCTTGCTACAGATTGAGTCATAGTTGGCATGTGAGAACCACGTAAAGAAAACTCAGATCCCACAGACGGCGCCAATTTAAAGGACGTGTCCCACTTCCTTACTGCAACCGTTAACCTGCACAAGGATCAAAATATGGTCGGCGTGGTCCGTCGGGGAAAACTTCGATACTTAAGTCAATAAGAGGCTCAAGAGAATTTAGGAAACAAAAAGCCCATGAAAAAGATAACTTTGTTATTGAGGGTTACCTGGTATATATAGGCTCCGATGTGATGTTTATCTGACGCAGATTTTTTTGGTACGTGATGCGAGTTTTTTGGTATGTCTTATAACTAAACTGATCACGTATCTTCATAAGATCCCTACCTTTACGTAAGAGGTGGTAGGCGGATGTACGACTCTGTTGGGCCCTAGGTTTTCTAGCTTCTTTTATTCAACTAAGAGCCTTTTACATTAGGCTCCCTTCATCTTTTAGCTCTCTTATTTAGAATGAGCTTGTTACCAATATAGGTCATCTATTAATAATTTAAAATGATGAAAATTTTAACTAAAGATTTGGCTGCGTTTATCCATAAATAATAATATTATTCAGAAATAAAAAATATCTAATAATAATTAAACTAAAGCTAAATGATTTATTGTCCTAATTTTATTTCTTTATTATGATTATGATTATCATTATCATTATCACCATCATCTTGTGATCCATATATTACAAAGATCTACAGGCAGGAAAAATAAAAGACATATTGTTAGTTTATAATTTAGTCCTACATAATTGCATAATTAAAGGAAATGCTACATACCTTGTCTTGCTCCGTTGCACCACTGGGATGTAATGACTCTACTTGTGCAAAAAATGCACAAAACTTATTTGTGCATTTCTAAATCGAGGACCACCGATTCATCGAAGAGACTACAGAATGGTTCACAGTGTTCGCTTTTTTATATTTATGATAAAATTCTGAAATTCTGTCCCACATTTGAGAGGACTTTTGATTAGTACTATTTATCGCATCGATACTAATATTGAGCCAAGCTGAGACGAGGAGGTTATCCTCCTTTGCAGTGAAAGATGCATCCCTTTGAATGTTTTTTAGAGGATGCCTCTTTTCACCGTCATTGAGAGTTGCTTGGACCACAACATTAGAATGTTGCGTTGGGGTGCTATTACAACCTCCTCCTCCACTTTGTAATAGAGTGGTGAAGAATGGGTCATCATCAATTTGTATGCCATCCTTGAAAAATATTACATTTTCAAGGAGTCAGAAAAGTTTTGCTATTTCCAAGTCGAACAAAGCAGCAAAAAAAAAACTGCCATTACAAACTCTAACAGTGTTACCATTTCCAAGTCTCTCATGTTACCATAAAAACAGCAGTCTCCCAACAAAAACAGTTTTGAATAAGCATAATATACAAATGCAAACTAACAAAAACAACAACCAAATATACTCATGAGAGAATTCTAAACTCAAACAATTTTTAATGTACAAATGCAAACCAAGTTTAATATACAAATGCATAACAACAAAAACAGCAACCAAATATACTCAACTACCATTTTAGGCTTGCCCTAGATGTTCCTTGGAGTGGATATAAATAGAAAGTGAATAAAATCTTGCAAAATCTAGGAAACAAAATTCTGAATATACTTGTAATGTTTCTCTTTATTATATAATGAGACAGATATAAACGGTTGCACATTTTAAATGTCCACAAAGGATGTTTCAATAACTTTCCATTAACTTATGATTTCATCCTTGAAATTCTAATACTGCTGTTAATGTTTTTTTTTATTAGAAACTCATACCTAGGCAATTAGAGTGACAATGCTTCAAATATATCAAACACTACGTAAAACAAATACATATATCAATTTACAGAGCAAAAGAGTAATATTACCTAACAAACATTACCAAAATATTCATGATAACAAGTGAAAATAGAATAGATAAAATGGTGAACAAGGAAAGGGCGGGACATACCTATAGGGCCTGCTTGTATGACCTATAGAGTTCATACAAAAGTATAGTCAGAAACTCAAAATCAATTGCACTACATATAATTTCCTAAAAATAGATCTCACGTATCTAAAATAGTCACCACAAAATGTTAGTATTCTATTTAAATTGAAGAGAATAAAGTGCAAAACATGAGACTTGGTTTTGTGTTCAGTCTGTGACCTTGGGTGACGGTGTAGTGTTTTAATAGAATAAGGAACTAGTTTTGTGGATGAGGCTTCACGCAAGACTGAGTGAATTATGGCCAAATTGTTGTACACTTGCCTAGTTTAATGTAGTTGTTTTTTAAGTAAATTAGTTAAAGTTTGGCCAAAATTTAACTATGTCTAGTTAATTTCTAGTGCTCTAAAGGTCTCAAATTACATCTTTAAAAGTAAGAAGAGCACTTGGTTTTACACCTTCTAACCAAGTTTATTTATTGTATATGGAGACCAAAATTCACACTTCAAAAGACATAACTTTATAAAAGAAATAGACTTGAAGAAACTATATATCCTGTACAAACAAAAAAGGTGAAAACACAGTAAAACAAGCAAATGATTGATGTGGAGATGGGGGAAGAGGATAATCAAACAAAAAATAAGACAAATAGATAGAGTTTATGAATGTGTTTGATATGGACAAGAAAAAGGCTACAAATCACCATCCTAACTATAACAAAATAAAAGTAGAGATCAATGAGCATGCAGCCTTACTTAATTGGGACCATATATGCATGTCATGATGATCTAGAGAACTCTTAAATGTCTAGATCTGATGTACGTACTAACTAGGACCTCCTTTTTTGGATAGGGAACCAGACATGCATGCCTCTTACTCTCCTCAGTACTTCTGCATAATGTAGATCTGATTTTTTCATTTGTCGCACGTAGGGGTTGATATTGGCAACCCATTATCTAAACTAGTGCAATAATTCCATTTGCATAGCATGCAATACCTGCGATTTTTGCACCTAATTCTCACCCTGGAATTCGACAGCAGCTAGCAAGCTGCCAGCATGCATTTTTTTTTCTGGACAAATGGTTCTTGGGCCAGAACATTTGGAGTTTAATAATCAAGAAAATCAACTAGTTGTCCTAATAGATCCACAAGAAAATCAACACTTCAAATCAAAACAGAGCAATAATGCTTTGTAATTGATACCTAGCCAAACATAAGAAGTATATTCTGCACCACAAAACAATACAAAAGTTCAACAAAAAAAATTGTTGTCAAAGCTTTGTGCATATAATCATGGTTGAAAAAATAACACCATTAAGCTAGTTTCCATTGATCTCAAATCCAAATTCTACATTAGAAAAAGCCAAATTTATCTGGAAATGGGGCGTAGATTTCTACAGCTTGCTCCATCACAGAATCCATCAACTCATGGGCCTAAGATGCGTATCCGAGAAGGGAAAATGGAAGAGCAACTACGTACTTAGAGAGGAATGATGGATCTGGCAGACCTCGGTCGTATTGCTAGGGTTTTTTGAGAGAAGCCACTGTGTTAGTTTAATCACTTATTGAAGAGAAAAGGAGAGAAAAGGGAGTACATTATAATCGGATCCAAAAATGAGAGAAGAGGAAGAGAAGAGACTCGGAGCAAAATGCACAGAGAAGAGTGAGGAAGAGACTTATCGTGAGGGGTAGGGTGAATGTTTTTGAGCCAAGCCGAGAAAGAGAGAGAGACAGAGGAAATCACACAAACCGCCGAGAGAGAGAGTTCGCGATCGAAGAGGGAGAGAAGAGGGAGAGAAGGGGAAGAAAAGGGCGATGGCCTTCTGAAACGAAGGAGAAGGAAAAATACGAGGGAAAGAGGGAGGGAAGAGGGAGGGAAAGGGAGGAAATAATAAAAATAATATTTGGTTTCTCTACAGTGGCTCGCCAACTATAGCCAGGAGAATGATTTAACTGTAGCTCAAAGTTAAGGATTTATGCCTTTGGTTAGTTCAATACAGGGCTTTTAATTCAATACAAGCCAAAATTTAGACTTAGCTTTGGCAATGGTTAGGTCATTGCCAATGCTCTAAGAGTATATTTAGGTTAGGTTTGAGGAGTGAAATGATAATTCTTAGGTTGAGTTTGGATATATAGTTTAGATGAGATGAGATGAGATGTTTTGAATAGTAGTTGAATAAAATATTATTAGAATATATTTTTTAGTATTATTTTTATTTTGAAATTTGAAAAAGTTAAATTATTTATAATATTTTTGTATGAGAATTTGAAAAAGTTGTAATAATTGAGATAAGATGAGATAAGAGAATTGTGTAAACAAACAGAGTAGTTTTAGATGAAAGTTTAAAATATTATATTTTAACATTATTATTGTTTTGAAATTTGAAAAAGTTAAATTGAAATTTGAAAAAATTGAATTGTTTATTATATTTTGTATGAGAATTTAGAAAATTTATAATGATGAGATTAGATAAGACGAGAATTTTGTATCTAAACTTAGTTACCAAACCAAACAGGCAGACTTGGGGATCCTTGAGAGTGAAGCATGCAAGTATTTTCAACGATTTTCATGTTCTATTGCCGCACCTATACTCCAGAGTTAAATAATAATAATAATTTTGTGCTACAGTAATTGGATTTGGTTGCAAAAACAAAATAATGAAAACTTATAAAAAATCTTCTTATAACTTTATATTTCTCCGCTAGATTCATAAAGCGGCTAATGGGGCCAGTTTAAGAACCTCTACATCAATTGGAATGGGCTTAATTCTCTTCTAAGGGCCTGTTGGGTATTATAATGGGCTTGAGCCACGGCATGGTTCAGTAAGCTAATGAATCCAAGGTCCATTACAATTACAAGTCCTATCATGCATCACGAGACTTCACAGAATAATTGGAAGGGGCTTAATTCACTTCTAAGGGCCTATTGGGTATTATCATGGTCCAATAAGCTAATAAATCTAAGGCTTAACCCCATACGAGCCTAATCTGGATGGAGCGAGACCACTAACTGCCTGAGTACTTTAGGATGAAAGGGTTATTGGCTCATTTAAAAATAAGATAATCCTTAATATCCTTAAGGCATGAATTTCAAATAACAGGTGGGACGGTTATCGAATATGATCTGAAGTAGTTACAAAACTCTATTTGTAGAATTCAGGTGCGATTATGATCTCATCTGAATATTTGGCTGGAGATATCATATTATTCTTCGTTGACTTAGGCATCGGAGGTGTCCCATCGAACCCCCAAGCCTCTTTACTCTTTGTAGGTGATCGCGTTTGAAAAGCTGTGAAACACGTCCATAACATCAACAATACCCTTTATTTTGATGGCATTTGTAAATTTTAGCTCTTATTTGGTTTGAGCTCATAATTGGAGAGATTATGAGAGGGAAGATCAGCGGATTTGGATGGACAATGATAGCTAAGAGTTGAGAATTGTTGCAATAATATTGAGATGAACATGATATGCAGCTGTGAGACCGGCAACCTGAACCTGACAGTTGGGCGCAGGCCTATAGAAGAACCAAAACCCGCACTAGCAGATGCTTCAGGCCAGAGGTGAACAACAGCGCAACTGCTGGTGCTGCTGACTTCGCACAAGTGAATTGCCGATATTAACTCCCTAACATATAAAATAAATAATAAAATATATCAGTTGATCTTATTTTGAATTCAAATTTTAATTTTATTCTCTATCTTATTTAAATAAATATTTTATTTATCGAACCCACTCTTTGACGAAAAAGTTGTCTACATATGAATAAGAGTGTTAACAAAAAATAAAATCTATATATTCTCGACAATTTAAGTGTAGATAAAAAAATACCGGACTATGGTCGAATAACTCCAATCCGTAGACCTCTGTTTATGTGGCATCCAAGACGCGTCCTCTCCCTGAGTAGAGCTTTTCACCATAAATAACACGTAAGAACCCAGTGACCGGATTATTGCGCACATCATCCCAACCTGTGTATTAGGAAGACGTTTCGTAGATGCCCATAAACAAGGCATGAGTTGGGATACAGTTCCATACGTGTGGCCGTCTTAAGTGTCTGCTACTCCCCAGGGCTCGGAAAAAAGAAAAGAAAAACTAAACTTGCAGAGAAAGAATGGATTCAAAATATTTGAATGATACTGCGCAATCCATTCACAAGAAAACGGAATTTATAAATATTCTTGCTTTAAATTAAGCAATCCACAATACCAATGTACAGAAAATAAATATAAAGCAAAGCAAAAAAAAAAGAAAGGAGGACCGCCAATCGAACTCAGAACATAAACGGAGTGGGTGAGATTGCTGGAAAGAAAATCGGCATGGAGTTGTTCCTGGAAACAAACATATCAACATATCACTAGATAATTCAGCAAGACCATAACATAAATGCTGATCCCAAGGGAAAACTAAAAACTGTTCGATCCCTTCGAAAGTCAATTCGTTGGGGAACGAAAAACAAAATCTAACAAACAATTACTACAAAGTATCCTGCTTTTCTTTAAGTTCAGTTGAATGATTTTGTCGTAACATTATATTTACACGCAACCTTAACAACCCAAAACACTGCAGGAATCCTAAACACACGTACGTACCTGAACTCGTCTTCGTGAGTGAGATAGCGAGAATTGGGCAGCGATCTAGATTTACAAGAAAATTTATTTCCCGAAACCCGTTCTCTGTTTTCGTCGACTTTGTCCTCGGATATCATCGAAAGCGCTGGCCTCCAATGCTTAGCAGACACGGACCTGGGACCTGCAGTCCGCCTATTGCGCCTGGAGGAAGGCAAGGTGAGCGACACATAGGCGTTGGTGTTGGCTTCCTCCTGCGGCGGCGCAGGGGTGCCTTTGGGACGGTAACATGACCTGAAGAACTTCATTTATTTTGAGCCGTGAAGATGGTGGAAACGTTTTGGGACATCGGAGAGAATGATCATATATATATATTGTTTATTAGTTGTGTGCGTGATCTTGTTGTTAGTGTTTCACTTGGAACGGAATCTTTGACATTTAGGTTTGTGGGGTTTCTTGGAGAAGTTTTGTTGTGTCTATGACTCTATATTGCTTTACGAAGTAGTGTAGGATTTGTTGTTATCCGTTGATGTCACGAAACGATTCTTCGGCTTCTTATTTCTTAAAGGTATTTCTACGGGTCATATACATAAATCGTGTTATGGTGATAATAGTCAAAATATTACCATGGAATTATTTTATATCCTAGAAAAACCTAAGTGTTGAGTCTGTTCTAGTCAAATATTTCTGGTCTATCCTTTAAAGGAATGTTTGTGGGTTAAATCATGCATGATAAGTGTCTGACTAGGATAAAAATTCTTTTATAAATATTAACCTTATCCACAATAAATTATTCTTTCATATATGTGTGCGCGTGTATATATATATATATATATATATATATATCAATAGTTGATCTAAATAAGGATGGATGATGATAGAGCTGCAACCATGTACAATTCATTTCACAATTAATCAATGCATGTCATTTTATTAAAAATAAATTTTAATTTTAAAAAACTACTCTTCATTCAATATAGAGTAATTATCTTTGAAAATGTTTCCCAGTCTAATTTAAAGTACTACTGCGAGAAGTGATCAGTTAGCAATTTCTTGTCAGTGAAGGGGGCATAAGGCCTTTGGACCGGATCATATTGCTTTAATTCCGTTCGGTTGGGGTGTTTCGGTCTGATTTTTTATTTTTATTTTTATTTTTCAAACATTTGACAAAAAATTATATAAAATAATAAAAAAATTTAAGCGAACGATATAATCTAAGTTGTCTAACTAAGTATGTGTTTAACTAATTAAGTATATAATTAACTATAATAAATTCATAATGTTAATAATATGTGTACTATCTATAATTAATAGTTAATACATTGTCTTAATATCCTTAACCTTTAATTCTTATATAATCTAATGATAATTAATTAGGTTAGAAGAGAATTAAATAATTACTTACAATTAGTAAGAAGAAAATTATATAATTACTTGTTTTTAATTTATTAACTACTTAAAAAAATCATAAGATATCATATAAAAAATTATTTAAAACTTATATATATTAAACTCGATCAGTCTTGTTTGTGGTGAAAAAACAATACCCCAAGACCGGATTGAAAATTTGATTTCTTTACTTTCTTGGGCAAAGACCGGCTGGCTCCTTAATTGGTCCCCTCGTTTTTTTCGATCCAGGAAAAATCTTACATCCCTGCTTGTCACCACTATCGAGTGAATTTCTGTTGCATTTATATATATGAGATGAGTATTAGTCTTAAGGTGCGTAAGATTGTAAGTCGTGCACTCATTTTAAAAAAAAGTGTGGTTTATTATGTAAAAAATGATTTTTTTTATGTGTATCCCAGATTTTGCTTAATTTTCTTATAAAAAAGAATGAATAGAAGTTGCACACTCTAAGACTGTATTTAGATGTTGAGCTGAGTTAAGTTTAGTTTTTTATGAATAATAATGATTTGAAATAGTAAAGTGAGTTTTGTGCGGTCCACGTAAAATGAGTTTAAATATGTTTGGATGTTAAGATGAGTTTTGATGTATTTATGGGAAGTTGAAAAAGGTTATGGGTCTCATATGTAAAAAAGTGTTGAATTGAAAAAGATTGTGGGTCCAATAGGTTTTGAGTTGAGATGAATTTAATAATTTGAGAGTTAAGTGTTTAGATATTTGACTTAGTTTAAAATTATTAGACTGAATCGAATTAAACTCATATAAGTTTAACAACCAAACGAGGCCTAAGACTGTATAAATCATTTTCCACATAAGATTATCAATGGATCAGTTGGGATTAATGCATGCATCTAGTTAACTGTTATTTTCCTTGATTTATTATAATTATTTATTTAATATCTTCATTTGAGTCGGCACTACTATTCTTTTAAACATACTGAAAAGGTAACAGAATATCATCGATCGGATATGGTTTTAAAACATAGACGCTAATAACAACATAATATCATGATCAAGCCAATGGAATCGCATATTACAATGATCTTAAACCTTTGGGTTTGTGACAATATGTCAAATAGCAATTAGATCTTACAGAGATTAATTCAGCAGCTTCCCTAAATATCTCTCTATCCACAGTTACACGCATTCATTTAGGCTTCGTTTGGTTCCTTAACCAAACTCATCTCATCTCACTCATCATTACAACTTTTTTAAATCCCAACACAAAATATAATAAACAATTCAACTTTTTCAAATTTCAAAACAATAAAAATATTCAAAAATAATATTTTAACAATATTTTATTATCTAAACTCAACTCAACTCAACTCATTTCAACAACCAAACGCACCCTTAGGCAAAATGTGAGCAACTCCAGTTAATGCTTTAACTAGTTTTTTCATTTCTTTTTGGCCCAAATTATTTCTTTTTGACCCAAATATTCGTTTCAATTAATATTTAAACAAAACCAAATCTCCGAATCCAAAACTAGGGTCGAAGTGTCACTATCCTTTTCACCCATTATAGAATTTAAGGCCAAACACAATGACACATGACAAGAAAAGACTAAATTAAAAGAACATAAAAGGAAAAAAAAAAGAGTGGTATCTTCAATTAAATGGCGCGCCATTCATGAGGAAAGTATCAATGGATCTCGACCACAAATGTTGCTACAAAGGGGTGTATCGGCCTCATGTATCACAAATTTGCATTATGTTAGCGTGGCTTTTAATTTGATCTTTGTTCATTGAATTCTTTGAAACAATGAAAGCTAGAAAGAAAACAAAATTCTCGAGGAAAGCCAATGAATATGGCGATATTTGGGGGCCCAAACAGTCCTCCTACAGTGAAGATTGCATTATTTTTGGGGAGATTTCTCCCAATAACTCAGTTCAAAATCACTAAACCAGTTCCAAATCACAATAAAACCCACGCGATAATCATCTTAAAATCAAAATCGGACTGAATAACCCAAAAGAAAAGAAAAACACAAAAGAACAGCCTAGAAGAAAAAATCGGATGGAAAAACCAGAAGAACAACCCAAAAGAAAAAATAAAAAACCTAGAAGAACAACCCAAAAAAAAAAAATCAAAAACCCAGAAGAAAAACCCAAAAGAAAAACACAGAAGAAAAAAAAACACCGAACATTGCCTTCGGATGTCCTTCGATTCTCCATAGAAAATAGTTTCACATGAAACTCCAAAAATTCCTTTACGAATACAATACCGCAGTCTGCAGACGAAGAAGAAAGAAGAAGAAAATGAGATGGTTTTCGACTGTGAGAGAGAGAGAGTGAAAAAGAGAGAGAGGGGGTCACGGGATTATCATCTCGTAAAACGTAAATTTTTTAAATATGAAAGTTTGAAATTATAGAGGCATGAGTGTCAGGTGGTTGGTAAGCTTTTCAAAAGTTTTCAAAAGTTGGTACTTCCTGTGTCAGCTTTTACTTTTCCTTTTGTATGTTTGTTATCTCTTTTGCGCATTAAAATCGAAAATGAACTGAAGATATCAAAATAAGTTAAAATCGGATAACGGGTAAAACCCGTTTTCGATTTTAACCGTAAACGGGTTTTTGGGTCGGGCTACTTCAAAAAGAAAAACAAAAAAACAAGTCGGGTCGGGTTTATGGGTTTTTGTTCAGTCCTAGAATGTGGGACAAATGTTGTGAGGTCGAACTTATCCAACTTTTTTTATTTTTTGGAAAGAAATAGCGTAGTCTATTTTATTCAAGAATCAGTCATTACAAGATTTATCAAACATTACATAATTAGAGATTGAGACCGGTCTCTCTGATCCGTCAAACCTGCTCAGCATCATAGGAAAGAGCAAGTTTTTTTAACTTATGAGCTACCACATTTGCTTCTCTAAAAGTAAAGTGAAGTTTCCATAAAAGTCTTCCAATAATAAGTTTTCTAGTATATATCCTCAATAACCTGTCCTGCATGCCATGTTCAATTTTCATAATCTCTAATATTGGTTGCTTGCATGATTGCTTTGGCATCTCCTTCAAAGATCACCCTTGAGAAACTGAGATCAGCACATAGCTCCATGGCTCTTCCCAAAACATAAGCTTCGATCAGCTACATAGGGTGGCAGCAAATAGTTATAGCTTGCACACAAGGAAGCCAAAACTTCTCCCTCTGATCTTACTTTTGAGTTGCTTTCAAGCCGTTAAATCTGAATTGGTTGTGAGGATTTTGGAAGACTTGAAGCCAGAGGCAATATGTTGAGTCAGTCTGATAAATGTGTGTTTTTCCAATATAACATACTTAAAACTTAAAAGTATAAGCAACACAAATAATCATATTGTTTGACAAACACTATATAACTACTAGATTATTTTCTTTTAACCAGAAAGAAACTTTTGTAGTCCAAATCTAATTTTATTTTTTTATTGCATTACATATCACTAGGCAATAAATTAATACACTTTGCATCAATATCAAACTATTGGGGATTGTAGAAAATAAAATAAAATAGAAAAGGAGATTGAGAAGAGAGAAGGAGGGAGAGAGAATTTGAGAGCTACATGTTTGTTGTTCTCAATTATTCCTTAAAGGCAATGGTAGATACAATCATAGATTGTGCAAGTACCACGCACTCTTTTAGAAAAAGAGTGAAGTTCAATATTAAAAAATTAACTTTTTATATGAATCCCATATTTATTCACTTTGTTTTAAAAGGAATGTGCATCATTTGAACACTCTACAACTGTAAATATAATTTTTCATTCTTATAATACTTATGGTAATATTCTAGTAGGGATTTTTCATTTTGTACCCGAGGTACTATAATTGATACAATGCACTTTTAAATTATCAAAAAGTTGATAAAATCTTAAAAATGAATGTGGAGAGAAGTTTGCTTTTACACCCTTCAATAATAAGCTGACACATAAGTGATCTATATTATTTACGGTAGAATCCTCCTAAACGCTCTCTCCCCCTCAGTTGCTCTTTTTCTTTCACCGAAGCCCCTCTCTCTCTCTCTGCCCACTTAGATCTCAATTTCTCTCCCTCACTCTCAAACTCCTTAGTCTCTCTCTCTCTCTCTCATCTCAAGCGCGTAACAAAGTTTTTTTTTTTTCCTCTTAACAAGTCTGTTTTGCATGTTTTCATTTTATTTTGTCCCTTATTTAATTTTTTAGGAATTGGAGGGAAGTGCAATGTGGTGAGCTCAAATATGTGCATGTGGCTTTCACCCCTCAGTTTCTCTCTCCAATTGGAGGGAATTGGAGAGTTGCCTATAAATTTTATAAGATGAAATTGATTCTATCGTAATTATGCCAGACGACATACATGTTATCATCTAATTTGGGGTGTAAATTTCATATTCCCACCACATCCGATTTGTAGTGCCTTTAAAAAGTTCTAATATGTAGAAATTTTTAAGATTTGACTGTTAGGACGGTAACACATCACCACCTATTTTTGCATCTATGTTAATGTTCAAAACTTGATGGGATATTGATAGTTATTTGTCCTAGTAAGTTGAAGGATTCAATGTACTAATTCTTGTAGTTTAAGGTACAGAGTAAGTATAAAATATTTAAACAGGGGTGCACGAGCGGGAGCTTGGAATAACTCAGTGTAATGGAGGGGATCCTTAGTATGACTCATGGTTGAGAGCGACAGTTGTAAATCGGAGATGCATTGAGAGAAGGGAGAACATAGCCAAAAGAGGGGTAACACTGGTCAATGTAACCCTTCGAAGGCGCGTTCAGTGATGGAGGAGAATGAATGGGTGTTTTGGAGAGGTAATGGAGATTGGGGGTTGAGGGAGGAGGTGAGGAAGGGGAGGGACAATGTGGGAGGGGGAAGAACGGGTGGATGAAGAACGGGGGAAAATTGGCTTTCCTAGAGGGCTAAGGAAGTAAGCCTGGACCAAAAGACCTAAAGCCCATGCAATAGTCTTTGTGCCATTCAAACAGGTGCCGTGCAAAGTGTTCACATAAAAATATATCTGTAAATGCACAAAAGCGTAACAAGTAGTAAAATATTTTAAAGAAAACGGATATCTAACCCACAGGAAATAATTATACTATTGAGTATTGAAATTGACTAAATTAATTATTATTTGAAAAATTGAAATTTGAAGAATGGATTATCTAAATTAAATTGAAGACAAAAGTATTAAAATTAAGATTTTAAAGATAATAAAAATAAATCTAGAGCGTTTGACTTCACCTAACAAATCTCACACAATTTATTCTTCCTTGTTATAGAATTTCAATTATCCCAAATTGATGATAAAACCCCTTAACTATTCAAAATTTACTCTCGAACAATACCAAAAATATCTCCAACTAATAATTATATATCTCTATGTGAATTTAACTAATTGGAGACTCATTAAGTTATTTGGATTTTTCTTGAAAATCACATTAGTCGCGGTAAGTATCTCTACTTTCGCTCAACTAATGGTGTTTAATCCTAAATCTTTAATCACAAATCACCTCTCGGTCTTACTGTGATTCAATAGATAGAACAATAGTTAGCTAGAAAATTGTAAATATTAAGAACAATGAATAAACACTCAATCATGGAAATATTGAAAATAAAATAACTTGGAATATGAACTGTGTGTTCAATGCTAGTTAACATCAAAATTCTAGAAAATAAAATTAGTTCATAACGAAATTAAAAAGAAAAACAATAAAACTGGTGTTCTTCGTTGGAGTCAGTTGATGAAGCATACGGCAATCACCTCTACTCTCCAGATCTGTCTCCTTGAAAGAAACTCAAATAATAAACTCTGAACTATCGAAACCTAAACTTAGACTCTCTAAAACTCAAAACAAAAAGCTTGGCCTCGATTCAGAAGTCTCTCTATTCATCCCACAAGACAGGATTAAATAGATGTTAAAATTCAAATTTGGAAACAAGATAATTGCGGCTACAATCTAACCTAAAGATGTTGAAAATAGTTTTTAAAGATAAATGTTAACATAAAAGGAATTATCCCAAAAATAACGAAATTATCTAAAATGGAACATTCAATGATATGCGGCTTGAATTGCGGAGTTCGGGAGGATTTGGTTACCAAAAGATTGATTGCGGAACTTGAATTTGGTGGTCAGCAGCAGATTGATACCAGTCCGGAGGAATTATCCCACAGAGTAGATGCCGTGTGTGTTGTATATAACTGGGGTGGAAGTCACAAATGAACGGGCGTGGAGGTCACAAAGACCATACGACCCTCTCCTCGCCTATTGAGTGGTAAGTTTCCTGACTGTGATGAAAGACTCCTCTCGCATTTTCTAGTTGTTGCCCGCATTGCCTTTTAGGTTGGTCTTTTAAGTTGATCGTTTAGATTAATCGCCCAAGCTAACCGCCTAGAGCCTTGTCGCCAAGTTTTCACGCCTTCTGGTCACAAGTCTCCTCGCCTACTGAGAGGTAAGTCTTCTCGCCTTTGAGCGAGAGAAATCTTTTTGCTGCCCACAGGAAAAGGCTCTTCGCCCAAATCTCATCAGCTCTCTTCAGATCTCGCTGCCTCTCATCGGTCTGGATCCATAGTCTCTTCTTTTGTACGAAAATGCTCTCATTTTGCACTAAATCTTCACATTCTTTCAAATCCAAGAAAATAAATAAAAATATGTAGAAATAATATAAAATCAATAGTATTGAAGGAAAAATAACACTTTTCATAAATAAAAGAGTGATAAAAATCATATAAAAATAACACTTACCACAAAGCCCAGCCCAGGCCATTCTGATATTTGGAGATGATTCAAATGCGAGCTCCATCAACAAGGTAAGGTACAAGGGGGGAAGGAAGTGTAGTTGGAAGAGAAGAGCTCGAGGAAGGACCCAAACAGGTGTTTTGATTTCCTCTTTATCTTTGTCTAAGCAAGTTTACGATGAGGAGCAGGGGAGAACATGTTGGGTGGTGCTAAGAAAAAAGCTAGAAAATAAAGTGGGGATGCTTTCCCTTATGCTTAAGGTAGGTAGGTTGGAGGGTCTGAAAAGGAGATTGAGGATGGATGGTTGCTTTGTAGTTGATCCTTCGGGTAGAAGAGGGTGTCTAGCACGGTTTTAAAAAATTGAGAGTGAAGTGGAACTTTTGAATTAATCTCAATGGCATATTAATGCCTTGATTAAGGATGAAAGGGCTAGAAGTGAGTGGTTCTTTACAGGGTTTTATGGGCACCCTGATATTGGGAAGAGGAAGTATTCATGGGAATTACTGGCTAGTCTAAAACCCAAGAATCAGGCAGCATGGTGTGTGGTAGGGGACTTTAATGAAATTTTATATCGATCTGAGAAGGTGGGGGGAAGACAGAGGGCTGAAGCCCAAATGAGTCAGTTTTGAGATGTGCTGGAGGAGAATAACTTGTTTGATCTTGGGTGCAATGGTTGTTTTTTCAATGGAGTAACAAGCACATTGACCATACTTTTACAAAAGAGAGGTTGGATAGGCATGTGGTTAATAATGTTTGGAGATCAATTTTTAAGGAGGTAAGGGTGGAGGGGCTCTCAGCTAGATGTTCAGACCATACACCAATTCTATTATCCAAGGTTGGTTTTGACTGTAGGTAGAGAAAAAAGTTGTTCCCTTTTAAATTCAAAGCCAGTTGGATTAGAGAGGACGGGTGTGAACAAATGATAAAGCAAAGATGATTTGAGAAGGATATACTACTTGATCCTATGGTGAGGGTCCAATATCTATTGAAGTCATGTACTGGAACCTTGGTGGGTTGGTTTAAGGGGAGGGATGGGGATCGTGTAAAGCAGATTGAGTAATTGACTGTAAGAATAAAAGAAGTGCAAGAAGCGTAGGGGCCTCAAAATACTATGGAGCTTAAAAAATTGCAAGAAGATGTATGAGTTTTGCGAGAACAGGAGAATAAAAATGGAGGAGAGGGCAAAGAGGAATTGACATGGTAGTGAGAGTCTACAACAGCAGCATCCAGTAGAGTGATTGAAACATGTCTAGAAGCTTTGGATGTGGGTGTAAAAAGAACTATGAATGAGTCCTTAGAGAGGGACTTTATGAGAGGGGGAGTGGAGGAAGCTATGAAGCTGATTGGTCCTCTAAAATCCCTAGGGCCCAATGGTTTTGGGACTTGCTTTTATCAAACCTTTTGGAATACAAATGGGGATGATGTGTGTGCTGCAGCTGATCTAAAGTTTCTTAATGGTGGAGGTATGGAACAATCTCTGAACCATACTTTTGTAGCTTTAATTCCCAAAGTAATAGACCCCAAGACAGTTAGTGACTACAGGCCAATAAGCTTGTGCAATGTGTTGCACAAGATTATAGCTAAGACCCATGCTAATAGACTGGAATTGGTACTTAATTATATTATCACCAAAAGTCAGAGTGCTTTTGTTCCAAGGAAATTTAATTCTGACAATATAATTGCTACTTATGAAGTTCTTCATTCTATGAAAACAAGGTAGAGGGATAAAGTGGGTAGCATGGCTTTAAAAATGGACATATCAAAAGCATACGATAGAGTGAAATGGCCTTATCTTGAGGCAGTGATGAGAACATTGGGTTTTGGTGGTAGATGGGTAAACTTGATTATGGAGTGTGTCACTTTTGTTTCATATGCTGTTTTGATTAATGGTAAACCTGGTAATACAATTTTTCCTACAAGGGGATTAAGTTTGGGAAATCCTTTGTCTCCTTACTTATCTCTCTTATGTGTTGAAGGGTTAAATTCTTTGATTAACCAAGTTGAGGTAGGGCAGAATCGAGGGATGTGTCTGTTGCTAGGGGTGGAACTAAAATTACCCATCTCTTCTTTGTTGATGACTGTATAGCTGTAAAAAAAGCCAGTTGTGTTGAGTGGAAAAAAGATAAGCAGCATTCTTGAACTTTATGAAAAAGATTTGGGCCAGAGTTTGAGTAAACAAAAAACTAATATGTTTTTCAACCCAAATGCCAAAGTTTCTATGAAAAACATGATAGTGAAGGAGATAGGGGCAAGGGTGCAAAATAATTGTGAGAAACACTTGGGATTTCCTATAATTGTAAGGAGATCTCGATATAATACCTTTAGAGGTATTAAAGATAAGTGGTGGTAGAAGATTAATAATTGAAAAAACCAATTTTTGCCTTCCTCGTGGAAGGAAACTTTGTTGAAAGCAGTCATTCAGGCTATCCCAAATTATCATATGAATGTTTTCAAATTACCTAAGAAGTTATGTAAGTAGATAGCATCTATTATGACCAAGTTTTGGTGGGGGCATAAACGTAATGACAGAAAGATCCAGTGGAGAAGCTAGACTAAGATGGAGATGTCTAAAGCTGCGGGGCAAGGGTTTAGAGAGCTAGAGAGTTTTAAGAATGTTTTGTTAGCTAAGCAGTATTAGAGAGTGTTGACAACTCTAAATTCCATTGCAGCTTTGGTGTTGAAAGATAAATATTTCAGAAATTCTGAGCTTCTTAATGGTAAGTTGGGCTATGGACCCTCAATGATATGGAGAAGTTTATGGGGTTCTTTAGACTTACTAAAGGAGGAATTTGTTTAGAGAGTTGGTAATGGAAACTATATAAGGATATGGGGAGGCAAGTGGATTCCAAGACCCTTATCTTTTTGTTTTCAATCTCCAATAAAAACTTTGATTGCAGCCGCAAAAATGAAGGAACTAATCGAGGCAAATTGTGGTGTTTGGAAAGAAGATTTGGTTAGAAGAACTTTGAATGAGGAGGAGGCCAAGATTTTGTGCAGCCTTCCTATCAGTTTAATTGGATTACAAGACAAGCAAATCTGGGCTCCACCAAAGGGTGGGATTATGTTAAAAGTGCCTTCCATTTGGATATTAGCAAGAAGAGAAGAGGGAGAGGGGAGTCCTCAAGGGAGATAATCGAGGTTTGGAAGTAGCTATGGAACCTGAATGTTCCTAGTGTGGTGAAAATGTTCTTATGGAAAATCCTTAATGATAGTTTACCAACAAGGAAGAACCTGGCTCAAAGGAAGGTAGTGGAAGACCCTTGTTGTCCTGTTTGTGAGAGAGAAGATGAATCCACTTGCCATGCTATATAGAGCAATATAGGTGCCACATATTTATGGGTGGAGGAAGCAAGTCCTTTACAAAAATGGTCTAGTAGTGAGATGGAGTTATATGAGGTATGAGAGAATTTGATTTTGAAGCTGTCTCGGGAGGAATTGGTGTTGGTGGCAATAGTTATGAGAAAAATTTGGATGAGGGGAAATGCTTTTGATTTTTTAGAAGTTCATTGGCCCTGAGGTGATTTTCAAACAGGCAAAAGAAAGCTTAGTAGAGTTCCAACAAGCTCAAATCCATCCTGAAAGGGAGTAAGAGGTTAATGCAGTAGCAAGAAGGGGAGCTAGATGGAAGGCACTAGGAGAAAGCTTTGTCAAAGCTAATTGGGATGCAGCTCTAAATTCCAAAGAGGTAGGGATGGGGATTGCAGTTGTTATCAGAGATGTACAAGGTGAAGTTCTGTTGTCTTTATGCAGTCCTAAGGGAATGGTTAATAGTCCTCCTATTGCTGAGCTCCATGCATTATGGATAGCGTTGAAATTGTGTGCTGAGTTTGAATCTTATAAGGGTGGTCTTTGAGGGTGATGCATTAGCAATTGTAAAGGTTGTAAATAGTAAAGAGACCAATTGGGAGTGCTATGGCCAGCTGATAGAAGACATAAAAAGGGACTCTTCACAATAGACCAGATTGGGTGGTACAACATACTTATAGGGAATGTAATAAAGTAGCTCATAACCTTGCTAGATTTTCTTTTACTATAAATGACGAAACAGTCTGGATAGAAAGTGGCCCCCAGTGGGGATACATAGCTTTGTATTTTAGGATAAACTCTGTATTATTTGATACATATATAGAAAGCATGGTTATTTTTGTTTTAAAAGAAAAAAGTTAGAAGTTTTATAAGAATTGTTCAAATGATCCTGATCTAGTACCTTTTAAACCAAAACCAACAAAAAAAATATTTGAGTTTCACCAATTTATTGTCAAGCAATGCTAGATATGTTATAGGATATGTAAATACCGTACACTTTCTTGAAATAAAGGTGAGATTCACCATTAAAAATATAATTTTCTCATGTAGATATCAGATTTATTCATTTAAAAAAAAAAGAATGCACGAGACTTACACATTCTAATAATCTTCAATTCGATTTCTTTCAAAAGTAATATTCAAATATCATGAAAATATTTGAAACCAATCATTAACTATTAAAGGTAAGTGGTATCTCCAATTACCCGTCGACAAAAATAAAAAGAGTGTTGAAATCGAGACTCGAGTTCATTGTTTTGGTTGACAAAAGAAAATGGTAGACTACTAATCTTATCCCGTTGACAAAAAATAAAGTCACGCGGTCAATTGCCATAATTGCCTTGATAAATGCTTACCTTATAATAATTCTAAAGTACTGGTCCCATTGGTAAAGTTACACCATTATCCTTACCACTATTCTTTAGCACTGATTATTTGGGATGATAAAATAATGGGGTCAAATTAATTATTTCAGTGACTGAGTAGTAAATTCGATTCTACATTAATCCATCATTTACATGATGTCACATCGATCGGATACGCAATTTTATTAAATTATAATTCCTTAGGTGAATTGGGCCGGTCTTAATGTTAATTGGGATTTCGTTATGATTGGGTGGGCTTATGTAACTCATGAAAAATCAGAAGCAACTGGGTCAGCCCGTTTTAAAGTAGAATTGGATTGTGAATGGGCCTCTTTGAATGAACATCATGACCTTTATGAGCTATCCCAGCTAGCTGTTGGACCAAACAAAGCTAGCTAGGAGAATAATCTCTCAAATTTTTATAAGCACTCTCTTGGAGTATTTATATTGATCTATAAATATGTATATACAAAATTATATTTATATAATATACTTTAAAATCATCTGTATTGACTTATGCATATGCATAAATTTAGCTAGTTATGAACAATTGAGCAACTGTTCACTCTATCAAATATATTTTAATTGTTATTTCTCTCTCCTTCTACTCTTTCTTTCTCAATCTTTTCCTCTTCTTCATTCCTCAACAATACAACAAATTTTCACATACACATTCATTTTATTATTATAAATATTATATATATATAATTTTCATTTTATTATATTTTTAATATAATATATATAAAAAATTATATTTTTTATTATTGCATTTGTATTATTAATGTCAAATGTATATAGTGGATGCTAATTATAAAATTTATATAAAAATTTTGATTTTAGAAAAAATTCATAATAATAAAAAAAAAAAATTTTATTTTTATTTGTGTCAAATATATATAAACTAATGTGGAAATTTTGCTTGAATGGCAAGGTAGTTTTGCAAAAAAGATAATTTTACATATATATATATATATATATATATATATATATACCAATACTAATGCTCTTAACTATCATGACCTTTATAGCACCGCCTTAAATTTTCTGGAAGTATCAATACGTACTGTTGGGGGCAACAAGAATCTCAGGTTATTTATTATTCGAACTTAAACGTTTCAAGTAAAAAGGAGTCAATACATATGGATTTTACAGTATTTATTACTTATTTAATTTGTCTAAAATATTTATTCGAGTAGCAATAAATGTTGTAGAACCACTTTATATGTCTATATTTCTCAGATGAGACTCTCAAAATTCGAACAAAAGCTTAAGGGAACCTTGATTTGTGTGGGTCTGCGCACGTAATCATACTAATTAAAAGCAATGTTTTAATTTACGTTTTAGTGATAATTTCAGTTTAAGTACTAGAACAGAATATTTTGATATCGATGTATTTCGATGTAACTATTTCGAGATTAGTTATATATATATATATACTGATAATTAATAAAATATTACATGTATATATAACTAGTGCGCATATGTATTTGTATGTGTATATATATGAAAAAATTGAAGATTTTTAAAATGAATATATGTTGAAAACATTAAAAAAAATAAAGATATTGGTGTATAATATTAAAAAGAACACAAACTTGAATTGAGAAACAGATGATAATGATAATAATAATAATAATAATAATAATAATAATAATAATAATAATAATAATAATAATAATAATAAAGAGCCGAGAAATTATTAAAAATAATGAGGATATGTTTGAATAGTGAGATGAGAATTTTTAGTTTTAGATAAAAATTTAAAATATTATTTTTTAATATTATTATTGTTTTGGGATTTAAAAAAGTTGAATTGAGATTTTAGAAATTGAATTGTTTATTATATTTTGTGTAAAAATTTAAAAATTTGTAATGATGAGATGAGAATTTTATCTCTCATCTTGGTTGCCAAAGAATAATGAGACATATTTGAAGTTACAAAAAAAAAATTAAATTATATAAATCCCATTTAGATTTAAAATTACATGAATGATATTAATTAGATTTGAGATTTATAAAAATGCCATAAAAAAATTATAAAATTGCCATTAGAACAGTCCGAAATTGACTGGAATGAGTCGAGTTTTGGAATGAAACAGAATGTCGATATATAGTGTACCGAGTACTACACTAAAATAGAGAATTCCGATCGGAATGAAACTAAATTCAAAACTATGATTAAAAATTTAAAAGCTCTTTAAAAACTTCAACTACTAATTCTATTATTACTTTCTGGCTTTTTCTCTCCAGTTATATCTTCAATGACAAAGGCATATAAACATATGAATTTTGTTTTTGTTTTTATCCCAATTCGTTCGTATGGGTGGAAATCACTATGCTTAGCCTATTTTATGTCTAAAATCAAATAAGAAAAACACCTCACGTCAGTAGTGCATGCACGTACGCTTCACGTGGCAGGGTTTGTTTTCATAATGTGACAGGAATTAAAATTATCTTATAGGGCATAAATCTACCCTAGATAATATATATCTAGCTAGTACTCATATATTCCAGCTTTACTAGCACTAAACCTCGTAAGAAAACAAA
Source organism: Cyclocarya paliurus (assembly GCA_029856935.1). Classification (NCBI taxonomy): domain Eukaryota; kingdom Viridiplantae; phylum Streptophyta; class Magnoliopsida; order Fagales; family Juglandaceae; genus Cyclocarya; species Cyclocarya paliurus. The sequence goes on along the minus strand of CM056946.1, from coordinate 23,851,269 downwards.
AAAGAGTTCAAGGGTTTTGGGACTTGATCTTTTCATGCGCGCTTTTGATCTTATATATATTTGGAGAAAGGCACGACTTAAATGGGGTCTGGCGACGTCTTCATTTTTTCTTGGAATGGCTAACGAAGTAGCTAGTATTCGTATTAGTTAAGGTTGTTGCTTAATTTAGCAACTCAAGTTGCGGAATTTACCCAACAATTCAGGCTCTGGGTGATGTAATAAAGTCATCCATATATAATTAATGGCCACATGTAAGGTTACTTTCCTACGTACGTATAAGCTAGATCGATCAGAGAGATGCATACGTAATAGCTAGAATATCCAGTACTGGGCCTGCATGTAAAGCGTAGATCAAGACAAAGCTGCCATAGGCGCTTTTGGAGCTAGCCTGTTTCATTGTGTATCATATATATATATATATAGACACGTTATGTCCAACCTCAGACATAAACAGAGGGCGTACATTTACTTAATTCATGCACTAATGGCCTATATATTATAAAGATGTATTGAGGTGCATGCATGCATATATGTTTACCTTTGCACGAAAACGCTGACGTATGATTGTACGATCGATGATCATGGAGCTGACAATTGATCTTTAGCTAGCTTTTTTTTGGGTTTTTTGTTGTTTTTTGGCTCAGTGGCTCTAGCTAGCACGAACGTGGAAACAACTTCGTCTAATCTTCGAGGGAGTATGTATAGTCTGCATCAAAAGATTTTGGAGAATATATATATATATATATATATATATATATATATTTATATATGCTCGGAAATCTGAATGCGACAGTTCTTTATGTGCAGCAAAACCCATGGCTTTTCAGTGAAAAATGAATAAAAAGAAATGTCCAAGAAAGATGATGGGTCAAATCATGACGGAAACGTCTCCCATTTTAATCCTTTCCGAGTAATGATACCTTACGTTTTGTTTACATTTTATTTACTGCTCAGCCCACATGGCTTGTAATTTATTTCTTCTTTGTTCCGACTTCTAGCACAAGCTGAGATTCAAAATTACAAAGCTGAGATCCATTTGCCCTCCGCGCCCAAAAGCCACCGTCGGCAACGAAACGAGACTGTTTACTATCGCCTACGAACTCTCTCTCTCCTCTCTATGTCTCCCTCTCTCTCCAAAAGCACCTTTAGCGTCGAGGAAAAAGAAAAGAAAAAAAGAAGTACAATGGTCCAAAATCTGAACTTCAACATCAAGATTCTAAGCACAAATTAACAGCCTTAATAGTTCTGAAAAGAAGTATCCTAACTAAAAAATAAGCTTATGAAAAGTCACAAATTCTGGAGGACTGATCGTGAAACAGGCTAATTAAGAAACATCACAGCTGAAGGGGGTCTGTGACTGATCGATAACAAAACATAACAAAGAAAAGCAATACTGTAGCTCTTTTTCCGGTGGTGGTAGAAGGAGAGGACTCTAGGGAGTATGTTGTGAGAGAAAGGCGTGGGCTGAGAGGACGTTTTTAAGGGGACCTCTGATCTCTTGTGCTTTTTCTCTCCACCTCCTCCCTGTTGTGAGGTTGTGGGTCGTCAGGTTTTGATAATTGTTGTTCTAATGGTGTTCAAGACGGAAAGTTGTGGATTTTCTGGGTAAAGAATGTGCAGGTTAGTGTGCTTGGAAGTTCTAATCAATAGATTACGATGTTGATTAATTCATGTGGTGGTTTCTGCTGTTTATGCCAAATGTTTGTATTTGGAACGTCGGCAACTCTGGACGGATCTTTTATCTTTCGGCGATATTGATTTGCCGTGGGTGATACTTAGGATATGTTTGGGAGCAAAGATGAGAAATCTCATCTCATCTCTATCTCATCTCATCATTACATCTTTTTCAAATCCCCACAAAATATAATAAACAATTCAATTTTTTTAAATTTTAATTTAACTTTTTCAAATCCAAAACAATAATAATATAAAAAATAAAATTTGAAACTTTCATTTTAATACTATTCACAAAATTTTAAAAATTCTCATTTTATCTCATCTACCAAGCATAAAAATTCTCATTTTATCTCATCTTTTCGAATAGTAATTTTAACATCATTCGAAAAGATAGCTGTGAGAGACGGGGAGGCAATCCAAGGTTGCCTTGACGCTGGGTTTTTGATTGGGTCTTCTTTCAGTGGCAATAAGTTCCTTTTAGTGGTATGGGCGTAGTTGGGCTCATTTGGATACAAGTTTTTGTATAGTGAGACATGAATTTTTTGTTTTAGATACAAATTTAAATATTATTTTTTCATATTATTATTGTTTAGAAATTTGAAAAAATTGAATTGATTATTATATTTTATTTAGAAATTTGAAAATGTTGTAATGATAAGATAAGATGCAAATTTTGTATCTCATCTTGGTTGCCAAACATATCCTAACTTGGATCTTTTTGCATCTAGATTACTCACTTATTTAGGCCGGAGGTCATCATATTAGCCTCCCATGATTCTTGGATTGTTTGAGATTTCCCAGAGGTATGGTCCGAGCTCTTTTAAATTCCAACAGATGTGGACTTGTCATGAGAATTTTTGGAGGCGTGTTTCAAATTCTTGACTGGAGGAAATAAGTGGTTCAGGTCTTTGGAAGTTTGCCTATAAATTAAAAAGACTCAAAGTTGTTCTTCGGAGTTGGAATAAAGAGTTTTTAGGTAGACAGGCGAGCATATTAAAAGGTTGGAGGCAAGAGTAGAGGAAGGAGAAGCAAGGCTCCATGAAGGTTTTTTGGAGGAGGTCGAGAATGATGTCTTCGCATCTAAAATTGAGTTTTCTTCTTGGTTAAAAAGGGAGGAGACCTGCATTGCTCAACAAGTCAAGCAAACTTGGATTGATCATGGCAAGGTAATTTTTTTTTTTTTTCTGCATTGCAGGCTAGGAGGCATAATGCAGTGCTTTATATTCACCTTAATGATGGCCAGCTTTTGTCTTCTCCAGAAGAGATCCATGATGTGGCAGTTGGTTATTCTGAGAATTTCCTTCAAGCAAGACCACGAACCAATCTTCCCAACCTTTCGAATTTAGGGCAGGTTGAGGTTTTGGAAGCTAAAAATTAGGATCTTTGCAGGTGTCCTTCTGAGTAGGAGATCATGGCCACTTTATTCTCTATTCCAGTGGATAGGGCCAGGTCTGGATGGATTTGGCTCAGGTTTTTTTAGACATTGCTGAGAGTTGGTCAAGAAGGATTTGATGGAGTCTGTTTGCGAGTTCTTTCGGGTTCTCCCCTCCCCAACTTTTATACCTCTTCGTTCATAGTATTAATCCACAAAGTATTGAATCCTTTATCCTTTGATAAGTTTAGGCCGATTAGCCTTTTTTTCCGTGGTCTATAAAATTTGCTTTAAGCTTATGGTTGGTCGATTGACATCGGTTTTGAGTCGTGTTATCTCCTTGGAACAAGGTGCTTTTCTTCCTGGTAGAAGTATGTTTGACAATATAAGCCTTACTCAAGTGTTGGTTCATGATATCAACAAGTCAGTTAGAGGTGGGAATATTATGATGAAGATAGACATTGTGGCGCCCACAACTTCTATGCACGGACACGTACGGAAATCGAGACACCCGGGATGATGACAACACGGTCACGTACCCTAACGACACGTGCCGAGTGTGTGAAATGCAACACATATACAAAAATAAAATACAACGGAAAGGATAAGTCAAAAAACTAAGTACCAGAATTTAATACAATACAAAATAGTACCAAAATCCACAAGTCAACATAATACAATTTTCTTGTTCATAAAACAAGTTCAAATAAAAATACAAATACAAACTAGAACATAGCCAAATGCCCCTACTCCTCAGGCGGAGCCGCATCCTCGGGCTCAACCTCCTCAAAACCTGCATCAAAATCTGCAGTACCAATAAATAGTACCACAGGTAAGTAAAACCCAAAAATACTCCAAGATAACAAATATATAAATACAATAGCCCCTATGCATGCACATGATGACCAAAACACCAAACCCGAGAAAAAACACAATTTCTCGTAAAATCACAAGTTTCCACGCATGCCAAAAAATCACCATTTGGCACATAAATAAAATCCAGGAATAGTTACATTAATTTCAATTTTATCCCGTATGCACCATGGCCTCCTCTAGGGACCATCCACATACCCTGGCTCCCTTTGTCACACCACAGGTAGCGACCGTGCGAGTGATACAACATGAGTGATGCTCAGTTCCGCGCCCATCGCGTACATAGCCAAGCATCCTCTGATCTCCGCCAGCCCGAGAGATCACGGAGTCGGATCGAGAGCGCTACCATCCCGTCCAAGTCCCAAGCAACAGCTCCAGGGGACGACACTCAGTATATTCCGCTCCCGAGTGCCCAGAGGAGCTCCACCGAGATAATAACCCATCTCGACTTGGGGGTGATACACACACACCCAAAAAACCTTTTTAAAATACACACCCACGCATGCGTGCACAATACCATGAAAACGACCAATTACCAACAACCAATAGTTATCAATAATTTCCAAATAACCAACAATCTAAACAGATAACCAATTCACAGTTTATAAAACAAGTTATTGCAAAAAAATATATTTAAATCTTAAAAGTCTTTTGGAGAAATACTTACAGCGCTTTAAAAATAATTTATGGAGGATCACGGAGGAACTAGAAGAACCAAAACCGCAACTTCACAGTGTAAAAACATTGTGGCCGAATACACTGTATATCCAAATTTCACACGGGTCAAACGAAAACTTGGGAACGGTAGGGTAGGGTCTAAAGGAGGTGGTGAAGCTAATGGTAGTGATGGTTGGCCGTGGGTGGCGGCCGAATGGGCGGTAGAAGGCCAGAAAACTCAAATAAAAAATGGAGTTCGATGGGACGGCTCCGACGACGGATCGGGGCCGGGATGGGTGGAAAAGGTTGCTGGAGGGCCGGTGATGAAGTGACTAAGAGTTGGTGGCCAATGGCGGCCGGACGGCGACGAGAAAACCACTGCGGGTTCGAACGGGCCGTGGCGGCTAACGGCGGCTAACGGCGGCGTTAGCCGACCTGATATTGGGTGGGCTGACTCGCTGGCGCATGGGGAAGCCAGTGGTACCGGCGATGTCGAGCACGGCTGGCCGGAGGCGGCGCTGGGAGGTGGGAGCCGATTGCATGGTGGGGAGAGGAGAGAGAGAGAGAGAGGGTCGACGCACGCAGGAAGAGAAGGAGAAAAGAAAAGAAAAAGAATAAGAATAAGGAAGAAAAGAAAAAGAGGAGGGAAAAAGGAAGATCCAGCCTTTTCAACTTGGGTCTCGAAAAAAAATCCAACGAAAATGATTTTAAAACTGAAAGCTAAATAAAATAATCTAAACGCAGTGAAATATTTTAAATATAACAATAAAAATTTAAAACTCAAAATAAACCAATTAAATTAAAGATCATCTTAAATGCCAAAACAGTAAATAAAATCAAGAAAGCACATAAAAAAAAATAATTTTCACAACATAAAATATTATGAAATAATATTTAAAAACTCCCAAAATTATAAAACAAGAGAATCAATCTTTAAATCAATTAAAATAATCATTCATTAAAATACACTAGAATACGGGTGTTACAGACATGGCTAAGGCTTATGATACCATTGATTGGGAGTTTTTATTTCACGTTCTAAGAGCATTTGGTTTTTCGGATGAGGTATGCAATCTGATTTATCAATTTGTTGCTACTCAATGGTATTCGGTTGTTATGAATGGGACGTCTAAAGGTTTCTTTAAGGGAGGAAGGGTCTTCGTAAGGGGATCCACTTTCGCCTTAATTATTCATTATCGTGGAGGAGGTTTTGACTCGGCTTTTGAAAAGCAGGTTTGAGACAGTCGAGATTGGTTTTTTTTTCATCAGAGAGGTGGCCCTTTAATTTCTCATCTTCTGTATGCGGATGACATGTTGATTTTCGCAAATGGAGGGAAAAGTTTAGTGAAGGCAATTAAGGATACTTTTAGTTTGTATGCAAGCTGGTCGGGACAGGCGGTGAATGAGACTAAGTCTCGTTATTCTTCTCAACAAAGATGTCGGCTCGTCGGCGACATGAACTCTTACGCTTGATAGGTTTTACGGAAGGTAAATTTCCAATTAAGTATCTTGGGGTTCCTATTATAACTGGTCAGATGAAAGGAATTTATTTGGAAGAATTGATGCAGCGTATTGGATAGAAAATAGAAGGATGGAAGATGAAATTTTTGTCTTCAGGAGCTAGGCTGATTCTTTTACAACATGTCTTATCTAGTAGTATGCTTGTCCATTTGTTGGCAATAATTCAAGCTCCAAAATCTGTTTTATACTCCATGTAACACTCCGTATTTTAGTGTCTTTTAATTAAAAGATTATTTTATTTAATTTAAATATTATTTCTCTTGTTCTAAAACTAAGGGAGTTTTGATATATTATTTTATAATATTTTAAGTTGTGAAAATTATTTTTAATGTATTTTTTTAATATTAATTATTGTTTTACATTTAAATTGATCTTTAATTTAAATTAGTTGTTCATGGATTTTAAAATTATTACTATTTTATTTAAGTCTTTCATTGCGTTTGAATTATTTTTATTTACTTTATTGTTTTAAAATAATTTTCGTTGGGTCAATTTCGTGACCCAAGATGTGAGGATTGGACCTCCTTTCTTTTCTCCCATATTTTCTTTTCCTCTTTCATTTTTTT